>CM026414.1:42130187-42571358 GCA_014858505.1 Corymbia citriodora subsp. variegata
GGGGGTGGGGGCGTGGTACGACTGAAGACCCGAAAGGGTGCTGGCTTCGGTTTGATTCTTGACAGAAGAATTCCACCATTTCTCACTCATCAGATCAAACCCTAAGAAAGTACTTGGCAAGCTACGGCTCTGCGTTCCAAAGTGCTGAAATTCCGGCTTGGAATTTCGTTTGGACTTTCTAGGGCTTACGTGGAACGGCGCAGAGAAACCTTCAAACACGGTTTTCTCCTCTCAGGTTGGACCCGCCTGACGTGGGCTTGCCGGGCCCTCCCCCGGAAGGAAAGGGGGGGTTGGTTGTTTTGTCTAACAGTTTTTATGGTTGGTCGACTCGATCTAGGATCAAACGGTCAATTTCCTCGATCTTGACGTGGTGGTATTGCGGCGTTTGTATCTTGTGTGAAACTAGGCTTTGCTGATACCCGTGCATACACAAGCCATGACATTGATATTTTTTGTCGGGTTGAAGGTTTAGCTTTAACGAAAATTCATGGATAACTTCGCATTTCTTATTAGTTCTTTGTCTGAAGGTCTTGACTCAAGACCCCACTTCATAATGTGAAAACAAATTAGACTGCTCAATCAACAGTTCTTTTTCTTTCTACAAATTTACTTGTTTATTACTATATATATATTTTAGGGGGGACCTTCATCATACTCATCTCCTTTATTAAAGGTGCTAGTTAGTGTGCATGCCACTTTATTGAAATGGGGATAATTAAAAAGAAGTTTTAAACCTATTATACAAATGCTAATTCCATCCTAAATTTTTTAATTTAGTTAATTTAATTCTAAATCTTTTGATGATTAGTTAATGTAATCGTTTCAGTCAAATTTTGATCAGAAATCACTAATGTGAATAATAGCTATCGAATGTGACAAAATTGTTGTTTACGATTTTTTGACCATTGCCGAGGGTTGAGGATAGGCAGAGGAAGAAGGAAAAAGAAAGAAAAGAAAATGAGAAAAATGCAAAAGAAATTGTTTATGTCAACATTAACGATGCCACATAGGACGACTATCGTCCATATTAGCAATTTTTTGCCAAAATTCACTGGAATGACTACATTATCAAATCGTTAAAAGATTTAAGATTAAATTAGTAAAATTGAAATACTAAATTGACATCCATACAATACATTTATGATTGTTTAAAAAAAATATTTTTTCTTAATGGAAGTGTGATGCAAAGTGCATGTTTTCTTAAAGAATATAAATTTATTTCATCAAAGGTTCTACCAATTGAAATATTCACTTGATATAAATGACTATTATTTACGAATAATAAAGTAGGAAAAGAATGAGTCTTGAAGAGAGCATCATTCGAATTGTAATTTCATCTAAAATCCAAGATGTATAGTGGTTTTCTCCAAGTGTATATCTAAGCATGCTTTTGGTAATTCCTTAGGATGAGGATAGTCTTGACATGTGTGAGATTTATTAAGGGATATGGCACAAATAATCTCTAAAATTTGGCTCAATGCATAATGTGGTGCCTGAATTTTAATTTATTCAATGTAATATCTAAATATTACTTTAATGTGCAATGTGGTCCTTAGATTTTTAATTGGTTTAATGAGATCCCTGAACTTTGGGCACATATTTAATTTAGTCCATGAATTATGTGAAAATGTTCAATGTTATTATTCTATTAATCTAAGTTCAAAGACAACATTGAACATTTTAATATAGTCTAGGGATTAAATGGTATATGTACCAAGAGTTCAGAGAATACATCAAATAATCTAAAAGTTTAAGGATCACATTACACATTATACTATAGTTTAGTGATCACATTGAACAAATTAAAAATTCATAAATTACATTACACATTAGGTTAAAGTTCATTGGCCATTTATGTCATTTTTCCTTTTACTAATTCTTTCTCTTGATTCCAATTTAGCTCTCTATTTTCTCATCCCCCTTCCTTACACTATTCGGCTTCTAGCCACAGTAATCAAATACAATGATATCGATTGTGCGCACTACCATCGCTAGTTGAGTTTGATGAGGTAGGATGTGGCTAATTTTGGTAGTGGTGCCAAAGTGGGGAGGCAATGATTATCGTGGATCAGATAGGCTCATGAGAGGAGGGGCGGGGTTGGTTATACCTAAGATGTGAGTTAAAGACATAAATAAAAATTTATTGTGCTTGACAAATGATGAGATAACCATCTGTGGTGAACTATTTTCGTCTATCTCATTAAAAAGTCCTAAATTAATTATATTTATACCAATTCAATTTTAAATCTTTCAATTTAATCAATTCAGTCCTAAACTTTTTAGGCTACGTTTGATTGTTTAGATTTCTAATTAGGATAGGAATACATATAATATAATATAGATATGAAATTTAGAAATTTTGCTATATCTTATCCATTCTTAGGTGATTGCAACAATAAAACTAGATATATTCAGGTCATATTACATTTATTGTTTGGTATAAACGACATATCAATATAAATGAATCAAAAATTTCACAAATGATGATGGTAACAATTTTTATTAATGCTCTTGCCTACTTAATTTTTATTTTATTTTCCTCTCTTTTTAAATTAATTTTTTTAATTTTTTTCTTCCCCTTCCATCATTTTCTAATAAAATTTTATTAAATAGTAAATTGTACTAATATACCTTAAATACTAAACTACCTTAAATATGTAATAAATACAAATATATATTTATATTTATATATTTAATTTATATTATAAAATAGAATTAAATTTTAATATATTAAGATTAAATTAAAAAAACTAAAATTTTCTTTTTTCTTATTTTGAATTTCTTATATTAGGATTCAAATATTATTTATGATGAAATATAATTTTAATTTTGTTAATTTAAGTTATTTGTTATTCGAGAAAAATAACTTTCTTATTATAGATATTATAAATCCCATTCATCTTTATTTCACTTTCTCATGGGATAATTTTATCTGGATTATATCTTCTTTATATCCAACTTTATCCTGTCTTGAGTAAGCATCAAACGCAAGATACAATGAATTTTATCCTGACTACTAAATGTAGCTTTAATAATTTGCCAATTCAGTTCTAAATCTTTCAATTGTGTCACTTTAGTTTTAAACCTTAAGACGATTTGCTAATTTAGTCATTCCAATCAATTTTGACCGAAAATTATTCACATAGAGAATGTTGACCTTCCTACATGGCATGACCAACGTTGACGTGAACAATTTTACAATTTTTTAAATTTTAAAAAAATTCTAAATATTTTCTTTTCTTTTCTTTTCCCCAACCTTAGGCCGACGAGTGCCACCAACCACAAAAGCAAAAGAAAACAAATAAATTCAGAAAAAATAACAAAAAAACCTTAAAAATTACAAATATTATATATCTCAATACTAATCGTACAATGTAGGATGGCTAGTGTTAACCGCCATGTTAGTGATTTTAAGTCGAAATTGGCCAAAGGGACTAAATTGGTAAATTTTTCAAAGATTAATTACTAAATTGACAAAGGTTTATCATTGAATTAGCAACTCGCTAAAACATTTAGAATTGAATTGGCCAAATTAAAATGTTTATGATTAAATTGGCACAAATACAATAAGGTTTGTCACTTTTTTAGTGATTTCCCCTGCAATTAAAGATGTGGTTTGGTAGCACAGCTTGAAGATAAGAATGTTGCCACCTAATTAGCTAACCTTCTGAAAAATTGAGGAGCCATCCGATATGTGAATAATTTTCTATAGGAGAACATCCTTACAATTAAATACAAGTACATTGCGAATTTGTTAAAATGGCAAGGAGAGATATAGAACAAGTGTCCGGATTCATCTAACATTAGAAATACTTATTTCACAATGGATTTTTCTTTACCCATTTATTTCACATTGGTTAAAAGAGAGGATATATTCTGAACAAAAAAACAAGAGAGAAAATTTTCCTTTAGTGAATATATTTCCTCAGCTCCTCTTTCCTTCCTCACAATAGGCATTGGCTTGCATGCTTGGTTTATGATATCATCAAGAAAATGAAAACTTGATCAAATATGCGAGAGGATTAGGCACCTTAGTACATGTGATTACTCTAGTTATCGAGTGGGAAATATCTCATGCTTGAATCTCCCATCCGAGTTTTCATTCACATCTTTCTAAGACGCAAAGATTAGTAGATGGGCTCGGAATTAATCTCTCACGTTTGCCTTTCTTATAGTACTCAAATTTTATCAAGCAAACCATTGAGTAGCAACCTAATAGATTTTCAAAAATGCCATCATGCGTTTTGATAGAAGAAGTAAATTTGTGTAGATAAGAATATGTGAGAGAAAGAATTGTGAAATTCTTGTATAGTCTATAATGAAGTGAACATGAGCAATTATGGTTTCGAGAAGATAGAGACATCATAATATCAATTAAAAAACAATTATAATGGTAGAAAAATATAATCTCAGACAATTTTTTTTAATAATGCATAACTTTGGAAAAATATGGATATGACATGAAATTTTTCAATGATAAACTAATTGGAATCGAAATAAAGTTGTTTTGAATGCTAGTTGAACGGACAGACAATGTAAATTGAAATGACATGATAATAGCATCAACTAGGAATTAACTTATTGAACTTGAAATCAACACATTTATCCCTTTAGACAACATAATACAAGCACTTGAATGAAAATGGAAGAACTAGAAGTTCTTTCCCCCATCATATGTCTGCCCAAATTGCCACCCGGCAGGTGCCGCATTATCAAATTCTATCATCGCCTTGTCACTCAAGGTAACTTGGAATGACAAGCTTTGTCCTGTCAAAACAATTCCAGTTTGCCAGTTTTGCCCCCAGTTACGAGTCATAGCAATCCACTGGGTTTTTGAGCCCTTGATGTTCACAGCATTCACGTCGCCGGCACCACCAACATTATAGATTAGTACAAGGGTCCAGTACGGATTTCCTTTAATCTCAAACTTGACTCCTCCTAGCTTGGAACACAAGACGCGGCGATAGCGGACAGGAATGACACCGGCCTTATAGTACGCGATCTTCGTGAACATGCGCATGGACAGGTCGAAATGCTTTTGCGGAGGATTGCACCAGACATCCTTCGTCTTAGTGTAGTTTGGAGGGCAAAAGTTTGTTGCAGTGACTATGATCGAACCGGCCTTCGGAATGCACCACTTGGGGTCATTGGTACAAAAGATCTCGAAACAAGCACCGCAAGTAAGCCCGTCGTTGAAAAGGGCGGTGCTTAGTGCTGTCGTCGCCAGTCCATATCCTTGCTTGAAGAGATTTCCATAACCACAAGCTCCCTCTGCAGGTAATGACCATGAACGAGAAACAAATCAATGAATACCATCAACATGAAATAGCCCAATTATCCATCTGTATATATATCCTCACAAAGGAGTACAAGAAAGGATAATAAGATTAGTGGCAAGGCTCTCCTTGCTTTCTCCTTGCCAAGAGATTTTACTTACTCATGGTCGCACCACCACCCATGTCACCGTAAAAAGTTGCACGCGCATCGTACCACTTACTGTCTATAGCAGAAACTACTACCGTCATAGCTAATATGAGAAAGACCTTGTAAACAGCCATGGCAAAGAGAGATAAAGAACGCAAAACGGTGAAATAAGCTAAAGAAGAAGTACATGAAACAATGAAGAAATTTCCAGTGATATATACTCATCACATTTGCCCAATTTTGGTATTATGGACTTCAAAAGGTAATAGAGACAAAACTTGCGAAAGATGGATTACAAGGGAAGATACAGCCAGTATAAAACTGGACACAAATTATATCTACTCACTTGCCGGGACAAAAATGGAAATACAGAGGATGCCACTACGATGTTATTCAAATCTTGACCAGCTTTTTCACAACAGGCAATACTCTTGTCAATATTTAATTTATCGAAGCCCTAGATAGAGTTTACAGCTTTTGTAATTAAAGATGTGTTTTGGTAGCACAGCTTGAAGATGAGAATGCTGCTACCTAATTAGTTAAACCTTCTGAATATTTGAGGTACCATACAATGTATGAAGAATTTTCTATAAGAGAACATCCTTACAATTATATAAAAGTATAATGCAAATTTGTTAAAATGGCAAGAAGAGAGAGAGAACAAGAATTTGGATTGATCTAACACTTGAGACACTTTTATTGGGAAAATTGTCCAAAAAGTCCTAAATCTATTTTACGGCGGCCAATCCGTCCTAAACATTTCAATTATGTCAATTCAATCGAAAACTTTTTAAAAACTTGCCAATTTAGTCTTAAATTTCTAAATTGTACTAATTAGTCCCAAATGTTTTGGTGATTTACTAATTTAATTCTAAACATTTGAACAATTTATCTATTTAGACTTAGAAATTGCTGACGTTGTAGTTTAATCAGCACTAGCAGTTCTATGTGCCATGGCCAGCTAATGTTTACCTGGACAATTATTACCATTTTTTTATTTTATGAATTTTTTCTTTTTACTATTTTTTCTTTTCTTTTTTCTATCTTTGTCTCTGTCTTTTCTTTTTTCTTTTTCATTTTTTCCCCTTTGCTTGCCTCAGACGAGGGCTTTCTATACTCTGTAACTCTTATTTCATATTTATCCACATCCCGTGCTGAAAATTATACACACTTTCGATGCCAAGCTTTTCAAATCTTTAAACACCCGTGCTTTTTAAACCCAGCTGGTTTCCGACTTCTTCCTTATACTTTATACGTTGGACATTATAGATATACGTTATAAAGTTCACTCGAAATACACCATAGATCTCACTCCATGCAGAAAGCTCCCGCTACCTGGTAGGTATTGCTAGACGCACGATCTTTAAACCTACATAGGTTTGAGTGGATGGCGCATACACACGATCGATCAGAATCTGTCGTGTTTTAGCTCTCACATCTTCACGACAGCGAAAGACGCTTGAGCAACTATTCAGAAGGCTGCACAATTACATCGAAACATCGCCCTCACCTCCATCCACCCAACCACGCCTTCGCCGCCTTCGCCGCCCTAGGGTAAACGAAGGAGTTTTCCACGTGATGGTAGCATGTAGCACGAAATACGTGATCTCTTCTTTGACTCCAAGAAAATCATGCAGAGGTATCGTCGTACGTGGCCCTCGCTTACTGGCCCACTTGGAAGATGAAGCCTTGGTTACGCTTGAACGAGTCGTAGACTCGTCTTCTTGGCCGACAACGATGAAAAAGAACATTGCTTTTGTCTTGGGGCACTCACCTTTATCCCCAGAAAACTAAGAGTCTAGGTTTTGTATAAAATATCCCAAAAAAATCACCTAAAACAGGTTTTTGATTCGAGATTATGGTTCTTGCAATTAAATGTACATAGATTTAGACTAGCAAAACAAACTTTCAGCTCCTCACCGGGAAGAGGTCTGTTTGACCCGACAAACATAATTACTCATTTTGTACTTTTTGAAATTCCAAGCGTAACTTATAAGTCACTCTCAGACATTCTCTGGGATTGAGTAGTTTTCATATATAATAGAGGGAAGTTATATTAAATATATGAAATTGTTCACATTTGTTTAGTTAAGTCGTTGCGTTTCGAAGAATATTTAGCGTGCTTTACAATTTAAAATTGTCGTGTTGACTGAAGATCACATTAATTTTCGTCATTGCTTTTTCTTTTCTCATTGAGTACACTCAACGTACTTGAATATAGTTCTGCTCAAAAAATATAGATAAGTCAGACAAGAAAATTCGACGTAATTAGGGTGAAAATACTTATTAATATATCCTTCTTCATGTATTCTTTTCTTGATCTTTTTTCATTCTCCGTTGAAGATTTGTTTCTTATTTTCTCTTAGTTGCAGAATTGCCCTTCACTTCTTTGATGGGCAGAAAAAATTGTTGATCACATTCATGTTCTAGCGAGATCATATACGAGAATCCCCACTTCTAAAAAGCACAAAATTTCACTCATCTTAGCTCGTAGTTTAGCTCATACTCTCTCGAAGACTTATAAATTGTGATCTTTGCGCGTCATGCGCTGCAAATTTCGTACAAGTTGGATGTGAAATTTCAGAATGAAGAGAAATCGGTCTACATCAACAATTGAATCGTTTCTTGTTCTCTTCTCGGTTGGAAAGCTTTGTCAAGGTCTCTTGAAACAGTCTCCATGAACCACACGTATTCACACTTTCGTTATTGAAGGATTTGCTTTGCATTTCACGTACGACCGAGCCCATGTTTTTTCTGAAACTTTCTCTTTTTGGGTCAGTCTATCGGTGTGAAAAGCCAGCCCTTCGTCCACCATGTTGAAGAAGTTTTTCGTCACCTTTAAAATCGGTCAAACCCTAGCTTGTGTTGATAGTGACAACGTGAGTTTGAACTGTAGACTTCGAGGGTTTAACCTTTGTTGGCTTTACGTTTTCTCTTGTCGAAGTGTCTGGAGTAAAACCAGTCGCAAATTCAGAATATTAAGAAGCTAGAAGAGAAAGGGAATATGCTTAAAGATCAAGGGAATATATGCCTCAAAAGTCCAAGGGAGAGTTGAAACATTAGGGTTTCCATCCATTTTATGGTCACAAACTATATACACAGAGAAGCTCTCAAGGAAATAATCCAACCCAAATTCTATAGATTTCGCATGAATTGACTCGATCTTACAGGACCCAAAAGGTCAAATATGTACTTATAGTCGAAAGGGTAGTGTCCCGAAAGGTCCATAGGATTTTCTCTAATTATTCGATGTCATCTTTGAATTTTTTTTCTGTTCAAGTTAATTCATCAACTTTTAAAAAATTTCTTGGTGATTATATGATACGCTTAGATTGTTTATTACAAGGGTTGGTGTCATGAAAGGTCTCCAGAATTTTCTTGGGAATATACTACCAAAAACCTCGAAATATGTCATTTGAGACAATTTTATCCTAAATTTTTTTTGTGCTATTTAAAACCTCAAACTATACCACTTGAGATAATTTTACCAAAAACTTTTTTTTGTGCCGTCAAAAACCCAAAACTATGCCGCTTAGAACAAATTTACCTTAAACTTTTTCTTGTGCCACAAAAAAACCCTAAATTATACCACTTGAAATATATTTATCCCAAACTCTTTGGCCGAAGGGTAGTTTCGTCTTTTTTCCTTTTCCTTTTCCTTTTCCTTTTTTTTTTCCATTTTTTTTTTCCTTCTCTCTTCCCTTTGCTGACCATAGCAAAGGGAAGCTAACGAGGGTGACCCTCGTTGACAACGAAGTCAGGTGAGGGTGGCCTTCCCCTACGTCAGCCCTCGCTCGACATTGAGGAGTGTTGCCCTCGCCAATGGCGAGGGCGTCTCTTGCTTGACCTGACTCAGGCAAGGGTGGCCTTTGTTGGATTTGGCAAGGCTACCCTCGCCCAACGCCAAGGAGGGCCGCTTTTGCTTGAGTCAGGTGAGGGTCACCTCACTTGCCCAGGGCGAGGGCCACCCTCACTCGACTTCGCTGTCGTCGAGGGTAGCCCTCGTTGGCTTCCCTTTGCCATGGTCAGCAAAGAGAAGAGAGGAGGAAAAAAACAGAAAAAAGAAGAAGACGAAAGACAAAACTGCCCTTCAACTAAAGAGTTTGAGGTAAATATGTCACAAATGGTATACTTTGAGGCTTTTTGTGGCACAATAAAAAGTTCAGAATAAATTTATCCTAAGTGGCATAGTTTTGAGTTTTTGATAGTATGAAAAAAAGTTTGGATAAAATTATCCAAAGTGGTATAGTTTAAGGTTTTTGGTGGTATTTTTCCAATTTTCTTTGATTTCTTAGTGTTGTCTTTGAATTTATTTTTTGTTCCAATTAGTCCATCGACTTTTAAAAATCTGCTTCATGTAGTACTTTAAATTTAAATGGAGTGCCGTATGTTAGCAATCTTACCGGACCCAAAAGGCCAAATATGTACTTTAAACACCTATCACCATATTTATATCATTATTCATTTTAATTAATCCACACTTGTGCATTCCCACTTGACTTTCGGGTTTTCTGGACATTTTAATATGTGATTAGATGGTACGCTTGGATTGTTAATTACAAGTAGTAATGTCACGGAAGGTAGAATATTTTCGGATTGTTCAGAGTCATCTTTGTATTTCTTTTTTTGCACGAGTTAGTCCATCGAATTTTAATAATCTGCTTAATGTAGTACTTTAAAATTAAATGGAGTGCCATAAGTTAGCAATCTTACCGGACCCAAAAGGCCGGGTATGTACTTCATACACCAATCACCATATTTCTAACATTATTCATTTAAAATAAGCTACACATGTGTCCCTGCTTGACTTTCAGGTGTTCTAGAATTTTTATTATGTGATTAGATGGTGAGAATCACCCAAAAAGTCCTCAAACTATTGTAGTTGTACCAATTAAGTCATAATTATTATTTTTCTGTCAATTCAATTCTAAACTTTTTAAATTTATGTCATTTTATTTTATCTAGCCAATCTTGGCCCACTGGCACTAACATGGACGGAAGCCAGCATTGGTCGTCTAGCCGATGTTATAGTGAACAATTTTAAATAATATTTTTATTTTTTAGCATTTTTTTATATTTTTTTTCCTTTCTCTTTTTTTCTCCCTTCCTTCTTCCTCTAGTTAATTACCGCCAGGGATTGGCTAGATGTGAGGGTTGGTGAGGCCTGACCTCATCAACCAATGGGGGCCTCACCCCCATTGACCACTGGCAAGGGCGAGGCCGAGCCTCACCAAATCTGGTAGGCTTTACCTAGCCAAGGAGAGGTTGAGCCTCATCATTGTTGGGCGAGGCTTGCCCTCACCAGCCCTCACCACCGGTGACCAGCTGGAGGAAGAAGTAAGAAGAGGGGGAAAAATAGAAAGAAGAAAAATGAAAAGGAAAAGAAAAATTCAAAAATTCAAAAAAAATTATTTGAGCTTGTTCACGTTAGCGTCAAGCTGCCAAAATTGGTTTGAATGGATTGAATTGGCACAAATGCAAAATGTTTAGAATTGAATTGACCAAACAAAGTTCATGACTGAATAAGCACAATTATAATAGATTTAAGACTTTTTAGATAATTTTCCCAATTAGATGTACAGTGGATTGCTAATTACAAGGGGTGGGGTCACGAAATGTCCATAGTATTTTCTTTGATTGTTTAGCGTGTCTTTGATTTTTATTTTTTTCAAGTTAGTCCATCTACTTCTAAAAATCTGCTTCCTGTAGTACTTAAAAATTAAATGGAGCACCATATGTTAGCAATCTTACTTGACCCAAAAGGCCAAATATGTACTTCATATACCAATCACCATATTTCTAACATTATTCTTCTATTTGACTTTTGGGTGTTCTAGACATTTTAATATATGTTAGATGGTACACTTAGATTGGTAATTACTTGGGGTAATGTCAGGAAATGTCCTAGAATTTTCTTTGATTGTTTAGTGTCATCTTTGATTCTTTGTTTTGTTCGAGTTAGCCCATCGACTTTTAAAAATCTGCTTAATGTAGTACTTCAAAATTAAATGGAGCGCCATATCTTAGCATTCTTACCTGGCCCGAAAGGCCAATATGTACTTTATGCACAAATAACCATATTTCTAGCATTATTCATTTTAAATAATCCGCATTTGTGTATACCTACTTGACTTCTGGGTGTTCTAGACATTTTAATATGTGATTAGATGGTACACTTAGATTGTTAATTAAAAGGGGTAATTTCATGAAATTGCCTTAGAATTTCTTTGATTGCTCAGTGTTGTCTTTGATTCTATTTTTTATTCGAGTTAGTCCATTGACTTTTAAAATTCTGGTTAATGTAGGACTTTAAAATTACATGGATCGCCATAGATTAGCAATCTTACTGTTCTAGCATCAATTATTTTAAATAATCTACACTTGTGTAGTCCTACTTGACTTCAGGGTGTTGTAGACAATTTTATATGTGATTAGATGGTACACTGAGATTGTTAACTACAAGGGATAATGTCACGAAAGTTCTCTAGAATTTTATTTGATTATTTAGTGTTGTCCTTAAATTTTATTCTGTTTTTTTCGAGTTAGTCCATTGACTTTTAAAAATCTGCTTAATGTACTACTTTAAAATTAAATGGAGCGCCATATATTAGCAATCTTACCGGACTTAAACGGCCAAATATGTACCTGATACGCCAATCGCCATAATTCTAGTATTATTCATTTTACATAATCTATATGTGTGTATTCCTACTTGACTTCTAGGTGTTCTAGACATTTTAATATGGGATTAGATGGTTCGCTTAGATTGTTAAGTAAAAGGGGTAATGTCACCAAAAGGTCCCTAAAATTTTCTTTGATTGTTTAGTGTCGTCTTTGAATTTTCTTTTTGTTATTGTTCAAGTTAGTTCATCAATGGGTTAGTGTTGTCAGTGACAACTAGGGGTAATCAGGTCCAGAGTGGATAGGGTCCAAACTTGGACCTTGTACTGGTTCAATTGAGAATTGATTCCCGAACATGTTTTTTGGGTTGCCTAGTCCGATTCCCAAATAAACCTAGTCCGGTTGCACACCTCTAGTGGTGGCTACAGAACAAGGAAGAAAAAGAAGAAAAGAGAAAAAGAAGAAGTAGTATCCACGTCAACAAATACCATTAATTTCCCATCGATGTCAGTTCAAGGTCCAAAATCGAAGGATCCTATTGAATCCAGTCATAATAATAAAAATGTCAAGTTGGTATCACTTGGATAATCGATCTTCTTTAAGCACCATTAGGGTTTCCTTTTATTAACGGATAACACCGCTTTGGACATTCACTTGCTTCGGATAATGTTTTTCATATGAATGCTTCCTCACACAATCTGTCCTGATATCATCGGTATTTCCCTCCCTCTTATATCAAGGATCATTCAACTATGTAGGCTTATTCATTCATAGTTCTCTTTTTCTCAACCAGACTTTGCTTCTTGAACTGCTCCACACATAGAAATTCATATGCTTAATACAAAGTAATTGTCGTTCATATATAAGTCTCACGACCTCAACGTGGCTGTCTTGCCTTTTACAAAACTTATGCAGGTAGCACGGTCCTCAACAGCCAGATCACAGTCCCACTTAACATGCTAGCTGGGGCCTCTATTTAATTTTCAATAATTATCGTTTATTTTGGAGCATCTATGATGAAGAGATAAGTTAAGGGAATGGCCGGAATGATTTGTGCTTTTAACTTATAATTATTCAAAAATTCGAGGGAACTCACATTTTGGGTTTTATCCAATTCGAACTGCTTGGAAATTTTCAAAATATCCAGATATTACACAAATGCGGATGATTTTTGGAAATTACAATAATATTTATTTATTTCCAAATTAAGAAAGGAAAGTTTGTAAGCAGAAACTAGATGTCTTATTCTACTCCTGTTCCAATTGCTCAAACTTTTGTCTTGTCTCCTTGGAAATTATAATAATATTTCTTTATTTCCAAATTAAGAAAGGAAAGTTTGTAAGCATAAACTAGATGTCCTATTCTACTCCTATTCCAATTGCTCAAATTTTTACCTTGTCTCCTTGCAAAACGTAGGAATCAAAATCCACTTCTGAAATTAAATCGCCTTCACCTCAACTCTCTTAAAAAGATGGCGATTCGAACCCCTCACCTCTCCCTTCTCACATGAGAAGGATAGTCACTGGAACAAACTCAGTGGTTATCAAAAGCCAGATGTGATAGGCTATAAAATTAAAATTCTTAAGGAAGGTACTTGGTCTAATCAAAGTTGCATGGTTTCTTGGGCCTAAATCACCTTGATCTTCCTTCCATCCACTTTGGGTTTTGCCAAAAATAAAGCCCACAAGGCGAAGGTCCAACTTGACTTGGAGTTATTTCCCGGATCCGGAATTGAATTGAAGACTTGAGTGTTGATTTTCTGTTTTGCCATATATTTTGATGTGGCAAATTGACTTTTATGACATTAGCCTGACTGAAGTGTTCTTCATATATTTACCCTTGATATTTCACAAATATGGCCAATTTAATCCTACCATTTGCATCGAGCTTTGTTTGTGTAGCAAGGCTGCCTTCAACAACACATTCTCAAAATCCTTTGAGCTTTCTAAAGGTCTCAAGACAAATAAAAGCGGACTTCCACCTTTTATAATAATATTTGTATCCATGATAGGAAATCCATTCTTATGAAACTACTCAAATTATAAAATGTACTCGAATTAAGAAACCTATTCAGATCAAGTTCTCTTCACAAATTCAAACTCAAGACAATATTCTCATTGGAGCTTTGAATAAGCAGGGAGCACTTCCACATGAAATTTGAAATTTGTGTTTTCAGAAAGCTCTTATATTGGCACATTTTCCTCGCAATATCACTCTCTGCTTCCATTTGATTTTTGTCCACCCGACCACGTCTTCAACATTATCATTCCCTTGTTGAAATCGAAAGAGTTTTTCCACGTGAGAGCAGCATGCAGATTGACATTTTGACTGGCTTGATAATAACGATCTTCTACGTGGGTCTCTTCTTTGACTCCAAGAATATTCATGCAGAGACATTGTCGTGCGTGGTCTTAATCGATTGGCTTACTTAGCAAATGAAGCCTTGGTTACGCTTGCACGACTCGTAGACTCGTCCTCCTGACCGACAATAACGGAAAAGAACTTTACTTTTTGTCTCTTGTAGCGTTTGACCTATTTGGCCATCATTTGCTAAGACCCAAAAAAGATATATATATATATATATATTCAACCTAAAACAGCTCTTGGATTCTAGATTAAAGTTCCAATTATAATAAATAAATTTAGATGAGCATAAGCACAAAATGTTTGGAAAACTTAATAAGACAAAGAAAATTGTTTTACTTCAATTTTCATTTTTGCGGTCATAACTTATAAGTTACTCTTACATTTTCTCTTGGATTGAGTAGTTTTGAAATATTATATTGAAGAGAAGGTTTATTGAAATAAGAATGTGAAAATGTTTCATATGTTCACATTTGTTTAATTAAGTTGTTGAGTTTCAAAGAATAGTTAGCTTACTCTATTGTAAAAAGAATGCCGCATCGATTGGTTGTTTGCCACATTACTTACGTCATTGGGGTTTTTTGGCATTTAAATACCTTTGACATACTTATTTAAGTAGGGTTTGCAGGAAATTATCAATTGCTATATAAGATGCTAAATTTAGAGTGAAAACCATTCTTTAATTGGGACTTGAATTATTTTTATTCCAGAAATATGTTTAGAATAGAAATCAGAATTAATTTTTTTTTACTTTTCTATTTATGGAATAGAAATTAGAAATTATTTTTCTCTTTTCTACTTCTCATCCAAAGAAGTTTCTCGTTGTGCGCTCGTTGTTGCCACCCCCCACCCACCCACCGTCGCCGGCCACCCCCCGCTACTGCCCCCTTCCCCTATCACCGTTGCTCGAGAAAGAGAATTTTTTTCCGTTATCAAATAATTTCTATTTCGAGAATAAAAATTTTGTGTCATTATCCAATACGTTTTTTTGCTCAAAAACTCATCCAAAAATATAAATATAAAAATCTATTTCTTTTTTAAAAATCAATTTTTGATTAGAAATGTTATTATTTGCACCCTAAACTTATTGACTTTTCCTCCTCCATCAATTCTTTTCTTGATTTTTTTTCATTCTCCCTTTGAGATTTACTCCTGGTTTGCTCTTAGTCGCGGAATTGCCCTTCGCTTCTTTGATGGTACAAAAACTTGTTCATGATATTCAACTTCTAATGAGATCATATGTGAAAAATCCCTGCTTCCGAACAGCACAAAATCTTGATTGTGGTAGCGTGCAGTTCAGCTAATACTGTCGTAAAATCTCCAAATTTCAGTACGTAAAGCAAATACATAGTTGGAGAAAATGTGCAACTTCAGCAATTGAGTCGTCTGTGGTTCTCTTTTGGGCTTGAAAAGCTTTTTCCATGTCTCTCTAAACAGTCTTTCATGAACCCACGCGTATACACGCCTTCGTTATTGAAGGATTAAAATATCCTTCAATAACATTTCACTGCGACCGAGCCAACATTTTTCTTAAACTCTCCAAAACCCTTTGTGAAGTTTCTATTTTGAGTCAGTCCCAAGGTGTGAAAAGCTGGCCCTTCTTTCCGCCGTTTCGAAGAAGCGATTCATCTCGTTTGAAATTGGTCAAACCCTAGCTTGTGTTGATAATAGAAACGTGATCTTGGACTATATAGGCTTCAAGATTTTAACCCAACGTGGCTCTATTTATTCGTCAAAGTTTCTGGAGTATAAAATCAGTCAGAAATTCAGAATGTTAAGAAACCAAGAGAGAGAAGGTATGTGCTTGGAGATCAAGGAAATACACATGCCTCAGAAGTCCAAATGGAATTTGAAAACATTAGGGTTTCTGCGTGCATGGGGATGTCCTCAAGGAAATTATCCGATGCATATTCTCTGGTTTTGACATATAATCTGACACGATCTTGTTAGACTTAAAAGGCCAAATATGTACTTGATATGCTAAATTTGAGAGACAAGGGGAAAAGTATGGTCAAATATGTAGTTGACATACCAATCACCATGTTTCTAGCATTATTCTTTTTAAATAAGCTACAAATGCATATTCCTACTTGAATTTCGGGTATTCTACACCTTTCAATATATGATCAGATGGTATACTTAATCACAAGATCCTTGAAATTTTCATTAGTTGTTTAGTGTTGCCCTAGATTTTTTTTTCTTCAGTTTAACCTTTCCACCTTAAAAAATTTGCTTAATGCATCACTTTCATCAAATGGATCACTAGTCTTTTTTTCCAAATCTTTGCGGTGGAGTCAGCAATCATGAGACAAAAATAGTGAGATGTAACAACAACTCCATGAATGAAAATAGTTTCTTAACTGCCCTTCTCTTCCTTTTTTTTAATACCTTTTCTGCTCTTTCTTCTTCCCTATTCACTCTAGACATGTCCTTTATCTGCTGCCGTCACTGATGCCGGCCCATCGAGCTCAATCTGTTGTGTACTGTTACCATCTCTCTCTCTGGGTAATGACATTGGTCGACGTTGCAATTGCGAGCTCACATTTGTATATGGTGGTGGGTCCGACGAGCTTGATGGTGGTAAATGATGGTGGCAACAATCCGGGTTCGTTGGTGCTGGTGGTTGTTGGATGGTAGGGACCGAGCTCGTTGGTGGTTGTCGTGTGTGATGATGAGGTGGAGACAGGGTCTTTTGGTAGTAAACACCACCGCCTACAATCCGTTTCTGAAATTTGTTCACAATCTAAAATGAGAAAAAGTTTAAGGACCTCTGGTGTCCTTATTTAGTCACGACATAAAATTTTGTAAGTTTTATTATCCTCCCTCCAATGTAAAGGATCATATGATTCCGTAGGCTCGTTCATTTATAACTCTCTTTTTGTAACGAAACTTAAACGAAACTTTATTTCTTCAATTGCTCAACATATACATATTTGTAAACTTGAAAGTAAGTATATACCATATAAAAATTTGGTAATCTCAATGTGGATGTCTTGCCTGCGACAAAAACTTCAGCAAGTAGCATGGTCCCAAAAACATAATTACGATCCCACTTAACTACACTATCTAGGAAAGAAAAACTAGGCGTCTATGTTTGGTAATTTTCCATGATTACTACTTTTGGAGCTTCTATAAAAAAAGAGATACCAGCTTTTATGGAGATTTAGGGCATGTCTATAGTGCCTTATGCTTAAGTTTTCATAAATTCCAGGGAACTCACACTTTTAGGTGAGGTGCAGACCTCTGGAGTGCCAAAAGTTGGTACAAAAGGTATACTTAAGTGCCAAAATCGGAGCAAAATGGATTAGTTAAGTGCCAACGGCGAAAAATTCCGGCCAAATTGCCACGTGTCCATTTTCCGACGACTTCATTTGCTGACGGAGCATTTTTCTCAAAAAAAAAAAAAATACACGTGGCAATTATTTTTTATAGAAAATTATCCATGTCAAATTTTTAAAAAATTAAAATCGATTTTATTTATAAAAAAAAACAGTAGGAGGGGATCGCCAAGGGCTCGCCGCCACTGCCGTTGCCGCCCCATCCTCTCTAGGAAGGGCCGGCGAGGGTGGGCGAGGGTCGGTTGCTAGCCAGGGCCTGGTGACCTCGGCCGACCCTCGCCCACCCTCGCCGACCTTTCTCGGAGAGGGTGGGGCGACAAGCCCTCGCTGATCCCCTCCTCCTTTTTTTTTTAATAAAATCGATTTTATATTAATATATTTTTAATTATTTAATTAATAAATTTTAAAATCCATGTCAGCGCAAAAATGACGTTGTTTTGCGCTGATTTTCGTCGTTTCAATTTCCGGCGAGCCACATAGGCAAAATAATTAATAAAAAATTGCCACGTAGGATTTCTGGCAGAGTTCCGGTGACTTGGCACTTAAGTGTGTTATAAACTAGTATTAACACCTAGAGAGGGGGTGAATAGGTGTAGTAGAACTTTATGCGTAAGTAATAACAATCTTTTGCAATCTACAAAATGAAATTAAATAGAGAAAGTAGAGAATATTGTAAACACAGTTTATAATGGTTCGGCTTTTGACAAGCCTACGTCCACTCTCGAGGCGATCTGCCAATAGGCTAGATTTCACTATATGATCAAAGATTATTACACACTCTTGAGTGTTAGCACTCGGTGATGATGAGTCTCACAGAGTCACTCTTTTTGGTAATTCACTAGGATCACTCAATTACGCATTTTTTTCAAACAACTAATAAAGAATTGAATCAGCCTTGGAATATGTTTTATCCTCTCTAGTCTCCTAGGTCTCATCCTATTCTTATATACTCTCCAAGCCACACTCGACCGTTGGCTTTTTCCTTGAGAGTTTCATCTTCCCTTTCCTAGACAGACTTTATAAGGCAAGTCTTTTTGACCGTTTGAGGTAGATTTGATCCCATTGGATTCTGCTCGCCCATACAATCAGAATCCGGGCTTCCATAAGTATTTCATTCTTCTTTGGAAATTGTCCGTTGATTGATCTTGCTAATCAGTTTGATACAACAGAATCAATATAAATAAAGTAAGTGAAATACTTGACCGTTGGTGATCTTATATTGTAATTTCATTCTGAGTTTAACAAACTTTTTCCGTCTGGTACGGACAGACTCAAAATCTGCCAGACTGAAGTTCACTCAGAATCTGCTTCATCCAGACTCAAAAGTATACGTTAGGAGCCTTTGCTTTATTTTGTCATCTTCAAAACATCATAAGGGATTTTTCTAACAAAGTGATCCATTTTTTTTTAAAAGTGGCACTTAAGTGTACCTTTTGTAACTTTTGGCACTTAAGTGTCCCTCCGTGTCAAGTTTTGGCAATCCTACTGTACTTATGCCTTTTTGGGTTGTATCAAATATGAAGACTTCAAACCTTTTAAAATATCCAGATGTTGTAGAATCATATATGATTTTTTTCAAGCTATAACAACTCTTCTCCGTTTATATGTCCTGTTGCACGAAGTAAACTTTTGGAGTGCGTATCTCATCACTCGACAACTTTTTTTAGCGGTATTTTTTTTATTCTGCATAACTTTCCAAGAGAAAGGTGATGAGCAGAAGCCAAATATAAATGGAAATAAGATTAGGATTCTTAACGAAGATATCGAATCTAATCAAAACTTTTATGGCTTCTTGGGTCTGAATTACTTTGATCTTTTCTTCCATCCACTTGGGCTTTGCCAAGAGTAAACCCCACGAGGCGGAGGCCGAACTTCACTTGAAGTGTTGGAGTCACTTGGAATTTATAACCCAGAAATGGAATTGAATTGGAGACTGGAAGTGCTGATCTTCTTCTTTCGTTGTAGGTACTCGAAAAGGACCTAAATGGAAGACTGGAATGTGGATTTTCTTTTGGTCAGTTCACAAGGAAGTTTCAAAAAAGAAGCCGTTGCAATAGTGCAATCCTCTTTAGAGTGAAGGAAGCCCTGTTCTTCCTCAGAGAAGCTAAAGCAGTTCGAAGCAAAACCATGTTTTCAGTGTGCTCATATGAGCCTCATTTAGTTAAAGAGTCCGCTAAACTTACCATTTTCTTGAAGCTTTGTCCTTGCACCATTCGGTTTGCAAGAGGTCTAGACACCAGCTCGAGTCACTGGTCAGTAGGTTGAAAAATAAAAAAAACTCTTTCCATTATGCTGCATCTTGCTGAATTAGTTCTTATTGAGGTCAACCATTTGTCGAATATATACGCACCGAAACGGTTTCAGTCAAGACAAACTCTTAGTTTCCTGATACAGGAGCTTTCACATCACACGACTTCTGATGCTGGGAAGCTGAAAGAGAGAGAGAGAGTATGTGCGCGCGGCAGCAATAGAGAGCTTTGATCAGTCCCACATCAGCAGCGAGAGCAGAGGAACGAGCTGGGATATGGGCCAAAGATCCGAGGAACGAGATGGGGGCAAAGAATACCTTTCTCAGCCTTTTAGCTAAGATCGATTGTAGTACCTTTCTCGGCTCTTAGGAGGTTGAGGATTTGCTCCATCTATCCTTGGAGACTATGGCACGGTTATGCCTTTCTTGAGAGGCCTGTTCCGAAGCCAAGCCTCTAAGAGCCGAATCACTCAAATCTTTTTTGGAATGGAAGTATGAAGTGGTGACCGGAAGAACTCACCCAATTAGTTCAACTTGTTCAACTTGAAACTCCGATACCACCTTAATGCATGGCGAGATTGGGTGAGATGATTAAACGTGCTTGACTAAATGTTTGAGGTGTTTGCAAAAAGAACTTAGAGATAAAAGAGTTCACCACCAAAGTATAAAGGAATGTTCCACCAGTAAATCATGAAGTACTTAAAGGTTCACTATCAACAAATTAGATAAATAACTAAAAGAATCATCCACTTGAGAGAAATTTTCATAGACTAACAACTCACAAATCTACTTCCATACAACTAAGAATGTGCCTCTTTAAATCGAAAAAGAAATTCAGATATTATCAACTCACAAATCTACCTCCATACAACTAAGAATGAGCCTCTTTAAATAGAAAATTTTAAACTTTGAGATAATAAATTAGAAAGCGTCAAATTAAGAGAACTTAAACTACGAAACCGATCTAAATTAGAAAACACACTTAAAATAAGAAATAGCCCTTGGCTGAATGAGCTTTTACTCTTCAACTTCCAAAAACTTCATCTAAGACGCATTCTCCTCATTGGACATTGAAGCTGGAGAATTACACGGTTTGGAATTGCTCGAAAGCTCTATTGTTTCCAAACCCTAGATTACATTACACCCAAAGCAAAACCCACAAGTAATATCTAATAATTTTTTTTTATAGAGAACTCACTCAGAAAATTCACAAAATGAAAAACCATGAACCCTCTTATTGGGAATATTCCTTGAAAAGTTCTAAACATTTTGCAATTATGTCAATTCAATCTATCTAGCCAAATTTGATTAGCCAACACTAATATGGATGATTTTTAATATATATTTTTTTCAAATTCTTTTTGTTTTTCCTTTTTTTCCTCCCTTCTTCTTCCTCTAACTAGTTGCTAGACCTCGGCAATCAAGCAAAAGCAAAAGCCTAAGAGGTTTGACCTCACCAGCCAATGGTGAAGCTCACCTCCACTGGCCACTAGATGGGTGAGCCTTACCTAGAGATGGCAAGGCTTGACCTCACCATGGCTAGGTGAGATTGAGCCTTGCCAGATCTAGCCTGACCATGGACGAAATCAAGCTCACCTTCAATCTGGCGAGGTCAGCCAAGGCGAGGCCAATGTCACCATTGCTAGGCAAGGTTCACACTTGCCTTGGTTGGGCAAGGCCTTGCTAGATCGATGGTGAGCTTGGCCTCGCCATGGCTAGGCAAGGCCTAGCTACATTTGGTGAGGTTGAGCCTCACCATCTTTGGGTGAGGCTTGCCCTCATTGGTCTTCGCCTTTGGCCATTCGCCAAGGTCCGGTGTACGGCTGGAAGAAGAAAGGTGGGAAAGAAATGAAAAATAAAAATAAAAATAAAATATTATTAAAAATTATTTACGTTAGTATCCAATGTGCCAGCCAGCATTCAAGCCAATATCAAATGGACTAAATTGGCAAGAAAAGAAAGTTTATGATTGAATTAACTCAATTACAAAAGGTTTATAACTTTTTGGATAATTCTCCTCCTCTTATATGCTCTAGTGTGTAAAAATAGGGTAGACTTCCACCCGTTATTATAATATTTGTATCCATAAGAGAAAATCTCTTTTTAGGAAACTTACTCAATCTAGGAAACTACTCAAATTACAAAATATACTCAAAGTAAGAAGCCTACCTAAATCAAGTTCTATCAATCAACTCAAACTCGAGACATATTCTTATCGGAGGTTTGAATGAATGGGTATACACATGATTAATTGGAATTTGTGTTTTTAGAAAGCTCTTATATGAGCACATTTTCATGACAGCAAAAGATGCGTGAACAATTATATCACAATATCAATATCAGCTCCGTTTGATTTTCGTCCTCCCGACCACATCTTCGACCTCATCGTTCTCTGTTGAATTCGAAAGAGTTTTCCACGGGAGAGCGGTATGCAGCATGACATTTTGACTCACTTAATGATAACGATCCTCTACGAGGTCTCTTCTCTGACTCCAAGAATATTTATGCAGAGGCATTGTCGTACGTGGTCTTAATCAATTCGCTCATTTAGCAAAAGAAGCCTCGGTTACGCTTGAACGACTCGTAGACTCGTTCTCTTGGCCGACAATAACGGAAAAGAACTTTACTTTTTGTCTCTTGTGGCGTTTGACCTATTTGGCCATCGTTTACCAAGACCCCGAAGAAGAAAATTTCAACTGAAACGGCTTTTGGATTTTAGATTAGAGTTGCGATTATAATACATAAATTTTGGCGGGTTTGAGAAATTCAACTAGACAAAAAAAAAATCACTTCATATTTTTTTTCTAGTTATAACTTATAAGTTGTAACTTATAAGTTACTCTCACGTTTTCTCTCAAATTGAGTAGTTATGAAATATTATATTGAAGAGAAGGTGCATTGAAATAAGGATATAAAAACATTTCCTATGTTCACATTTGTTTAATTAAGTTGTTGAGTTTTAAAGAATAGTTAGTTCACTTTACTATATAAAGAAGGCCGCATCGACTAGTTATTTGCCAAATCATTTGCGTCATTGATTTTCTTTTCTTTTTGCACTTAAATGCCTTTGGCATACTTATTGAAGTAGGTATATCGCTCCCTTAAATGTTAAAAATGTGATGACAGATAACATAATATGTGTGTTAAAGGATTTGCAGGAAATTATCAATTGCTATATAAGATGCTATACTGAGAGTGAAAACAAATTCTTTAATGGGGACTTGAATTCTTCTTTTTTAAACAAAAAAATTGCCCACCTCTTTAAATAGTTCAGAAATTTTAAGAAAAAGCACTTATTAGACCACTGTCCAAAGATATGATTAGGGTCACTAAACTTTTGACTTTTTCTCCTTCATCAATTCTTTTTCTTGATTTTCTTTCGTTTTCCGTGTGAGATTTGCTCTCGTTTTGCTCTTAGTTGCAAAATTTCCCTTCACTTCTTTGATGGGTAGAAAAACTCGTTCATCACATTCAACTTCTATTGAGATCATATATGAGAAATCCCTGCTTCCGAACGGCACAAAATCTTAATTGTCATAGCGTGCAGTTCAGGCAATGCTCTTGTAAAGATTAATTAATCTCCAATTCTAAGTAGGTACAGCAAATAAATAGTTGGAGAAAATGAGAAACTTCTTCCCCTTCAACCTCGGTTAAACTGTTCCACATCTGCAATTGAGTCGTCTTTTGTTCTCTTCTGGGCTTGAAAACCCTTGTCAAGGTCTCTTACAGTCTTAATGAGCCAAACGTATTCCGGCCTTCCTTGTCGAAGGCCTGAAACAACATTTCATCACGACCGAGCCAACGGTTTTTCTTAAAACTTTCGAAAACCCTATGCGAAGTTTCTATTCTGGGTCGGTCCCAAGGTGTAAAAAGATGGCCCTTCTTTCCGCCGTTTTGAAGATGCGATTCGTTCCCTTTGAAATTGATCAAACCGTAGCTTGTTTTGATAATAGAAACGTGATTTTGGACTATATAGGCTTCGAGATTTTAACCCAACGTGGCTTTATTTATTTGTCAAAGTTTCTGGAGTATAAAATCAGTCAGAAATTCATAATGTTAAGAAACCAAAAGAGGGAGGGAATGTCCTTGGCGATCAAGGAAATATGTTGGAAATATGATTGGATATTATTGAATATTCTATTGTGGCACCGATCTTGATTACGATTTTGATTGATTCAATCAATCCGTGATTAGATTAGTGAATAGGAAACTTGTAGTCAGTGTATATATTATTTCCTTTTTTTTCTTTGCATTCTCACAATACAAATAGAGCTTTGTACTTGTATACGAATCAGATGAATATAATACAACTTTCCTCTACGCTTTCTCCTATTTTTCTTATCTTCTGTCATGGTATCAGAGCCAGGCTCTCCATAAGCTTCCGCAAACCCCGAATTGCCTCCGTTTCTTTCTCTTCCGATTTGTAGTTGCAAGTCAAAAATTCTGCAAAACAAATCAGCCCCGGATAGGAATTCAGTTTCACATACACCATGGCGAAGAATAAGAACACAACTTCTGAAGGAAATCAATCAATCGAGGAAAGTCCAAATTCTCCTGGAGATCCAAGTTAGATTCATCCAAATGAAAGTGAGCATCATCAGCAAACTACTGATCCTACTCAACATCAGCAAACTGTTGATCCTGCTCTTGCTCCGGTTAATGTTACTGGGCCTATCCAGTGGCCACCAGCCCACTGGTTCCCAGTTCAAGGTCCATGGGCCATTGGGCCGAATCAGCCATGGACCCAATACAACGCATTGGGAGAAGAAGCAGCCCATAACTTCAATTCAGGCCCTGGAGTGGGCTGGACAGGTTCGGGCTACAGACCCGAACCCAATTCAACAAATCCCTACTCAACACCAGGACCCGGTTTCATGCCATATCCCATCTTGGTCGGCGGTGGCCGATCGGAGCCCGGCGACCCTCTTTATATGACGTCGGCCGACGGCCCCGAATTGTGCCTTATCAGCACACAGCTCACCAGACAAGAAAATTACAGCTCTTGGGCTTAGGATTTCCGGTGTGCCTTGGTCACAAAGGACAAAGACGGTTTCCTCGACAGAACCGTCCCCTTCCCATCCGATGATCGATTGCAACGGCATTGGCGCAAATGCAACCAACTTGTACGCACATGGATTGGGAACTGTTTAAGTCCTAAAGTAGTAGCCGGACTCCCACCAACCGAAGACTCGAAGACGATATGGGATAACATCCATGAGATGTACGGAAAACTTGATCGGGCCAAGATATTCTCGATCACACAGGCCCTATCGGAGCTGAAGCAAGGAAACCTATCGGTCACCACTTGCTTCAACCAGCTCTCAGCAATATGGAACAAGCTCGAGGCCGTCGAGGAACAGCTTGAAGGACCCGAAGAAACTCTTCGACAATATCGAAGAATTCGAGAAAGAAAAAAAGCTACCCGATTCCTACTAATTTTAAATGAAAATTACTCACATTTTAGGTCACAAATTCTTGCGATGGAACCAGCGCCGCCGCTCGGACGCATTTTTCCAATTAGCTGTTCAGGAGGAGAGTCAGCAACTTGCTATGGTTGAACACGCTTGAGCAAGTGAAGGAGTCGCACTTGCCGCTTTCCCAGCTCTCGGCGCCGTCCCATGTGGTTCTACTCCAGCGGAATTGCCCACTGGAAGTCATGGGAACTTGAAGACCCGACGAATGGCTACTGCACCTAAAGAAATTGGAGGAAACCCTAAATCCCTTCACATGGGTGGCTGTGATCTAATCTCTGGATCAAACGGCCATAATAAGCAACCCCATATGGACGGCTTGGATGGATGCGATGGATCGAACGGCTATTATTCAGCCATCTCTTCAGTCGAATCCAATGGCTACCATCAAGCCATGTTGGCACCTGCTTATAAGACATCCAATGGTCCACGAAATGCCATGTCATCAGGAAAGGTTAGTGGGCAAAATTCTAAATTCAAAAATAAATATCGTGAATATTGCAAGTGCCCACACCACACCATTGATACATGTTGGAAATTGCATGGGAAACCAAATGATAAAGAGAAAAAGGAGAAGGAATTTTCTGCTTATCAAGTTTCAGCACAAAAAATTGATGGGGCACATCAAACAATCACCCAAGGTCAATATCAGAATATCATAAAAATTCTGAGCGAATTGAGGACCAACGACAAGAATGCCAGTTTTTCAGGTACTTTTTTGTATAAGGCCAATTCAATTTCAGTTGATGTATGGATAATTGATACAGGTGCTAGTGACCACATAATTTGAAATGAGAACTTATTTTCCCATGTTTATAAAGGATCGCAATCTTCCGCGTCAGTACATCTTCCTAATGGGAATACCACTCATGTTAGTAAAATTGGCACTATCCACCTTGGTCCAAATTTCATCCTAAAGAATGTCTTATACATTCCTAATTTCGAATTCAATCTTCTTTCTGTCTCAAAAGTCTGTGAAGATAATTCTTGTCGAGCTATATTCAATTCTGAGACTTGCTTGTTTCAGGACCATACGACTGGCAAACTGATAGGCTTGGGTAAAATCACACAAGGATTATATTTTTGGATCAATTCCCCAGGAGATTTAGATTCTTTGAATAAAAGCATTTCTTGTATGCAGCCACTAGTAATAAAAATCACCTTTTTCATCAACGTTTGGGTCATAGTGCACGATTTCCTCATCCAAAATGTCCAGTATGCCCCTTGGCTAAACAATCTCGAGTATCTTTCCCAATTAGCTCCTCTTGAGCCAAAAGTGTTTTTGACTTACTCCATGTGGACATATGGGGTCCCTATCATACTACTCATCATGATGGATCCCGATTTTTCCTTACAATTGTTGATGACTATACACGTGCCACTCGGGTGTTCCTTATGCAAGGCAAGAGTCAAACTTTTTCCCATCTGTCCATTTTCCTTTCTCTGATTAGGAATTAATTCGATAAATTTGTGAAAAGAATTCGAACAGATAATGGGCGTGAATTTTTTTCCACTAATTGCAAATCATTTCTATCTTCATATGGGATACTTCATGAAAGTTCTTGCACCTATACTCCCCAACAAAATGGTATTGTTGAGCGTAAGCACAGGCATCTATTAGAAGTAGCTCGAGCACTCAAATACCAAGCTTCTGTCCCTGAAAATTTTTGGGGAGATTGTGTGGTCACTGCAGCTTATTTGATTAATCGTATGCCAACTAGAATTCTTGATGGCCGAACTCCCTTTAAAATGCTTTATGGAAAGCAACCAGAGGTTGATCATCTTAGGGTATTTGGCTGTCTCTGTTATGCCACTACTGTGGGCCCTCGAGATAAAATGGATCCTCATGCCACTCGGTGTATTTTCATGGGATACCCTACTCTTCAAAAGGGTTATCAAGTTATGGAAATTTCTACAGGGCGTTTCTTTATAAGCAGAGATGTTATATTTCATGAAGATGTATTCCCATTCCAGGAGATGGCATCTTCTTCTCAATCATCCTCACCATCATTGGATCATCGTCAATTCTTGTCAGAAGAAGAATTATACATGCCTTCTCAATATGGTTTCATTGCGCCAGAATCATCCATGCCAGTTATGAGGGATTCCTTGAGTGAAGCTGTAGAATCGTTAATACTATCTAAGGATATTCATTCATCCACTTCACCCATGTCCACTTCATCTTCAAAGCAGCTTGCTCAAGAATCTCCATCACCAGTATCTGAACAGGCAACAATAGAGCAACCTCGACGCTCAAAACGCTCTACTCGTCCTCCTACATGGACCAAAGACTACATATGCTCTGCATTGCGCACTCCAGGTACACATTATCCTATATCTTCCTATGTCTCCTTTAGTCGACTATCAAAAGAACATATATGTTGTATTAGTCGCATCTCAAAGGAACATGAGCCATCTTCATATAATGAAGCTATACGAAATGCTCGTTGGAGACAAGCAATGGAGGCTGAACTCAATGCACTTATTGAAAATCAAACATGGGATATTGTTCCATTACCATCAAATCGGAAACCCATTGGATGCAAATGGGTATACAAAATAAAATTCAAGGCAGATGGCTCTGTTGAGCGGTACAAAGCTCGTTTAGTTGCCAAAGGATTTACACAATGTGAAGGTTTTGACTACCATGAAAATTTTTCCCACGTTGCCAAAGAAGTTAGTGTCCATTCCTTCTTGAGCATCGCAGCTATTCAAAATTGGCCTTTGCATCAAATGGATGTCAACAATGCCTTCCTTCATGGTGATTTAGATGAAGAAATTTATATGGAGCTTCCACAGGGTTTACGCAGACAGGGGGAGACTCGAGTATACTCGTCTACGTAAATCCCTATATGGACTGAAACAGTCGTCAAGGCAATGGTATGCCAAATTCACAACTGCCCTAACCAATGCAGGATTTCAGCATTCGAAGCACGATTATGCTCTCTTTACATGGACTGCAGGAAAGTCATCAATCTACTTACTGATATATGTTGATGATATACTTGTCATGGGCAATAATGACTCTCACATTGCAAAGTTCAAAGAATATTTGCATTCCACCTTTCACATCAAGGATTTGGGACCGCCCAAATATTTTCTTGGCATTGAAATTGCTCGATCTGATAAAGGAATTAGTCTCAGTCAAAGGAAATTCATTTTGTAAATTGTTTATGAAGCAGGATTATCAGGATGTAAACCAGCAATCATTCTAATTGAACAGAATGTCAAGCTGACAACCCATGAATATGACGTAAATTCTCCTTCATCTATTGAGGATCCACTGCTTAAGGATCCATCGGGTTATCAACGATTTGTTGGGAAGTTGACATATCTTACGATGACTAGACCTGACATAAGTTATGCAGTGCAAATACTCAGCCAGTTCATGCATAGCCTGAAACAATCACACATGAATGCAGCCATAAAAGTTGTGAAATATTTGAAGGGATGTCCAGGACTTGGTATATTTTTATCTCATGACTGCAACATGAAGATGACGGCTTACTGTGATACCGATTATGCCACTTGCCCAATGACCAAGAGATCTATCACTGGTTTTTGCATTAAATTGGGAAGATCATTAATCTCGTGGAAAACGAAGAAACAGTCGACTGTGTCACTTTCATCAGCAGAATCAGAATATCGAGCCATGGCAAAGGCTACCTGCGAAATAGTTTGGATACGAGAACTACTCTCAGACCTTGGAGTAGAGGTCGATGGACCTAGTGAATTATTTTGTGACAATGACGATGCACTCAAATTGGCAGTAAATCTGGTTTTTCATGAAAGAACAAAACATATAGAAGTTGATTGTCATTTCACTAGGGACAAGATCAAAGAAGGAATCCTTGTAACAAAAGGGATTAGGACAGTGGAACAGCTTGCAGACATATTCACTAAGCCACTATGTAAAAGACAACATTCGTACCTATTGAGCAAGCTTGGCGTCCTCGACATATATATGCCACCAGCTTGAGGGGAAGTGTTGGAAATATGATTGGATATTATTGAATATTCTATTGTGGCACCGATCTTGATTACGATTTTGATTGATTCAATCAATCCGTGATTAGATTAGTGAATAGGAAACTTGTAGTCAGTGTATATATTATTTCCTTTTTTTTCTTTCCATTCTCACAATACAAATAGAGCTTTGTACTTGTATACGAATCAGATGAATATAATACAACTTTCCTCTACGCTTTCTCCTATTTTTCTTATCTTCTGTCAAAATACACATGCCTCAAGAGTCCAAATGGAAAGTGAGACATTGGGGTTTCCGCGTGCATTCGGATGTCCTCAAGGAAATTATCCGACACAAATTCTCTAGTTTTGACATGTCATTTGAGCTGATCTTATTGGACCCAAAAGGCCAAATATGTACTTGATATGCTAAATTTGAGAGACAAGGGGGAAAAGAATGGTCAAATTTGTACTTGATACACCAATCACTGTATTTCTAGCATTATTCTTCTTAATAAGCTACAAATGCATATTCCTACTTGACTTTCGGGAATTCTACACCTTTCAATATATCATTAGATGGTATACTTAATCACAAGATCCTTGAAATTTTCGTTAGTTATTTAAGGTTGTCCCTGATTCATATTTTTTCCGCGTTTAGTTTTAACCTTTAAACTTTTAAAAATTTGCTCAATGCATCACTATCATCAAATGGAGTGCTAGTCCTTTTTTACCAAATCTTTGTGGTGGCCCAAGTTAGCAATCATGAGACAAAACTAGTGAGATGTAACACCAGCTCCATGAAAATAGTATATTAGAGTGCGTTTGGAAACATTTATGTTTTGGGGAACAATTTCTTTTCAAAGATAGTTCTTTTATATTTCTTTTCCTTGGAATAATTTCTGAGTAAAGAAACAAGTTTAGTAACTGCACAAATTTTTTATTCTCAGAATAGAAAAAGAATAAAAATGTGTTCGATACAACTTATAAATTTTTTTCCGCTATCACCGACCGGCAACCGATGTGGCGATCAAGGATGACGGCAACCAGTTACCACTGCACCAATTAGAAGAGGAGGCCTATTATAGAAATTGTTCCTGTGATCAAAAAACTACATTTTTTTATTTTTTTGTTTCTAATTCCCTATAATGATCTTCTATTTCAGGAAATAGAAACACAAGCTAACGTCATTTAATAGATTTATATTTTTTTTTCTATTTTGAATAATAAAAGAATAGAAAAATAGGAGCATACAAACACGCCCTTTGCTGCCCTTCTCTTCCTTTTTCTCTTTTTTTTTTAATACCTTTTTTGCTCTTTCTTATTCCCTGTTCAATCTGGATATGTCATCTGTCCGCCGCCGCTGTCGACGCGAGCCCATGGAGCTCAATCTGTTGTGTATAGTTAATGCCAGTGTTATGCCGCCACCATCACTACCACCTCTCTCTCTATCTCCCCCCTCCCCCTTCCTTCCTTCTTTAATGGAGGAAATGACATTGGCCGACAGGTCACCTTGTGGTGGGAACCGAGCTCGTTGGTGGTTGTCGTGTGTGATGATGGTGGAGGCAAAGTTTGGCGGTGGGGTCACCACCGCCTACAAGCCTTTTCTGATATTAGTTCGTGATCTAAAATGGGAAATAGTATCAGAACCTCTAGTGCCATTATCTAGTCATAATGATAATAATTTCTAAGTTATATTATCCTCCCTCCAATGTAAAAGATCATTTAATTTTGTAAGCTTGTTCATTCATAGCTCTATGTTGTAACGAAAATTTACTTCTTTAATTGCTCGACATATAAATATTCATTAACTTGGAAGTAAGTATAAATCATATAAAAGTTTGGTAATCCCAACGTGAATGTCTTGCCTGTGCAAAACTTATGCAAGTAGCACAGTCCCAAAAAGCTTAATCTTGGTCCCACTTAACTACACTATCTAGAAAAGAAAAACCAGGCCTCTATTTTTGGCAATTTACCATCATTACTACTTGTTTTGGAGCTTCTATAACGAAGAGATAGCGGCTTTTATGGAGATTTAGGGCATGTCTCACTTTTCATAAATTTCAGGGAACTCACATTATTGGGTTTTATCCAAAACGAAGCACTTGAAACCTCATAAGATATCCATATTTTGTAGAATCATATATGATTTTTCAAGCTACAAAAATGCTCCTATAAAAATGCTCTTCCTGTTATTTGTCCTTTTGCAGGAAGAAACTTTTGGAGTGCGTCTCATCCTTCGACAACCTTTTTTAGCAGTGTTTTTTTTTTAATTCTGCATAACTTTCCAAGAGGAAAATGAGAGCAGAAGCCACATAAAAATGGAAATAAGATTAGGATTGTTAGCGAAGATATTGGATCTAATCAAAACTTGCATGGCTTATTGGGTCTAACTCACTTTGATCTTTTCTTTCGTCCACTCGGGCTTTGCCAAGAATAAACCCCATGAGGCAGAGGCCAAACTTCACTTGAAGTGTTGGAGTCACTTGGAATTTATGACCCAGAAATGGAATTGAATTAAAGACTAGAAGTGTTGATCTGCTTCTATGGTTGTATGTACTCGAAAAAGAATTGAAATGGAAGGCTGGAATGTGGATTTTCTTCTGGTCATTTCTCAAGGAAGTTTAAAAAAAGAAGCTGGTGCAATTGTGCAGTCCCCTTTAAAGTGAAGGAAGCCCTGTTCTTCATCAGAGTAGCTAAAGCAGTTCAAAGCAAAACCATGTCATCAGTGTGCTCATTTGAGATAGAGGAGTCCAACACCAAAGTATAAAAGAATGTTCCACCAATAAATCATAAAGTACTTAAAGGTTCACTATCAACAAATCAGATAAATAACCGAAACAATCACTCACTTGAGAAAAAATTTCATATGTTATCAACTTACAAATCTACCTCCATATAATTATGAATGTGCCTCTTTAGAAGGAAAATTTTATGCCAATGCCAAGAGATAATAAATTAGAAAAGATCAAATTAAGAAAACTTACACTAGGAAACCAACTTAAACCACAAACCATCACCCCTCTTGTTGGGAAAATAACCCAAAAAATCCTAAACCTTTTATAATTGTTCTAATTTAGGTTATCTAGCTGAATTTAGCCGATCGGCACTGCTGTGAACAATTTTTAATAATATCTTTTTTAATTTTAATTTTATTTGTTTTTAATTTTTCATTTTTTTCCCCCTTCTTCTACCTCCAACCTAGAGGCAAGGGCCGAAGAGGCTTGCCCTTGCTAGCCACTCACTAGGCGAGCCTTGCCAGATTTGGCCTAACCATGGGGAAGGTCGAGCTCACCGTCAATCTGGCAAGGTTAGCCAAGGTGAGGTTGACCACGCTGTCATTGGGCGAGGCTTACCCTTGCCTTAGTTGGGCGAGGGATAGACTGAATTGACATAATTATAAAAAGTTCATGACTAGATTAGCAAAAAAAAATTAAAATTGAACTAATACAATTACAAAAGATTAAAGACTTTTTAGGTAATTTTGCCCCTCCTATTTTCTATAGTGTGTAACGATGGGGTAGGCTTCCACCTCTTATTATAATATTTGGTACAGCGGGAGTGCCACAACTTGGCACGGAGGGACACTTAAGTGCTACTTTTCAAAAAAAATGGATCACTTAGGTGCCAAGTGGTCAGAACCTTGCCGGAAATCCTACGTGGCATTTTTTTATTAATTTTTTTGCCTACGTGGCTCGCCGAAAATACTAAATCGGTGAAAAATCAGCAAAAACAACATCGTTTTGGCTGACGTGGATTTATAAAAATTTATTAATAAAATAATATTAAAAATTATTATTATTATAAAATCGATTTTATTTAAAAAAAAAGAAGGAGGGGATCGGCGAGGGCTGCACAGCCCTCACCGCCGCCGCCGCCGTCGCTCCCCCACCCTCGCCGGGAAGGGCCCGGCGAAGGTGGGGAGGGTCGGCCGGGGTCGACGACGGCGGCGGCAAGGGCTGTGCAGCCCTCGCCGATCTCCTCCTTCTTTTGTTTTTTTTTTTTTAATAAAATCAATTTTTAAATTTTTAAAATCTGACGTGGGCAATTTTTTTTATTAAAATTGCCACGTGGATTTTTTATTTTAAAAAAAATGCTCCGTCAGCAAATGAAATCGCCGGAAAATGGACACGTGGCAATTTGGCCGGATTTTCTCGCCGTTGGCACTTAAGTAATCATTTTTGCTCCGATTTTGGCACTTAAGTGTACCGTTTATAAGTTATGGCACTTAAGTGTCCCTTTGTGCCAAGTTATGGCACTTCTGAGGTCCGTACGTCATAATATTTGTATCCATAATAGAAAATCTCTTTGTAATAAACCTACTAGAACTAGAAAACTACTAAAATTACAAAACATACTCGAACTAAGAAGCCAACTCAGATCAAGTTCTCTCCATTAGCTTAGACTCGACACATATACTTATTGAAGGATCGTATGAATGGGCGCTCATACACATGATTAATTGGAATTTGTGTTTTTAGAAAGCTCTTATATGAGCACGTTTTCATGACAGCGAAAGACGCGTGAACAATTACATCACAGTATCACTCTCAGCTCCATTTGATTTTTCCACCCGACCACATCTTCGACATCATCGTTCCCTATTGAAATCGAAAGAGTTTTCCACGTGAGAGCGGTGTGCAGCATGACATTTTGACTCACTTAATGATAACGATCCTCTACGTGGTCTCTTCTCTGACTCCAAGAATATTAATGCAGGGACATTGTCGTACGTGTTCTTAATCGATTGGCTCATTTAGCAAATGAAGCCTTCGTTACGCTTGAACGACTCGCAGACTTGTCCCCTTGGCCGACAATAACGGAAAAGAACTCTACTTTTTGTCTGTTGTGGTGTTTGACCTACTTGGCCATCGTTTACCAAGGCCCCGAAAAAGAAATTTCCACTGAAACGGCTTCTGGATTTTAGATTAGGGCTGTGATTATAATACATAAATTTTGGCGAGCATAAGCGAAAAAAGGTTTGAGAAATTCAACTAGACAAAAAAAAAATTCGCTTTACTTTATATTTTTTTCTAATCATAACTTATAAGTTACTCTCACATTTTCTCTCAAATCAAGTAGTTTTGAAATATTATATTAAAGAGAAGGTGTATTGAAATAAAGATATAAAAACATTTCCTATGTTCACATTTGTTTAATTAAGTTGTTAAGTTTTAAAGAATAGTTACTTTACTTTACAGTATAGAGAAGGCCGCATCAACTGGTTGTTTGCCACGTCACTTACGTCATTGATTTTTTTTTTTTTTTGCATTTAAATATCTTCAGCATACTTATTTAAGTAGGTATATTGTTCCCTTAAAAGTTAAAAATGTGATGGCAGATAACATAATATGTGTGTTAAAGGATTTGCAGGAAATTATCGATTGCTATATAAGATGCTATACCGAGAGTGAAAACAAATTCTTTAATGGGGACTTGAATTCTTCTTCTTTTTTAAAAAAATTGCCCACTTCTTTAAATACTTCAGAAATTTTAAGAAAAAGCACTGCATTTCTCTAATCAAAATTCTGGGAAGTGATTAGACCAATGTCCAAGAATATGATTAGGGTCACTGGACTTTTTGACTTTTTCTCCTTCATCAATTCTTTTTCTTGATTTTCTTTCCTTTTCCAAATGAGATTTGCTCTCGTTTTGCCCTTAGTTGCAAAATTGCCCTTCGCTTCTCTGATGGGTAGAAAAACTCGTTCATCACATTCAACTTCTGTTGAGATCATGTATGAGAAACCCTTGCTTCCGAACAGCACAAAATCTTGATTGTCATAGCGTGCAGTTCAAGCAATGCTCTCATAAAGATTAATTAATCTCCAATTCTAAGTGCGTACGGCAAATATATAGTTGGAGAAAATGGGAAACTTCTTCCCCTTCAACCTCGGTTAAACTGTTCTACATCAGCAACTGAGTCGTCTTTTGTTCTCTTCTGGACTTGAAAAGCCTTGTCAAGGTCTCCTTAAGCAGTCTCTCTTGAGCCACACGTATTCCCACCTTCGTTATCGAAGGACTGAAACAACATTTCATTACGACCGAGCCAACGGTTTTTCTTAAAACTTTCGAAAACCCTTTGCAAGGTTTCCATTATGGGTCAGTCCCAAGTGTGAAAAGCCGGCCCTTCTTTCCGCCATTTTGAAGAGGCGATTCGTCACCTTCGAAACTGGTCAAACCCTAGCTTGTGTTGATAATAGAAACATGATTTTGGACTATATAGGCTTCAAGATTTTAACCCAACGTGGCTTTATTTATTCGTCAAAGCTTCTGGAGTATAAAATCAGTCAGAAATTCAGAATGTTAAGAAACCAAAAGAGGGAGGGAATGTCCTTGGCGATCAAGGGAATACACATGCCTCAAGAGTCCAAATGGAAAGTGAGACATTGGGGTTTCCGCGTGCATTCGGATGTCCTCAAGGAAATTATCCGACACAAATTCTCTAGTTTTGACATGTCATTTGAGCTGATCTTATTGGACCCAAAAGGCCAAATATGTACTTGATATGCTAAATTTGAGAGACAAGGGGGAAAAGAATGGTCAAATTTGTACTCGATACACCAATCACTGTATTTCTAGCATTATTCTTCTTAATAAGCTACAAATGCATATTCCTACTTGACTTTCGGGAATTCTACACCTTTCAATATATCATTAGATGGTATACTTAATCACAAGATCCTTAAAATTTTCGTTAGTTATTTAGGGTCGTCCCAGATTCTTTTTTTTTCCCGTTTAGTTTTAACCTTTAAACTTTTAAAATTTTGCTCAATGCATCACTATCATCAAATGGAGAGCTAGTCCTTTTTTTCCAAATCTTTGTGGTGGCCCAAGTTAGCAATCATGAGATAAAACTAGTGAGATGTAACACTAGCTCCATGAAAATAGTATATTAGGGTGCGTTTGGTAACATTTATGTTTCGGGAAACAATTTCTTTTTAAAAATATTTCTTTTATATTTCTTTTCCTTGGAATAATTTCTGAGTAAAAGAACGAGCTTAATAACTGCATAAATTTTTTATTCTCGGAATAGAAAAAGAATAGAAATACATTTGGTACAACTTCTAAATTTTTTTCCGCTGTCATTGACCGACAACCGGTGTGGCAATCAAGGGTGATGGCAATTGGTTACCACCGCACCGGTTAGAAGAGGAGGCTTGTTATAGAAATTGTTCCCAGGATCAAAAAATTATTTTTTTTTCTATTTTTTGTTTCTAATTCCCTATAACGATTTTCTATTTCGGGAAATAGAAACACAGGCTGATGTCATTTAACCGATTTCTATTCTTTTTTTATTCCGATAAATAAAAGAATAGAAAAATAGGAGCATTAACAAACGCGCCCTTTACTGCCCTTCTCTTCCTTTTTTTAATACCTTTTTTGCTCTTTCTTATTCCCTGTTCAATCTGGATATGTCATCTATTTGCCGCCGCTGTCGATGCGAGCCCATGGAGCTCAATCTGTTGTGTATAGTTAATGCCAGTGTGATGCCACCACCATCACTACCACCTCTCTCTCTCTCTATCTCTCTCCCTCCACCTCCCTTCCTCCAATGGAGGAAATGACATTGGCCAACAGGTCACCTAGTGGTGGGGACCGAGCTCGTTGGTGGTTGTCGTGTGTGATGATGGGGTGGAGTCAAAAGTTTGGCGGTGGGGTCACCGCCGCCTACAAGCCTTTTCTGATATTAGTTCATGATCTAAAATGGGAAATAGTTTTAAGAACCTCTAGTGCCATTATTTAGTCATAATGATAATAATTTCTAAGTTATATTATCCTCCCTCCAATGTAAAAGATCATTTAATTCTGTAAGCTCGTTCATTCATAGCTCTATGTTGTAATGAAACTTTACTTCTTTAATTGCTCAACATATAAAAATTCATTAACTTGGAAGTAAGTATAGATCATGTAAAATTTTGGTAATCCCAACGTGGATGTCTTGCCTGTGCAAAAATTATGCAAGTAGCAGAGTCCCAAAAAGTTCAATCTTGATCCCATTTGACTACACTATCTAGAAAAGAAAAAATGGGCCTTTATGTTTGGTAATTTACCATGATTACTACTCGTTTTGGAGCTTCTATAACAAAGAGATAGCAGCTTTTATGGAGATTTAGGGCATGTCTATAGCGCCTTATGCTTTTAATTTTTAACTTTTCATAAATTCCAGGGAACTCACATTTTTGGGTTTTATCCAATACCAAGCACTTGAAACCTCATAAAATATCCATATTTTGTAGAATCATATATGATTTTTTTAAGCTATAAAAATGCTCCTCCCGTTATTTGTCCTTTTGCAGGAAGAAACTTTTGGAGTGCGTCTAATCCTTCGACAACCTTTTTTAGCGGTGTTTTTTTTATTCTGCATAACTTTCCAAGAGGAAAGTGAGAGCAGAAGCCACATAAAAATGGAAATAAGATTAGGATTGTTAGCGAAGATATTGGATCTAATCAAAACTTGCATGGCTTATTGGGTCTAACTCACTTTGATCTTTCCTTTGTCCACTTGGGCTTTGCCAAGAATAAACCCCATGAGGCAGAGGCCGAACTTCGCTTGAAGTGTTGGAGTCACATGGAATTTATGACCCAGAAATGGAATTGAATTAAAGACTAGAAGTGTTGATCTTCTTCTTTGGTTGTATGTACTCGAAAAAGAATTGAAATGGAAGGCTGGAATGTGGATTTTCTTCTGGTCATTTCTCAAGGAAGTTTAAAAAAAGAAGCTGGTGCAATTGTGCAGTCCCCTTTAAAGTGAAGGAAGCCCTGTTCTTCATCAGAGTAGCTAAAGCAGTTCAAAGCAAAACCATGTCATCAGTGTGCTCATTTGAGATAAAGGAGTCCAACACCAAAGTATAAAAGAATGTTCCACCAATAAATCATAAAGTACTTAAAGGTTCACTATCAACAAATCAGATAAATAACCGAAACAATCACTCACTTGAGAAAAAAATTCATATGTTATCAACTTACAAATCTACCTCCATATAATTATGAATGTGCCTCTTTAGAAGGAAAATTTTATGCCAATGCCAAGAGATAATAAATTAGAAAAGATCAAATTAAGAAAACTTACACTAGGAAACCAACTTAAACCACAAACCATCACCCCTCTTGTTGGGAAAATAACCCAAAAAATCCTAAACCTTTTATAATTGTTCTAATTTAGGTTATCTAGCTGAATTTAGCCGATCGGCACTGCTGTGAACAATTTTTAATAATATCTTTTTTTAATTTTTATTTTATTTGTTTTTTATTTTCCATTTTTTCCCCCTTCTTCTGCCTCCAACCTAGAGGCAAGGGCCGAAGAGGCTCGCCCTTGCCAGCCACTCACTAGGCGAGCCTTGCCAGATTTGGCCTAACCATGGGGAAGGTCGAGCTCACCGTCAATCTGGCAAGGTTAGCCAAGGTGAGGTTGACCACGCTGTCATTGGGCGAGGCTTACCCTTGCCTTAGTTGGGTGAGAGATAGATTGAATTGACATAATTATAAAAAGTTCATGACTAGATTAGCAAAAAAAAAATTAAAATTGAACTAATACAATTACAAAAGGTTAAAGACTTTTTAGGTAATTTTGCCCCTCCTATTTGCTAGTGTGTAACGATGGGGTAGGCTTCCACCTCTTATTATAATATTTGTATCCATAATAGAAAATCTCTTTGTAATAAACCTACTAGAACTAGAAAACTACTAAAATTACAAAACATACTCGAACTAAGAAGCCAACTCAGATCAAGTTCTCTCCATTAGCTTAGACTCAACACATATACTTATTGAAGGATCGAATGAATGGGCGCTCATACACATGATTAATTGGAATTTGTGTTTTTAGAAAGCTCTTATATGAGCACGTTTTCATGACAGCGAAAGACGCGTGAACAATTACATCACAGTATCACTCTCAGCTCCATTTGATTTTTCCCCCCGACCACATCTTCGACATCATCGTTCCCTATTGAAATCGAACGAGTTTTCCACGTGAGAGCGGTGTGCAGCATGACATTTTGACTCACTTAATGATAACGATCCTCTACGTGGTCTCTTCTCTGACTCCAAGAATATTAATGCAGGGACATTGTCGTACGTGTTCTTAATCGATTGGCTCATTTAGCAAATGAAGCCTTGGTTACGCTTGAAGGACTCGCAGATTTGTCCCCTTGACCGACAATAACGGAAAAGAACTCTACTTTTTGTCTGTTGTGGTGTTTGACCTACTTGGCCATCATTTACCAAGACCCCGAAAAAGAAATTTCAACTGAAATGGCTTCTGGATTTTAGATTAGGGCTGAGATTATAATACATAAATTTTGGCGAGCATAAGCGAAAAAAGGTTTGAGAAATTCAACTAGACAAAAAAAAAATCGCTTTACTTTATATTTTTTATCTATTCATAACTTATAAGTTACTCTCACATATTCTTTCAAATCAAGTACTTTTGAAATATTATATTGAAGAGAATGTGCATTGAAACAAAGATTTAAAAACATTTCCTATGTGCACATTTGTTTAATTAAGTTGTTGAGTTTTAAAGAATAGTTACTTTACTTTACAGTGTAGAGAATGCCTCATCAACTGTCTGTTTGCCACATCATTTACGTCATTGATTTTTATTTTATTTTTGCATTTAAATATCTTTGGCATACTTATTTAAGTAGGTATATTGTCCCTTAAAAGTTAGAAATGTGATGGCAGATAACATAGTGTTAAAGGATTTGCTATATAAGATGCTATATTGAGAGTGAAAACAAATTCTTTAATGGGGATTTGAATTCTTCTTCTTTTAAAAATAATTGCCCACTACTTTAAATACTCCAGAAATTTTAACAAAAAGCACTGCATTTCTCTAATCAAAGTTCTGGGGAGTGATTTGACCAATGTCCAAGAATATGATTAGGGTCACTAAACTTATTGACTTTTTCTCCTTCATCAATTCTTTTTCTTGATTTTCTTTCCTTTTCCAAGTGAGATTTGCTCTCGTTTTGCCCTTAGTTGCAAAATTGCCCTTCCCTTCTCTGATGGGTAGAAAAACTCGTTCATCACATTCAACTTCTGTTAAGACCATGTATGAGAAATCCTTGCTTCCGAACAACACAAAATCTTGATTGTCATAGCGTGCAGTTCAAGCAATGCTCTCATAAAGATTAATTAATCTCCAATTCTAAGTGCGTACGGCAAATATATAGTTGGAGAAAATGGGAAACTTCTTCCCCTTCAACCTCGGTTAAACTGTTCTACATCAGCAACTGCGTCGTCTTTTGTTCTCTTCTGGACTTGAAAAGCCTTGTCAAGGTCTCCTTAAGCAGTCTCTCTCGAGCCACACGTATTCCCACCTTCGTTATCGAAGGACTGAAACAACATTTCATTACGACCGAGCCAACGGTTTTTCTTAAAACTTTCGAAAACCCTTTGCAAGGTTTCCATTATGGGTCAGTCCCAAGGTGTGAAAAGCCGGCCCTTCTTTCCGCCATTTTGAAGAGGCGATTCGTCACCTTCGAAACTGGTCAAACCCTAGCTTGTGTTGATAATAGAAACATGATTTTGGAGTATATAGGCTTCAAGATTTTAACCCAACGTGGCTTTATTTATTCGTCAAAGCTTCTGGAGTATAAAATCAGTCAGAAATTCAGAACGTTGAGAAACCAACAGAGGGAGGGAATGTCCTTGGAGATCAAGGAAATACGCATGCCTCAAGAGTCCAAATGGTAATTGAGACATTAAGGTTTCCGCGCGCGTTGGGATGTCCTCAAGGAAATTATCCGACACATATTCTCTAGTTTTGACATATGATTTGAGATGATCTTATTGGACCCAAAAGGCCAAATATGTGCTTGATACGCTAAATTTCGGAGACAAGGGGAAAAGAATGGTCAAATTTGTACTTGATACACCAATTACCATATTTGTAGCATTATTCTTCTTAGATAAGCTACAAATGCATATTCTTACGTGACTTTCAGGTGTTCTACACCTTTCAATATATCATTAGATGGTATACTTAATCACAAGATCCTTAAAATTTTCGTTAGTTATTTATTGCCGGTCCCTGATTTTTTTTTTCTATTCAGTTTAACCTTTGAACTTTCAAAAATTTGCTCAATGCATCACTTTCATCAGGGAGCACTACTTTTTTTCCAGATCTTTGTGGTGGCCCGAGTTAGCAATCATGAGACAAAATTAGTGAGATGTAACAACAACTCCATGAAAATAGTTTCATAACAGCCCTTCTCTTCCTTTTCTTTTTATACCTGCTCTTTCTTCTTCCCTGTTCCATCTAGATATGTCATCTATCCGCGTCTCTCTCTCTGTGAAAGGCTGGCGTTGTGGTTGCGAGCTCCCGTTTGTGTACGGTGGTGGTAAATGAATATGACGGCGGCAACAACCAAGTTGGTCGGTGCTGATGGTTGCTGGGGGGCAGGTCACACAGTGGTGGGGACCGAGCTCGTTGGTGGTTGTCGCATTTGATGATGGATTGGAGACAGAGTTTGGTGGTAGTAAACACCACTGCCTACAATCCGTTTCTTAAATTAGTTCACGATCTAAAATGAGAAAAAGTTTAAGGGCCTCTAGTGTCATTATTTAGTTATGGTGATAAAAATGTCTAAGTTGTATTATCCTCCATAGGCTCATTTATTCATAACTCTCTTTTTGTAGTGAAACTTCACTTCTTTCATCGCTCGACACATAAATATTCATAAACTTGGAAGTAAGTATATATCATATAAAAGTTTGGTAATCTCAATGGATATCTTGCCTATGACAAAACTTATGCAAGCAGCATAGTCCTAGAAAGCTTAATCACGATCCCACTTAACCACACTATATAGAAAAGAAAAACTAGGCCTCTATGTTTAGTAATTTTCCATGGTTACTACTCATTTTGGAGCTTCTATAACAAAGAGATACAGTTTTTTATGGAGATTTAGGGAATGTCTATAGTGCTTCATGCTTTTAACTTTTCATAAATTCTGGGGAACTCATACTTTTGGGTTTTATCCATTACAAAGCACTTGAAACCATTTTAAAATATCTGGATATTGTAGAAGCAAATATGAAAAAAAAAATTAACAATTCTAGGAAATCAAAGTAAAATTCTAGTACTTCCAAATTAAGTAAGGAAAGTGATGAGCAGAAGCCAGATGCAAATGGCAATTAAGATTAGAATCCTTAGGGAAGATATTGGATCTCTCAAAAAACTTGTGTGGCTTCCTGGGCCTAAATCACTCTGATCTTTTCTTCCATCCACATGGGCTTTGCCAAGAATAAAGCCCACACGGCAGAGGCCGAACTTCATTTGATAAGTGTTGAAGTCACTTGGAAGTCATGACCCAGAAATGGAATCGAATTGAAGGCTGGAGTGCTGATCTTCTTCTTTCGTTGTATATGGCCTAAAGGAAATGAAATGGAAGACTGGAGTGTGGATTTTCTTCTGGTCATTTTCTCAAGGAAGTTTCAAAAAAGAAGCGGCTGCGATTGAGCAATCCTCTTTAAAGTGAAGGAAGCCCTCCTCTTCTTCAGAGAAGCTAAAGCAGTTCAAAGCAAAACCTTGTCTTCAGTGTGTTCATTCGAGCCTCATTTAGTTAAAGAGTCCGCTCAACCCACCATTTTTTTTGAGCTTCGTCCTTGCGCCATTCTGTTTTCAAGTGGTCGAGAAACTGGTTCGAGCCACTGACCAGCAGGTTGAAGACCCATTAGACTTTCCGTTGATTCTGCATCTTGCTGAGTCGGTTCTTCTCCGTGTCAACCGTTTGTCGAATATATATGCACTGAAACGGTTTCGATCAAGACAAACTCTCGGTTTCCTGATACAGGAGCTTTCACAGCACATGACTTCTGATGCTGGGAAGCTCTCAGAGAGAGAGAGAGAGCGTGCGCAACAGCAATAGAGGGCTTTGATCAGTCCCACATCAGCAGCAAGAGCAGAGGAACTAGCAGGGATGTGGGCTTAAGATGCAAGGGACGAGATGGGGGCAAATCATACCTTTCTCGGCCTTTTGGCTAAGATCAAGTGTAGTATCTGTTCTTATCAGTTTAATATCTGATACGTGGGCCATTGGTCCACATGATATTAAATTAATATTTTTAGGGGGAGAGTCCATCATGGTAGCTTGCTGCCGAGGCTCTCGCATGTCGCCTCGGTATTGCACTACTGCCTTGGCCTGGCGCACTCCCACCAATTCTAGTGTAATCTTTTGTATACAATGGGCCCAAAATCTAAAGGGATTCGATTATTCTGTCAAAAAGTGAGGATCGAGCGTTTACTTTTTAGAGAGGATCAAGCGTCTTCGATTACTCTGTCAAAAAGTGAGGATCAGGCGTTTAATTGTTTAGGTATTGATGTGGTTAGGGCGTTTACTTGTTTAGGCATTGATATGGTTACAACATTTAGTCATGTATAGTCTACTATCCCGAATTCTTCTCTCACTCTGTGTGAACTTTCTTCCTATCCCAGAAGGTGATAGTTAGGTTGAATCCCTAATACTCCTTTCCTTCACAATACCGTGATCCTCCATGGTAGAATCTTCACAGCAACCGCAGTGAAAAGTGCACCCCTCCCCTTTTCTCTTCTCCATCCTTCTTCCATTGGTAACCTGACCTTCCCCCCTCCCTTGCACTGTAACCCATGGCAGTGCTCACAAAACACCTACCAAATTAGCTCCATGTCTACTCAATCCTCTCTGCCTTTCTTCGAAACCCTTTCACCTGCAATTGATCATATATTGTTGACTTAAATTTCACGTAACCAAGTCATAGAGCTCCCTTCACTCCTAACCCTAGAAATCCAGAAACCCAATTACCCGAGTACTGTTTACCTGATAAACCCTATCATACCCAATTCCTATCTTGAATAATCTCTGGAAGAAATGGAAGGCAAATGGGAGAATCACTTGCATATGGCAACGCTATGCAAAAAAATGGGTGATTCGTGGGCAGAAGAAGACATCACTGAGCTAACTGCTATCATCCCAAACTCGGTAAACTAGGAAAGTAAGCTTCTTCTTTATGGCGAGTTGTTCTCTAGACCTAATGTTAACTTTCAAGCTTTCTTGAGTACAATGAAGAAAGCTTGGAAGATTGCGACGGTGAAATGTGAAATTATCGAACGGGGGTTTTTCTTATTTACCTTTAATTCGGCTGAGGAGAAGGAGAGAGTCTTAGAATCGGGCCCGTGGTCATTTGCAAGTAATCTTCTTGTTCTGAAAGAAAGAGACCCAAATATCCTAGAGCACTGCTATGATTTCTCTTAATATGCATTTTGGGTGCAGTTAGTGGGCCTTCCTAGAGCTGCGATCACAGAAGAAGCAATTACGAAAATTGCAAGGAAAATTGGCATAGTGGAGAAAGTGAAGTTTGAAGCGAAAAACAATAACTCTAATAGAATTGGCAAAGCTAAAGATAGACTGAACCTACACAAACCCCTTAAAACTGGGATGATTATAAATTTGGAAGAAATGAAATGGTGGACTGATTTTAAGTACGAAAGGTTACCACATTATTGTTATTCATGTGGCTACATTGGTCATTATATAACTTCTTGCTCAAAAATCCCTTATGAGGAATTGAGGTTACCTCAAAACAAACCTGTGCAGTATGGGTCATGGCTCAAAGCTGAGGTTAAGGAATTGAGCCTCTACTGGAAAACCTCTTTCGGGGAAATGGAGCCTACAGATACCGAAGAAGAAATGCTGCCTGACACCCCCAGCTATCCGACTGAAGAGACCCTGAACAAAGACATGTCTCCACCGAATGACAAAGCTCTTGTCTTATACAATCCAATAGCTAATGAGGAAACCTTTGAAGAAAATATATTGACCCAAGCCCAACATTCTTAGAACTTGTTCTTGATCGAATCTGACCAGAAAAATAGCCCAGGCTCTAGCAAGAAAGGCAAAGTTATATTGAAATCACGAGTGGCAAAAAAACAAAAGAGATTTACTCCTTTTAGTCTTAGAGGGAACCAAGAATTTCTTATTGATAAGGGGCATCTCTTAGAAACACCCATCCAAATGTGGGAAGGCGAGCATACTCAGGCTTTGGTGGCTAGTTCTAATAAGCCACCAGTGAAGACATGAAAATTATAAGTTGGAACTGTCAAGGGTTGGACAACCCCTTGACAGTCCAGCATCTTAGAGCCTTAGTGGCTCGGGATAGGCCCAACTTGGTGTTCCTCATGGAAACCAAGAACAGAGTAGAGGTGATCAAGCGCCTAGCTAAACGTCTTTCAATTCAAATATGCTAAGACTATAGATCCAATTGGTATTGCGGGAGGATTAGCTCTTTTGTGGAATGATGAGGTAACAATCAAAGTGGAGTTCAGCTCAGAGGAGTTGATGGGGGTGCTTTGCAGGGATCATGGCAGCAACATTTTAATGAGAATATCCTTCCTACACGCACCTACTAACTTCTAGGCTAGAATTGCGCTATGGCAAACTTTGAGGAACTGTAATCGTCCTAATTATTTCCTGCTATTATGCATTGGCGATTTTAATGAAATCTTGTATCATTGGGAGAAAATTGGTAAGCGAGAGGTAGATCAATATCGGATGGTGGCTTTCAGGGAGTTTGTGGATTCCTATACTTTAATAGACATGGAAAGTAAGGGTTGTGCATATACATGGACAAACAAAAGGGTAGGCGAATAGTTAGTAAAGAAGAGATTAGAGAGGGCCCTCTATAATCTTAAATGGAGAATTGCATTTCCGAATGCCGAGGCATATGCTCTTCCTGTGATTAGGTCTGACCATAGCCCAATCCTCTTGTCATTGTATCCACCTATTTCCAGAAAGCAAAAACCTCTTAAATTTGAGGCATTTTGGTTAGACAAGCCATAATGTTCAAAAGTTGTTTGGATGGCTTGGGAAGATGATGTAGGTAACACGGGGGATATAATGGGAAAGACGAAAAGAGTTGTCAAGGCACTTGGGAGTTGGAGCAGAAAGAATTTTAAGAATGTTATTCGCCAAATAGATTTCCTTAAAGGTAAATTGACCGAATTAACAAACGTTGATGACGGGGCATTAATATGGGAGGAGTACATGCAAATTGTAGGACAAATCAAAGACTTATGGCGACAAGATGAGATGTTTTGGAGTATGAGATCTAGAATTAATTGGTTGAAATGGGGGGACAAGAATACCAAATATTTTCCACGCTACCACCATATAACGAAGGCAACGAAACAAAAATTTTATTCTAAGGATTAATGATTAGACTTGGAGTCAGAACCATATTGTTCTAAAGCACCACATTTCGAAGTTTTAAAAAATCCTTGTACTCATCAGTTGGGACTAGAAACTATGGTTCAATACTGGAGCAATGTTCTCAAGTTGTTACAAGGGATATGAATACAGCCTTAATAAGGCCAATAACTAAGGAAGAAGTGCGAATAGCAGTATTTCAAATGAGACCTACTAAGGCACTGGGATTAGATGGACTAAATGGGTTATTCTACCACAATAATTGGCCTATAATCCAGGAGGATATATTCGGAATGGTGGGTTCCTTCTTTGAACAAGGCACTTTTAACCTTGAAATGAAACCCTCATCCCTAAAGTCATGAATCTAGAGCATTTATCCCAATATAGACCTATCAATCTGTGCAACTTTAACTACAAAATCATCGCTAAAGTTATGGCAAACAGATTGAAACCCCGGCTCCCACATATTATCCTTCCAGAACAAAGTGCTTTCATAGGAGGTAAACAAATCCAAGACAATATCTTCATCGTGCAAGAGGTTCTACATCAACTACGAATCAGGAAAAGGAAATTCCAAGCGGTGCTGAAATTAAATATGCAAAAAGCTTACGACAGGGTGGAATAAGACTTTCTATGTGATTACATGCTGAGAATAGGTTTCTGTAACAAATGGGTCTCCCTAATTAAATGGTGCATCTCTTCAACATCTTTTAGCATTAAAGTTAATGGCGATTTTACTGAAGTATTTCAGCCATCTCCTGGTATAAGACAAGGTGATCCTTTATCTCTATACATTTTTATCATTATGGCTAACACATTATCTACCCTTATGTCCAAATAAGTGCTAGATGAAACTATCAAAGGGATCAAGCTAAACTCTCACTGCCCTACTCTTTCTCACCTTCTATTCATGAATGATGCTATTTTTTTTCCTAGGCGACAACATCAAGGAAGCACAAAATCTCTCCAATATCCTCAACTAGTACTGCTATGTGTTAGGTCAGGCCATAAACCTTAACAAGTCAGGAGTATTTTTTGGGAAAGGCTATCCACAAGGCTTAAAAACTAATCTTGCAACTGAGTTGCGCGTGCCAGTTATAGAGAAAACAAGGAAATATTTGGGGATACCTTCGAATTGGGGCACTATGAAAAAAGTCATGTTTTCATGGGTGCTAGCAAAGGTGGATAGGAAATTAGAGGGCTAGAAAGAACAATTAATTTCCAAAGTAGGCAAAGAGGTCTTACTCAAAACAGTCTTCCAAGTGCTACCACAATATGCTATGTCAATGTTTAAAATCCCTATCTCCATTTGTATAGCAATTGAAAAGAAAATCTCAGCTTTCTAGTGAAAACAAAATATGCATTGAAAAGGTGTCCATTGGAAGAATTGGGACCTGCTGAAGGAGAGGAAAGATCAAAGTGGACTTGGCTTCAAAGATTTGATTGATTTTAATAGAGCTTTATTGGGGAAACAAGCATGGAAACTTAGTTAATCAAAAGAGGCACTATGGTGTAGACTATTCCAATGTCTCTATTTCCCTAGCGGAAACCTATGGAGTGCAAAGTGAGGACCTAGACCATCTTGGGGTTGGCAGAGTATCTTATTAGGTAGGGATGCTATTGAATCGGAGATAAAATGGGAAGTGGGGAATGGTAGAAGCATAAGAATTAGAGAAGATCGATGGCTAGTTTCGGGAAAATTCGAAGGCCCTGCTAACCTAAATGAACCACTATTTATAGTTGACTTCATTAATCAGGAAACAGGGGAGTGGAAGTCCAAGTTGTTGGAGGAGACTTTTGGAGGAAACATTGTACAGGAAATTTTAGCTACGCCTCTAAGCATAAATCATGGGCCTGATAAACTACTACGGATTGCAAACAAGTCGGGATCGTATCAAGTAAAAAGTGGCTACAACAAATTACGTTCACAGAGTAATACACATCCAGCATTTCCAGCATCAACATCATATCAGAACCCTAAAAGACTTTGGGTCGAAATTTGGAAACTACATACATCTCCCAAAATTAGATTTTTTATATGGAGTATTTGCCACGATGCCCTTCCTACAAAAGAAAATCTCTATCGAAGGAAATTGGTACTTGAGCCACTCTACCTAGTGTGCGGACTAACCCTGGAGTCCTCAGAACATATGTTCCTTCTATGTACCCGGACCAAACAAGTATGGATAGAATCGAGTTTAAAAATGGACACCTCCTGAACCAGTATTACTCGAATGGACAAGAAAATTTGCGAATTTCTCACCTCAAATGATCCTCCAAAGATCAAATCTCTATTTGCAATCATCCTCTGGTTCATCGGGAAATCCAGAAACAATTTCACCTTTGCAGGTTAGCAACCAGAACCACAATGAATCGTGGGCAAAGTAGTACTCTAGAATTGACTATTTGAGAAATGGAATCCAAATGTCAGCAGCAGAAACATACCTCCGAAGGACATTTGTGAACCGCCATGCTCGAGTGCTCTGAAACTCAATGTTGATGCCGCATGGAGAAGCTCTTCGACAGAGGGATCCGTAGCTGGAATCTGCAAAAACAACAAAGGTAACCTAATTGATGGATTCACATGATCGATCCATGCCCCATCTGCCCTTATAGCCAAAACCCTAGCTCTTTGAACTGCCCTGTCGTGGATAAAGGAGAAAAGAACAGCTAGAGGAACTCATGTACTTGCTTATGCAACTGACAACTTAACAGTAGTGCACTCTATACTGGGCCTTGAGGAATCGCCATGGGCCTTGCAATCTGTTGTTTCGGATTGCAAAAATTTGCTGGGCCAACTAGAAGGAGTCAAGTTGTTGCATGAGCCCAAGAGCACGAACCAAGCCACAGATTGGGTGGCAAGGCCCACTTAGCTGGTACTCTTCCTTCGAACTGGGTATCTCGTCCTCCGTGAGTTCTCTCTTCTATTTTATGTTTTGAGTTCAAACCTAGATGTAATCAAACTTTGTGCTAGTAATGAAAGTCGCTTTCTGACAAAAAAAAAATGTATAGTCTACTACTTGAGAATTTTATGGCATTGACGTGGTCACAAAACTTTGTCATGTATATAGTCTACAACTTCATGAATTTCAGGATATAGTCACTCAACATAAACGAATTTATTAGCATTTGGCTAAAAATCTAGATATCCTAGCTCCCTTTAAACCCTTCGCATAATTAGGGATGTCAATAGTTTGGTTTGATTTTACATCAATACCCTAATAAGATGACCTGAATATGTACGATATTTTTTGTGACTCAATCTATACAAAATTTGAACTAAAACAATGAGTTGGTTTCAATTTGCGGGGTTTTCCCCCTTCCTTCCTCTTTGTTCCTTGACCCGCCAAATGAGTGGATCGTGTCAGGTCAAAAAATAATCCAATCCATATTGATTTACTTAATCAATTTTGATCAATATTCATATAATATAAATCTAGTAATCCATACTTAACCCAACCCATACTCAACTCCACCCGTATTGCAAAAACCCATTAATATTCTATAAATACCCATACCCACTTTAAGCCCTATGCTAATTGGATAAAAATTTCAATTCAAATTAAAAAGCATATTAAACAATTAAAAAATAGTATATAAAATAAAAAATGTAAAAAACCTATAAATTGAAATATTTACAAAGAGTTTAACCAATAAAACGTATATTCATAAATGTCACTCCTCTTAATTCATTGCAAAGAGACCCACCAAAAACAACGACACCAAAAAGAAAGGCCGATCACGAACCAAATAGCAGAGGGAAAATAAGACAATAATAATGGACAAAGACGGACGAACTCTATCAAAGAAAAATGGAAGCTTTTTCGCTGTTGATGCTGGCCTCAAGCGAAGACGGAAGCAGAAACGAGAAACGGTTGAACAAGAGAGGAGGAGAGACGAAATGAGAGCCACCTCGATCTGGCCATGGCTGTGGAGGCAAGCAGTGCAAGGCGAGCAGCGGAGGCAGAGGTGGTACAAAGGCAAGCGGCAAAGGTGGGCCACAGAGTATTGCAGTCTATTGCATCTTATGATTGTGGAAACTTTATGTTAACTATGTCACTTATTTAATGTTGAAATGAGCCAAACGTTCAGACTCATTTTCAACCCATATAATTTAGCTCAAAACTTTTTGGATCCATTTTAACTGGGCCTTTATATATATATATAGTCTACATGCAATCCATTAATACAAAATATAAGTCACAAAATGACCCATTTTGACAACTCTAGTCCCAACTTCTTAGCAACTTGCTCCAAAGTTGAGCGCATCATCATAAACATCTCCCGAGATCATCACGGGAGTTCCAAAGTGTCATCAATGAGACCATATTTGTAGGTGACAAGGCGCCTCCAGATTTGGAGTGTGTCCTCTCCATCTGAAGAGGATGAGGCTCCATGACTTTTTAACTCATCAAGATCTGGATGGCCACGAAGGGAAGAAATAGAGCTTCGTGGCCGAAATAGAGCTCGGGTGTGGACAACCATGAACGCAACTCTAAAGGTCTAAACAACTGTGGACGCATCGAGATTTCGACTGCCATGAATAGCTAAACGACCATAAATGACGGTTCCAGTAGAGTCGATGGTGAGCTGCTAGCGTTGATCTAGAGGAGGCATTGCCAAGCATCGATGTCTGGTGGATGGTGGCAGAGAGTGCTATGGAGGAGGCAGACCTGATGTTGCAGATGGTGGTGGAGAGGGATGTGTTTCTAATAGGTTCGAACATGGGACTCAAACTGAACTGTCAAGATATTCGATGTTTTCTACTTATTACACAAATGAGAAGGAGGCCCAGAATATGCGGTTGGATTTGAATCAATTTGAGTTTTTTTTACACCCCTATCCATAATGACGTTCCATATTTAAATATGGAATTTGCAAACCCTAGACATAATCTAACTTGATTGATACACATTCAAGGATCTAATTGCTCGATTAAAAAGTTTTTGTTCCAACACTTCGAGAAGGCTTAATTATCCAAGAAGTATCTATCAATCACAAGATCCCAGATTCAATAGCTTCTTACGCCTTAATTGGGCCTCAATCCCTTGGATGCGCGAGCCGCTTGGACACCAGCCCAAAGTAAATCAGACGAGACGCGAACCAACTTCGAAACCCTAACAAAAAGAAACTTCGTAATCTCTTTCAGCTACAGCAGAGTCAAAACGTCGCGGTTTCAGATGAGAGCTCCTGCTCTCGAAACGACTGTTCGAAAGTCAAACTTAGGATGAGCTATACAAGTCAACTGCAGAAATGATCTATCGACCCATTGAAGTTGCCGACGAGGAGTACAGTAGAATAATGGGGAGCAGCACATGGGCATTTCGATTTCCAAATCATTATATGGTCATCATGGCCTCCGAGATCGAGCTGATTTGTTTCATAAACTACAAGAACGCAACATGCACTATTGCCAACTATGATTCAACACGTAGGATCGCCTAGTCAAGAATACTCACAATTCAATTAATCGTAGGAAAGGAGATTTTAGTGTTGAATGCAAACACAAAAAGTTTCGACTTAACGCACCGCTCTTGTAAGTCAGAGAGGGCCCGAAAGGATCAATTAAATTAGTATGTATAATACATAGGTTTGAGAAAAAACATAAGAAATCCAAAGTATCTTGGAAAAAAATATATATCATTTGATAGTGAATTTCTAGTGCGTGTTTAGGTTGTTTATGCTACATATTTTGAAGCATTAACCCTCGGATTAGTCGTGTGATGAATTGGGTCTTTACAAGTCAGAAAGTATGAAGGCTTAAATTCATTTCTTATTAAGTGTAATCTCTCCCATGTAAAATTGAAAATTTGATTTGATCTGGTGCACGAAAGTTATTTCAGGATAAATTGACCGCTATCCTAAAAAAGAATAATAGAAGTAGCTAATTAAAAATAAAAGTCGTCAAGAATTTAATGTTAAGTCATTTTCCATTATTATCATTATTAGGTTTGTTGGAGGCCATCGCTGCCCCCACAAACACAACAATTGGTGTATATATGGTAGAAGAAGAGCCAATCTCTTTAGAAAAGAAAAACAAAGAATATAAAAATGATGTATTATAATGATATTTGCTGCTTTTCTTTCTTTGGCACACGTGACTGCTTGGCTTGCAAGAGGAGCATTGTTGGCCAGTGGATGCCAGCTTCTTTTCCCTTTTGTCAAACAATGAAAAAGCTAGCCCAAGTTTTCTAAAAATATTTTTAAAAAATTATTTCTTGATATTATTTTACAATCAAACATAAGACCCTGTTGGACCTTAGTGAGAAAGGACCACCACACCACCCTTAGGCCAAGCTCTAATTCCTCTAAGTTTTTTTTTTTTTTGGTTAAAATTCCTATTATGGGAGGAAGATGGGATTATTTAAATCAATTAAAGAGATGATTGTATTCTCTCTCATAGAGAAAATCAAATGATAATTTATTAGAAGACAGAAGGAAGGGCATGTGTTTATCCAGCTAGACCAGCACATATAGCTGTGGCATGGTTGGCTTGTTCTATAGCAGCCATGTTCGTTTGCTCACCCTTTTGGTGTTGACTGTTTTTGAGGTGTTAAACCACATAAAACCAAAACATGCTGGGCCCTTATCAATGATGTTGCAGCTTCTGTTCCTACTAGAGAGAGAGACCCAAGATATTTCGCATCTTTTGCTTTACGTGAATGCATTATATCATGAGATCCTATTAAAAATATGCGAATCATCTCATGTCACACGTATTAAATGAGAGTCTAACAGATGAATGAACGCTTGTGATCATTGCATCGTGTTGAGATATGGCCGTGACATTTCAGATCCACTTAAAGTTGTACTAAAAGAAAAGAAAAAAAAACAGAAAAGTTGAGTGTGAAGAGAAATGATAGGGAAAGAATAGATTCTTCTCTGACTTTTACCCAAGACTATGTTATAATATGCAACAAAGAAGAATAAGATTGAATCAGATTTATAAGAGATAGCTACAGTTGAATCAAGTTAAATTGCTGAAAAATTGAAATATGCAACAAAGAAGAAGAAGAAGATAAAAAGCCAATCAATAAATAATTGAGAATCCATTTGTTTTGTAGAAAATAAATAATTTGAAAAATATTTTTTTTAAAATGATTATGCATATCACTTAAAATAATTAGTCAATAAAATATATTTTCATTATCAATAATAATTAGTGTCTAAATATTTTCGTGAATAATGAAAATATCTTTCATTTGTTTAATTTTATAAGCGATAGAAACAATCCTTTTAATGAAAATATTTTTTTAATTATTTATTTTCTATGAAATAAATACACCCAAAATTTAATTTTCAAAATTGGACATTTCTATTGACAAATTCTTTCTCATGGCCTTGTTTTAAAAAATATCACTTGGTAGATCTAGCTTTAGACCAAATGGACAGCCGGAGTTGTTGATGATAAAAGAGAGAAATTGATGTTGACTCTCCACCAAGAACGAGGTCCACGAGATTTCCGCTGCCGCCCATGAATTAAAAAGCAAAACCATTTAATGGAAACGAAAGCGACCCTCTTTTCCAGCTTTGACTTTTTCACGAGACAAAATTTCCACAAAAAAACTTTATATTTCTGTAAAATAAAAATATTACATATTTGTTGAATACTCGATAATAATTTCGAATCGAATTTCGCAAAATGAGAGATGCTTGTTCTGTTTGTCTATCAATAATTTTTGCAACCCTTATCATTCAGTTTAAAATTTAGGAATGAACTTTGAGAGATTTAATTTTTTTTCTTTAAAGGTAGAAAAAAAATTAATTGATTGTTATGTAGTCTTCCAGCATCAGTTAGCATATCACGTCAATTCCATTATTCAAAGCCAATGTAACTTTACGATCTACATGGACCTCCAATGATTATCAGTCCAATCCCCCACTTCTTTATGAATAATTAGACCATAATGAAAACTATGTTTATCTAGCTAAAATAAATAAGCAGGCATAAAGGCTATCATAATTAAGAGTGATCATGACAACTTCAATCTTCACCAGGAGTGAGATTATTCAATAAATATGCTGAACTTTATTGTGTTTAGAAGAAAATGCACAAATTTGACATCTCGGACTTATTTCACTATTTAACTAGTAAAATGTGAAAGTTCAATGAATTGGGCAGTCAGGACGTATGAATGGAGGGATAAGGTTTCACAATCTGCGCATGACATTTAATATACAAAATGGCTTGTAAAATAGATATAAAGTAGGTCCAAACCCAAAAAAAAGACTCATTTTGCTATTTCTCAATCCTCAAACTTGTGATATATGCGATCTATGTCTTGAATGTAGTTAATTTTTCCAATCAAATCCCTCTAAGTTGGCATATCTATCAACGTCAATCAAAAGTATGATATTGGAAAAACCAATCTTATTGCGAAATCTACAATGACAAAATTCCTCTCACTAGAAGGTGCAAGAACTATATGAAGATAGAATTACGTAAATGTTTAATGGTTTTTCATATGCTAGCACATGGTGTTCTCATACCAGACATTTAGTCGGCATAATTGCCATGTTAGCTTTAGTTTGTCGAAATTGGAGAGGGACTTGATTGAAAGAATTCTTCATTGCCAAAGAATCGATTGCAAAAGTTACAAGTTTGAGGTCCTCATTGAAAAAATGACGCACGGATCAAATATGCACTTTTTCCCATGTTAAATATGCACGGATTGATTTCAAATGGGAATAATATCACCAATGGTCCGTCTACTTTTGTTAAACAAAAGCACTGGTTTGCCTTTATTTCTGTCCAAACTCGTCTTTGTATTTTTTTTAAAGTGACATTGCTCATTCTCCAATTCATCGTTAATTTATTTTGGCTGATTATTGTTGGCATGGCTTGGAAAGCTAAGTTTTCAATCTGAAAAGACGGTGTGATTTAAATTAGAAAAAAATTGTAAAAAATACATAAAATAATGAGTAATGCGGGGAAATTATAACATTAGAAATAAGAAGGGTTAATATGATAAACTATGCCCATCATGATACATATATCAAAAAAATTGTGTTACTAAAAATTCTTAACATGCCCATTGTGCACAAATACTCAAAAACAAAATTGTTATAAAAAATCTTGAATTTATATCAATATGACATATATACCATTAATGGAATTGAAATAGAAAATATATATGTCACATATATAAATTTGAGGTTTTTAATGAAAGAAAAATTAAAAGTATTTGTGTCACGTTGGTAAATTTAGAGTTTTTTGTGACGCTAAAAAATTTTAGATATTCATGCCGTAGTGAATATAGGTTGGGTTTTTTGTGATATTTGCCCAAACTCAAAGTAAAAAAAATCCTAGTGCCGGCCTCTGGGCCTCAATGCCAACTTGAGTTCAATCTTTCATGGCTAGGAGATGCCAAAGCTCAAGTGGCCATGTTCACAAGCTCGAAGCTCTAACGGTCATGGCTACCGAGAGCGAGAGCGAGAGCTCAAACTTTTCATAGCCATGCAGTCATGAGACTCTGAATCAAGTGTCCATTGCCATGATACTCTGTATCTAGCAACCAAAACTAACGCTAATCATGTTAGCATCTCACATTGTTTATGTACTAGGTAAGAATACATTGAATCAATATCGTTGACCATAAATGGAAGTTAAATTACTAAATACCACAGTAATATATCGAAATAAGATTGAAACTTTTAACGGCTAGATTACATTTTGGTTTTTTTCGCGATTTTAAAGATCGATCTTGTTGAATTTGACTTAATTTGACCTATAATAGTTAAGTGGAGCACTAAACAATTATTATTAATTAAACATAGGATGCCTTATTAGTGCTCCAGGATGTTTTAGGTACATATTTTGACTAGATTCAATATTATAAAAAATCTTAAACTGATACATTTATAACAAATTTACCTCAAATTAATTTTTACGTCAACAAAAATTTTAAATCAATATACATGTGACAAATTTACCTTAAATTAATTTTTATATCACTAAAAACTCCGAACCAGCACATCTATGACAAATTTATCTTTTATTAATTTTCATTAAAAAATTTCATGAAATTACTAAGTTAAATGATATTTGGTAATAACTCAATTGACATAACAAATTCACATGAAAAATTCATATTAATTTGGGATTATATTTGTTACAATACACCAATTTAATTTTTTTAGTGACTTAAAATTTTATGAATTTTTTGTGAAATTAACACTTTAAATTGTGAATGATACGATAAAAATAAGGAAAAGAAAGGGGAAAGAAGAAAACAAAAGTGGGTGGGGGAGAGCCTACGAGATGCTCTCATCAGCTTTCTCTGGCATCTCTGGTTGCAGCCTGCTTAAGGAAGAAGAAGAGGAGGAAGCTCCTCCCTCACACTACACTGTGAAAGCGTAGGTCCCACCTTCAACCCATCTCACAACACTCATTGTCAATCTCCTTTGCATGTGCATGCTCCTTCCCTCTCTCTCTCTCTCTCTCTCTCTCTCTCTCTTCCAGTTCAGAACCACCATGTACCTGCAACGCCCACGTTTGTCCAAGTCCTAATGCTCTTGTCTTCTTGAGAACCCTCTCTTTCTGTCTCTGTCTCTGTCTCTCTCAAAGTGTGTGTGTTGAATGTGTGTGAGAATGGACTCGGGAACTCGTCTTGATCATGCTGTGTTTCACCTCACCCCGACTCGGACCAGGTAAAGATCTCATCTTCAATCTCTCTCTCCGTTTCTCATTCTGTGCTCTGCAATTTTCGCTGTGCCAATCGCGAACTGCTCCTAATTTTGGGTGATTTCGGATGTGGGTGTGTTCCTACTGCGATGTTCAAGATGTGATCTGGTGATCTTCTGTGGAGGGGCCCAAGAGAAGCTGGCTTCTGGGCTGTTCCAACCCTTCGTCTCCCACCTCCAATTCGTGAAAGACGAGATTTCGAAAGGTGGGTATTCGATCACTCTTCGCCCACCCGCCAAAGATCTCTCCTGGTTCACCAAATCCACCTTCGAGAGGTAATGATTCTCGGGTCGTAGCATTTTCTTCTTTTCTTGATTCTCCCTTCCCACTGGTCTGTTGCAAGTTCACTTGTAGTTTGAGATGTTTTTGACTTTCTGAATTTGATGTATTGTTCTTTTGATAATTGGATGCTGAGTAGAGAGTAAATAAGTGCATAGAGTTTGCCATTTGCTTTTCATCTTTTGGGAAATAGTTTCTTCGTGATTATATGCAAAAATTTCTTTCTTGTCTCGTATGAACTGAGAATTTGTCCTTAATTTGTTTTCCGACTACCGGTTTGGATAGCGTAAGCGGAATTCCTAATGTGGCCATACTTTTTACAAGCTCCGGTAAAAGCTCACTGAGATTAAAGATTTGTTAAAGGCTGTGTCCCCACTACTCTGACAGGGTCAAAACAGAGGAGTAAAGGGAGTATTTACTACTGATTCTGTTCGTGTTGCTTTTGTTGCAGATTTGTGCGCTTCGTTAGCACACCAGAAATTCTCGAGCGTTTTATTAACTTGGAGAAGGAGATTGTACAAATCGAGAGTTCACTTCAAGCTTATGACCTGGATGTTGCACATGTAGCTGGGCAAGGAGATGATGGTATGTTCAAGATCTCGAGCTTACTTGTCTTTGGCCAAACTTAGTGTTCCAAAAGTTCAATTGAGAGGAAAAAAAAATAGCAGTGTGCTGTATGGGATATACTTCCAATATATTGCTTTGGTTGACTCGTGAAGGACCTGCTCATCAACAATAATACACTTTTGGTATTCTCATTTTATCTTCGATTTTTATGTGTAGGAAGCCCTCCAGCTGCGAATTTAAGTATAGTGAAGTTGCCCGATTCTTCTAAGGTAGTATATTATCTACATTGGATTCAGCCATTTTTATGCTTGCAAGAAGCTCATTCAAATTCTATGAATTCTTTGGTGTCTACTCCAGCTACAAAGTGAAACTGTTGAAGAAAATGATCTTCCACAAGAGGAAAACTCGAGGTATTTCTTTATTTTTTCTAATTGTATCAGCTCTTTGTGGTGCTTTTGTGAATAACTTATCACTGATTCACTCAGTCTTTCTAATGGCTAGGCTTCGTCTTCAACACCTTCTGGAATCTCGGAAAGCAATGCTCCTCAAATCACAAGCGATGGCTTATGCTCGTGGACGAGCTGCTGGATTTGATATGGATGATATGGATGAACTTATTTCTTTCGCAGATGCATTTGGAGCATCACGTTTAAGGTATGAACAAGGTTGAAGATGAAGAGATTGCGCAGAATGTTTGAGCTGTGAAACAGAACGCACAATCTCATCTAACTGTTTTTATGGTGATGTCTTAATAGTTGCAACTTCTCTTTATTTCTTGATGGTAGATTCATTCATATTTTCCAGCAAAGTTGAAATCTCTTTCTGGCTGCAACAATGTGAACATGATGGATTAATTACTGCAGAGAAGCATGCCTTGAATTCAAGAAATTAAGTGAGAAAAAGCAAGCAGATGTTCCTTGGATGGAAGAACTATCCGCAATGGAGGCATACGTATCATCAAACCTGTCATTTCCTGCGAATTCTGGGATTATGCTTGCCAATGAAATGAGTGCTCCTGGTCATGGTGTCACTTTGCACTATCCAAGCGGAGATGTCTCCAATGACACTGTTGCAGCAAATGGGTCTTCTGGTGAACCAAATGTTGAAAATGGGAAAGGTACTTGTGCTGGGCTTGCTTTTTCCTTACACGATCTTTTTCTTCCTTTTAATCCTCGTTAGCATAATTGAGGATATCTTCTTCACGTGATACTGTGATAGAACATTATTGGTACTTCTTAGGTACATTTTGTCAATCCTCATCAGAATATTACCCACTAAAGTTTGTAGAATATATTTAGGACCATACATAGATGCTAGAGATGGTACTCTTGATTTGAGCCAAACTTTATCGTTGCTCTATCTCTTATCCTGATTTTGTATGTTTTCTGATTTTCAAGGTATAGTGCTAGTGCTAAGTCTTTTTGCAGATAAGGGTGTTAGGTGATTCTTTTCTCATACTGTTTATCTTTACATAATATGCTCAGTGGGAGATATAACCTAATTAAACATTTCATGCCTAGTGATTGGGTATCTTATGCCACAACTCACCATTTGAGTAGACTTATTACTTAAGCAGTCACGCTATCTTTTTGGCCTACTAAGGATGGTGATGGAGTTAAAGAGCATTCAGTGTAGCGAAACATGAATTCGAAGCTGTAAGCAGACAATGCCAATATAGAGAATTTCTGCTTGCTCCAATAAAATGTACGGTACAGAATAAGTCTTAACTCATCCTGTTTGTCATGATGGATATTGGTCAGTAAACTGCACTTCATCAAGGGAGGCTTTTTGAATTTCAAGTATGAGAAGCAAATTTTTCGTCTTATCTTTTAGACCTCCTATGTAAGATTTCTCAGTTTTCTCATTATGATTGCTACTACCACACTCCATACCATCTATAATGCTTGTACTCCTCTTTATGTTTGTCATTAACCATATACATATATATTCTGTGTATTCAAGCTGAACCATCTTGTGCAGATGATAATGTTTCTCCAACTCCATCTGCCAAAGCTCAAATGCAAATTCCATGGCCACATCAGTTTCCTCCATACATGTACCCTATGCAGCAAATGCCTCCATATGCCGGATATCCTTTCCCTGTTATGCAGTCTGTTCTTCCTAAAAATCCAAATGGCAACAACCAATGGCCTTTCAATTCTGAAGCATCATATCCTGATATGAAATGGGAGAAGAAAAACGGCTCCAAGTCATCTTCAGAGAGGAAGAAGAAAACTTCACATAAAGAAGAAGATGAATATTCAGAAGAAGAAAATCGCTCCAGCAACTCTGACAGTGGGGAGGACTCTGGAGAATCTGATTCAACTTCCCTACGGGAAAGGAGGCATTCCTCTGCAGGAAGTACCCATCGTAGAAAACACAAGAAGAAATCCTCTCGGACAGTCGTCATCCGAAATATTAACTACATTTCGTCGAAGAGAAAAGAAGGAGACCCGGATGGGGACTCTGCCGAATATTCTTCTATCGAGGATGAGTTGATTGATGGAGATACTCTGAAACAGAGCGTAGAGGATGTTGTTGAATCCCTGAAGAAGAATCATAAGACCAAGCGGCATACTCACAGTAAAAAGGACAGAAATGACCAGATTCTTGGGAATGGTACCATGGATGCTGAGGATAAGGATCATGAGGACGACCAATCTTCTCAGGGGAATAAGACAAATGACAACTGGGGTACTTTTCAGACTCTTCTTATGACATCCACAGACAAAACTGAACAACCATCATACTCTCCGGATGAGCAATTGATGCTCAGAAGCTTCGAGGATGAATCTTCTCATATGACCGAACGGACTATAGAACTGGGAAAAGAGAAAGTAGGAATGAAACCGAAAGCTTCAGTGGATTCGGTTTTTGCAACTGGGGATAGGCGAGGAATGGATGATAGTGTGATCAACTCGGTGGATTTGGGTAGCGTGGAGAATCTCCGTCCAGGTTTGAAGAGGGCTGATTGTAGTGACGAGGTATTGTTAATCTCAGGTAGAACTGAGGAATATGGAAAGATGCTGAATCACACACCTGGCGGTGATGCAGACATGTCTTTAACCAGAATGAGGAAGGGCGAAGATTCCTTTATCATGAACATGGGGACATTAAAAAGTGGAGATGCAACTCTCAAAGAAATGATATTTGACAGCGACCATGTTTTATCCATGGAGAATCAATCCCTCAGGCCTGGAAGAGGTAAAGAAGATATTGTTGTTGACGATTCTATCATGATGCAATCTCGGCCAACTGTTGATGAGCCATACAATGATTTCCACTTGATGAGAGACATCAGCATGGTTGCCGAGTTTACTTCCACTGTCCAACATGAAAATGGCAACTTAGACAATTCAGAAGATAAGCGTGACTTATCAAAATCCTACGAGCCTGATGATCTTTTCATGATGCTCGATAGGGACTCTGAAGTGGAGCCCGGCAAGCAGTCTTGGTCTATGGACTCTGCCATTGATATTTCGCTTGCAGAAGCTGAAAGGTTCTCTAGAAATGAAGCATGCGATAACGCTAATGACAAGAATGCTTTGGATGGGGACACCAACTCCGAGAACAAAGAAGTCCAAGCAAAGAAACAACTGGGTAGGGATGCGAAATCCAAAGTTGTACCGAGAACCATCGGAAGGAGCAGACCTGACCTAACCAGTAAAACCAAGAAACCGAGTACTATTACTCGACCAACTGTTCAAAAGAGCAAATTGGAAAAGGTACTTGCAAATTTTGGGCATTGCAGTTATCAAATTCTTGACTCTTTTTTCTGTTTGCCATATTTCGACTGCTATCAACAGATCTAAAATCTTAAAGTGTGAAAGATAGAGACAAAGCTTGATCATTGATATTTATTTCGGCAGAATCGCTGACTTGTTGTGCTTGTAAACAGGAGGAAGAAATGCGAAAGAAGATGGAAGAATTGGTGATTCAGCGCCAGAAAAGAATCGCTGAAAGAACTGCTGCTAGTGGATTAACTTCAGCAGGTTCCAAGAGGTCGCCTGCAGATAGCAAAACCACGAAAACTCCCACCAAGGTCGACAAGAATAAGTCTCCATCCACAGGCAAGGTGATAAATAAAGTAAATTCTCAGAACCAGGCCGTGCGTGTTTAGCCATTCATGGTTGCCTTGCCAAAAAGAGGATAAAAAGTCTGATCAGAGCACAAATTCATTTGGTATTTAGCTAAGCTTGTTGTGAATCATTTGTTACGTGCAAATAAGCACACTGTATAATCTATACTAATAATCATGGTTTTCAAACTATTGGTTGTCACATTGAGTTTAATAATTAGGCATGGGAACTTTACTTGGTGCTGTAATATACAGATAGCAGTATAAGTTATGTATTTATTTTTTTGGGTGTGTACACGTTTTGCTTACTTCCAAATTTCATCTGTAATATGAATAGCCAATTCAATTTGCGCATATACCCTTTTTGGAACATTTTGACTTGACTCTAATAAGGGCAATGGTAATGTTCGGTTTTTGCTAATCGAAACCTGAAAATAATGAAAAATATATATATATATATATATATATATATACACATATACATACATGTACACATACATAGGAAAAAGCTGCGAACGATTCTCACATTCATCATCAAAAAATGACCCAGAATTTCGACCCAAAAAGAAAGAAACTGTACATCTTCAGTTTTATGGTGGAAGATGTCCATAAATCCTTTTCTTTTCATGGAAATAATTGGAAGGTAAGATAACGTTTGCCACCAACATGGAAGGACATCGTGTATTCCTTGTTTACTGAGTGACGAGAAAACTGCAATTCTTTATAGGCCATCGCCTAAAGAAGAAATAAATATCTCAATTAGATATTCTTTTCCTGTTCTATGCATTGACCAACGCTGCCACTTAAATTGACTATGCACCGATTCTCATGGAGGCTTCTTGATGTCAACCCACAAGGATTTTCCACAAGTTCTTATAAGTAATTCGCAAAAGCAAAAAGTCTAGACAAACAAGTATCCTGACATACCACGAAATAGAAGGCGAATAACCCTGAATTGGTCTTCGCACAACTCGTCAAACGATAGCTGTTATGATTGTGTTGGGACATAGCCAACGTTACATCTGCAGCTGCAAACTATGCGAGACATTTATAAGCGAGGTATAATAAAAAAGCGGATTGAGAGTATTTTTACAAGTTCATCTCTCCTACGTAGGTCTGATGAAAATTGAGGACAAAACATAGATAGCACAGACAATTACTGTCTTTTTCTTTTCACTCAGCAATAAGGTTCTGACTGCACCAGCTAGAAATCTCCATGAGAATCTGCACCTTCAAGTTCTGACATCATGCTTGAATTGAACGTATTGACGTCTCTAGGAATTTATAATGTTCCAGCGTTGATGTTTTGTCTAGAAAGAGTGATCCTCTCCCACAATATCAAAACAGATCAAGACCAGCTATAATTTGAATCCAGGTGCTTGCAACAAAACCAGAAACTTTCTAGGTGAATAGGAAGTTAATTGATGAAGATGACTCAGTATATCGGGAGGACATTATGGTGACAAAGTGATCTTATTGCCACAGGAAGAAGATAATCTAATTAGCCGAGGATCAACAAATCAAAGCCTTTGAGTTCTATGGACCAACTGCACAGACAGGTGAAATCTTTTTGATGATGAAGCTCAATTCAACAAGCACCGTTCCGGAGACATCTTTCTACCAACATCTTGCTGTCATTTGCCTTTCGCAAAATCTCCTTCCCTTGTCCTTTTATTATTGTCAGCAAATCTTTTTTGGAAGCAGCCCAAGAGACTTTAAAATTACACTGCACTAGCGAATTTTTCTCAGCAAGATCACTCTATTCTTTTCTGGCGACAGTAAAAATGAGTGATCTCAAAAGTGATAACGCCAAAGGCAGGGAGAAACTGAGACTCCTAGAAATGAAGAGAGCAGCAATCGATCAGGTCGTTTGCTATTTCATTAGGACAAAGATAAAAGAATTGTCATGTGAAACTAGGATATCAGAAGATATATGCTAAGCCGGGACTTGTTTCGACAGGGAGTGGCCTACTTTTGTACTGCTTTGAAATCTCTAGGGGAGTTCTGGAAGACAAACCATGAATGGATGGGCAAGATCAATTGCGACAAACTTCATGGCAAGGAGAGCATCAATTGGGAAAAGCTTGGTACACTGCAAAGTATCTACTTAACTCAATTTGCACAAGCATAAAATTCTCACTCTGATTATTCAATCTCTGTGACTCCCCTTGATGGTTCGATTTCTCTTTTTTGGTTTTTAACTGCAGTTGATGAAGTGTTGGCAACTCTTTATGATCTGATAAAAGCAGCAGCAGAAAGTTCCGAGCAGATGGTTCAACCTGAGCAGAAGAAAGATCACAGTCAACAAAACATCACATCTGGCAAAGTCCCAATAGCGTCTCTGTCATGGCGGACCTCTTGCTTTAGACCAACTACTTTCAATTTGGTATGGAAGACAACCAGAAGGCCTTTTGCTGATGAGTCATTCATCCCGTGTCTTCTCAGGTCTCGCGGTGGTAGCACTGCGCAGAAAGTGAGGTCTATCCAGGTGAGAGAAATTGAGGCAAGCAATTCCAAAGCACAAACTGCAGCTGCAGTACAAAGAAGTGAAAATGTAGTGGTCGCGGCAGCGGCACCACCACCACCACCACCTCTTCCTACACTCTCAAAAGGATTGCTTCAATCACTGCCACCTCTTTCACCACTCAAAGGAGCTGCCCCACTGCCTCCTCTGCCACCAATCAAAGGAGCTGCTCCACTGCCTCCTCCTCCACAAACTGCAACAACATCATTATACACCAAGAAAGCAACCACCAGGTTGAGAAGATCAGCTCAAATGGCCCACCTTTATCGGTTCTTGAAAGTGAAGATGGAGGGTTCAAGTCTAGAGGGTAAATCAGACAGCAGAAGAAAACATCATGCTCAGGGTTCTTCTGGTGGAAAGCAAGGGATGGCTGATGCATTAGCAGAGATGACAAAGAGGTACGTAGATGTAACATATAATTAATACAGACGTATGAACTAAATTGCAGAATGTACTTTACCATTTTATCCTCCCTGTCTCCCTCAGATCGGAGTTCTTCCAAAAGATTGAGACTGATGTGCAAACGCATGGAAAAATGATCATGGACTTGAAAGCTAAGATAAATTCCTTTCACGCCAAGGACATGGTTGAGCTTCTCAAGTTCCACAACTTCATTGAATCGCATCTCAATAGCTTAACAGATGAAACAAAGGTCAACAGATAGGGTCAGATTGTTGCATATTGTTTCCAATACGTAATCCTGTGGTCATAAGCTTAACTCTTCTGCACAGGTTTTAGCAAGGTTCGAAGGCTTTCCTGAGAAGAAGCTGGAAGCTTTAAGAGCAGCAGCAGCTCTGTACTCGAAGCTTCAGGTGATTGCTGTTCACTTAAAGAACTGGGAGATTGTGCCTCCACTTGGCAGGCTCCTTGACCAGATTGAGAACTACTTCAGCAAGGTAATTTAAATTTGCAATTCTTCATATCTTACCTCACTAAAACTCTCTTTGCGATTTCAGTCCAAATGCCTCTACCTACATATTAGGCTAAATTAAAGGAACTTAATATGTATGTAGATGAAACGAGAGGTTGACATGCTTGAACAAATAAAGACTGAAGAGTCCAAGAAGTTTCAGAGATACAATGTTGAATTCGACTTCAATATCCTTGTAAGAATCAAGGAATCGATGGTTGATGTTTCTTCAAGGTGCATGGAGTTGGTACTTAAGGTACTCCACAGTCCACTTTCTGTCAATTGAACAAGAATAAGCTATGTCAATTTCGAAAGCGTTCAAGAAAAAAAAATGCCCTCAAACTTGACCAGTTGGATATCTGATGCAGGAAAGAAGAGAAGAAAAGGAGAAAGAGAAAATGGTCACCACAGTGAGATTGGGAAGGCAAAAGGATGATAACAGCAAGATGCTTTGGAGGGCTTTTCAATTGGCTTTCCGGGTGTACTTGTTTGCCGGTGGCCATGACAACCATGCAGACAAACTCAGCAAAGAATTAGCTCATGAAATCGAGACCAGTTGTTAGCATCGTCAAATCCCACATTTCTCTAAGTTGCAGTTTTAACCAGGCATTATGTTAAAGCTCTCCTACTAATTCTGTTGATGAGCACTTGACAGTGGACAGATAGGGCACGACTACAGCTCAGTAGCAACGCAATGGAGAAATTATCTTATTCCATCAGATACACAACGTGCCACCGATCAGAGTCAGGACATTTTAACGGACTATAGTTTTCCCTGTACCACACACTGACTTTATTAACATGTAAATGGTTTTCTTGACAACATCAGCTGTGTAATTTTTGCAATACTTTCTCAACGCCAGTCTTGTAAATACACTTGATTTTGCAGTTGAGCTTACTCATGACACACCACGAATGATCTGTGAAAACATGACATCCACCGCCTTGTACTACACAATGTCCAATATGAGATTATCAAATCAAGATTGTGTGTGAGCATTGGGAGCACCATAATCATTTTCTTGATTTCGTCTCTCTGCTAAGTCATGAAGTGATGATTCCTTATTGTTTCTATACGAAATGACAAGCTGAGTTTGAAGAGCATGAAATCCATGACTTCAGTCTCTTCCTCCGTTTAGAGAAAACGCTGAAATTAACAGCTCTGACGAAAAGGAGAAAAGGAGAACTTCCACCTGTGAACACTAATGTTTGGCATCTTCGCAGCTTAGTTCTTAAGTTATCTTTACTCCAAACACGTGTGATTCTTGTCCTGAGGCCAAGTTTAGGACAAATTGGATCGCGCTTCTGCCAAGTGACACATCTTCACTGGCATTTCCAGGCTTCCGAAAATTTGTAATGGTGAAAAGAGAAGAGTGAGGGACTAAGGAAACATAGTCGAACAGAGAGAACGAGACCGAGAACATTCATTGGTCAACTCACAGGGCAAGTCCATAATCAACATAAGACCCAAGTACCCTAGTGCTTTTAGGGTCAGAATGAGAAAACCAAATAGACACTATGGCTTCTCTGTTCTATACTTGTCAACCTTACCCCAAAAATATGTGAAGTGACAGCTTTTGTAGAATATACTTATATAGCCTCGAACTTTCACAGTTTGGTTCCAAAGCAATAGCAAGATCAGGTGTTATGATGCAAAAGATATCTGCACGTGCTCGCAATAGGTATAAAAACTATGATTGTGAAGTTGCAAATTAAGAGAGGTGCTACAGTGTCATGCCAAAGGCGGCTGTTCTCCTGAAGATGAGTACAAGCTTATATATCAACAATAGGTCGATCGATGGCATTTAATGTCTCATCTACTATAACATTGGAGAGAAACTTCATATCGCTCGATGGACAATGCAAACCGGTAGTTACAAATAGTCAATTTGCGAAATTCAAAGTGGAAGAGGGCAATGATTCGATTCTAGGCCATCAAAGAGGTGGGAACAAGCGATTCACAAGAGTACCAATACGCCTTGGTTTCCCATAAAAGTATGATATAATATGGTGTGTGCCCATGTGCATAATGCAGTTCATCAGTTCTTGATCTCCAAGGCCAGATTACTTGTGACCCGTTGACTTTTCTTTCCTAGAAAATTTCCTCGTAAAAATGGAGCAATCCTCGTACATTAAGCAACCCGGGCCCTGATGTCATCCGACCAACTTTAAAAGGTTGACTTTTCCGTGAGAAATTGAGAGGGAGTTGCTACGCTCAAGGCTTGAAGCGTTTAATCAATACTTTTCCTCCAATATGACACGGTTACTTCTGAGACCAGAAGGCTGACCAGGACTATTAAGACCGAAGTGCTTTAATTCATCAGAACATCCCAAGCTTTAAACATGGCTTCCTTGAGCTGCTTTGGCAAAGCAACGTTCGTTTACAGCTGCAAAACATGCAACTCACATATCAGGTATGACAGTATCCAGTCGAAAAGAAGTCAGTTTTTGTAATTTCTATCCCCGATTATCTTTGATGAAAATCAAGGACAAAACATGCATATGTTGTCAAAGGTTTTTCTAAACAACCAGAGCCATGTGTCAATCATCGAAATCCAAGTCAGTCATCATGCTTGATGGTGCTAAAGTCTGTTGGAAATTCAACTTGCTCTAATAGCAATTGCTTTTTGCTAAGCGTACAAGTTAATTAAAGAAAACAGCAATTGCATCAGTACACCAAACAATATAGACAGAGTAGTTGCGGGAAATACTGAAGCCGGTTTAGACATGAATCGACAGAAGTTGATGGATTCAACACATGGATCAAATTTATGGACAGGCAAGTTCATTTGGATGATGGAGCTCCAGCTGAAGACAAATTGATTTGAGAGACAGTACTGCGGTAACTCCTTGTTTCTTTATTTCCACAGAAGTACCTGGAGGCCAAAAGCCCTTGAAGGTTCTGTCGCACTTGAGAAATTTATGTTCAATAGTCCATCTCATAGCCGATGATAGAGGCAATGGATGACCTCCACGGCAGTAAGACAAGGAGGAGAGTGAAGCTCATAGAAATGAAGAGAGCGGCAATTGATCAGGTCTTTTGCTATTTCATCAACTTCAAATCATCATATAGAACAGGGACATTACTCATCAGAAGATTAATGCCAATGGCCGATTTATGTTTCGACAGGGATTGGCATCCATCTGCAATGCTTTAAAATCTCTAGGAGAGCTTTGGAAGATGAATCATGAATGGATGGAGAACATCAAGTCCAATGAATTTGGTGGAATGGAGAGCGTCAATTTGGAAAAACTAGGTATGCTGCAAGTCCCAATGAAATTCACTTTGCATTGGCAAGACATTCTTGCCGTGATTTTTCAATTATCTATTCCAGTTGAGGATTCAATTTGTTTGAGAATTCAGTTCCTAAACTGTTTTCACTTTTCCCCTTTTTCTCCTGCAGTTGATGAAGTGATGGAAATTCTTCACGATCTCATAAAAGTAGCAGCAGAAAATTGTCAGCTGATGCATCAAGATGACCATAAGAAAGATCATAGCCAGCAAAGCACCGCATCTTATGATGTCCTCGGAGATTCTCAGGCAAACCAAAACTCCTGCTTTAATCCCATTCTAACTACTTCCATTTTGGAACTGAAGAAGACCAGAGAGCCTGATGTCTCATTCATCCCTTGTCTTTTTAGGAGTCTCAGAGGTAATGCTGTGAAAAAACTGAAACCCATTCAGGGAAGATTAGCAAAAGCAAGCAAATGTGGTGCAGGACCAGCAGCTTTGGCACAAAATTCCTCCTTTAATGAAAAAGCACCACCCCCGCCCCCTCCTCCACCTCCACCTCCACCGTCTCCCAATGTAATACCAAATTTTGCAGCTCAGCCGGCTCCACAGCCAGCACCATCCAAGATCTCAGGAACGGTGTTGCCAAAGAAACCATTACCACCTCCTGTTCCTCCTCCTCCTCCTCCTCCTCAGGCAGCACTGCCTCCACAACCACCAAAATCCAAGATCTTCAGAACTGTGTTGACAAAGAAACCACTACCACCTCCACCTCCACCTCCACCTCCTCACCGACCAACGACTCCCCTAGAACCGGCACCATTCAAGATCTCTGGAGCTGTGTTGACAAAAAAATTGTCGCCGCCGCCGCCACCACCACCTCCTCTTCCGGCTGCAAATGAAGCTGCACCTTCTCCACCTAAACCTAAACCTCTTGTACCAGAAAATGTAGCAGCTCAAGGAACAGTGGATTCAGAAACAGCTCACATGATTCCAGTTGTGACAATAAAAGCACAGCCTCCTGTTGCACCACCTTTACCACCACCTAAATTACCACCAATTGAATTGGCTGCAGGAGAAATGCCTCCATTGCCAAAAGCACCAAAGATACCAAGAACTGCACAAATAGCAGCTTCGCCACCACTTCCACCTGCACCACCTCCACTACCAGCACCCTCCAAAGGGTCAATTCCATCACCTCCACCACCAATCATTAAAGGAGCTCCTCCACCACCACCTCCTTCACTGAGTGCAACCAAATCCTTTGGCCCCAAAAAAGCAATGACAAAGTTAAGGAGATCAACCCAAATTGCAAGCCTTTATCGGTTCTTGAAAGGAAAAATAGAAGGGTCGAACTTAGAGATTAAACTTGACAGTGGAAAGAATCATCAAGTTGGGGGCTCTACCGGTGGAAAACAAGGAATGGCTTATTCAATAGCAGAGATGAAAAAGAGGTAGGCTTCCAGTATTTCAACAGACAGTGATCTATTTAAATGATATAAGGCGAACATATAAAGTAAATGAACTTCTGTTCTTAACCATTTTATGGTTCTTGTCTCCCAGATCAGCGTACTTTCAAAAAATAGAGAAAGACGTGCAAACGCATGCAAGAACAATCATGGATTTGAAAGCTAGAATAAAGTGTTTTCAAACCAAGGACATGATTGAGCTCATCAAGTTCCGCAACTTCATTGAATCTCATCTTGAAAATTTAACGGATGAAACACAGGTGGACATAGGCTTACACATTTTTTAGCCCCTATTGTGCATTTTATCAACTCCATTATATCAGAATCATAATATAATTTTCTAACATGCAGGTTTTAGCAAGGTTTGAAGACTTCCCCGCAAAGAAGCTGGAAGCTTTAAGAGCGGCGGCAGCTCTACGCTTGAAGTTAGAGGCAATTGTAGTTGACTTGCAGAACTGGAAGATTGCACCTCCTCTTGGCAAGCTCCTCGACCAGATTGAGAACTACTTCAGCAAGGTAATTTCTAATTGCTTCTGTAGTTTCTTATTGAACAGAACCTTCTTATCCGTTATATTCTAGATACCTCAATATTTTAAGCTAACGTAAAGGAACTAAGATACAGATGAAACGAGAAATTGACACGCTCGAACGAATAAAGGACGAAGAGTCCAAGATGTTTCGGGGAAATAATATCGAATTCGACTTCAGTATCCTTGTAAGAATCAAGGAATTGATGGTGGACATATCTTCAAGATGCATGGAACTAGCACTTAAGGTACTCAAAACAATTTGACCAGTTAGCTATCTTTGCAATTTACATATTACTTGGGGAAGAGAACATGAGCCCTCATTTGCGTCCCTTCTTTTTTGGATCTGATACAGGAAAGCAGAGAAGCAAAAGAAATTGAGAACAAAGTGACTTTAACAAAATCACAAACACAAAGAACTGATCACACAAAAATGCTTTGGAGGGCTTTTCAGTTCGCATTCCGAGTGTACTCATTTGCCGGTGGCCATGATGACCATGCGGAAAAACTAAGCAAAGAATTAGCTCATGAGATTGAGACCAGTTCATAGCACCATCAATCATTCATGGAGAGTCGAATATGGGTCTCAAGAACCATACCACATTGGAAGCATCTCCAGCTAATTCTGCCTATATAGTATATCGTGGGAGAAGCAATTCCATGGACTCTTGTAAATACACTCAATTTTGCAATTAGCAAATCACACATAATTGTAGTCACAGAATATCAAAAGCTCATACTTTCAATTTTAGAATTATCTCGTATGCTACTCAAGGAGTACATAGCTATATTTCATCAAATCAAAATCGAATGTAAGCAAAGATAATAACCTTTCTTCACTCTCTGGTATAATAGTAGCTGAACAAGTGATAGAAGTTCATCGTTGTTGCTATCACCTTACAACCTTTGATCCAGCTAACGGAATGATCCACCGAATAGCACAATCTGGGTCATGCTCAAGGAATCACGCGGCATCACGTCAGCTTGCAGACCCGAAAATAGAGATCTTCTCTTTTACCTCATTTAGTTCGTCTCTCAATTCCTCTATGCGAATCTGGCAATCCACGACGAATCCGTTCGTAGCTTCCTTAAAATCCTTCATTTCACCGGTTCGAGCTCGGTAGAATCCCTCCTTCTCCTTCTCCACCTCCTCGAGCTCCTCCACCTCGTACTTCAACTCCCTAAAATCAACCACAACCGACCTCATATGAAGAGAAAGCCGTAACACGCGACTAATCTTATGATAACAAACAATGCTTCACCTCAGTTGCTGCACATTGTTGTCATACTTGGCATTGAGAGCGGCAATCTCCGATTGGAGAGCCGAGATCTTCAAGCTCTGCGAAGCCAGCCCCCGCTCGAGCCTCAAGCACCTCTCTTCCATCGACCTGATGCCCGCGCGCTTCGACTCCAGGACCAGTGACTTGGCGGCTTGCAGCTCTCTCTCCGCCTGCAAAAAATTTCAGGCACCTCTCATCCGATACCGATCCAAAACCGATCGCCTCGGGAAAAGAAGTTCGAAAGATCGCGTCGCGATCCAGTAGACCTGGAGGAGAGAGAGGCGCTCGTTCCTGGTCTGGTCCAGCTGTTCCAGCCGCTCGCCGAACGCCGCGGCGAGCGACATTTTCCGACGGACGGGAAGCTAACGTCCGGGGGCGATTCCGGCGAACCGGCGCCGCGAACTCGCGCGTTCTCGCCCGATCCCGTGCTCGGAATCGAAAGCAGGATTTCTAGGGTTTTGGATTCGCGCTGGAGAGGATCGAGCGCGACGGTTTCTTACCGTTTTGAGCACCGGAAATCGACGAAGCTGGAGGATGAAGCTCTAGAGAGAGAGAGAGAGGCGGGAAAAATTTTCGGATATGCCCCTGAACTTTAGATTTTTTACATCAAAGGCCTCGGGCCATGACAAATTTAACCTATACCTTCTTCTTTTTTTGGCGATGTCAAGCGACTCCAAATTTTTGACTCGTGCAATATATTTGCTCTTGACTTTTGTTTTTTTCTTTACATCAAAAGCCCTGAATTATACCCGTTGTGATAAATTTAGCATAAATTTTTTTCCAGCGATATCAAGAACTCCAAGTTGCACATTTGCCCTCAACTTTTATTTTTTTCACATCGAAGGCCTTAAACTATACTTGCCATAACAAATTTAGCCTAAACTTTTTCCTGGCAATATCAAGCGACTCCATATTTTTTACCCATGCGACATATTTATCCTCTCTTCATCAAGATTCCCCAGGATGATTTTTTTCTAACCGAAATAATGTCATTTTTCTTTCACTTAAGCTACATTGGCCAGGTTCATAAAAATAAAATAAAAGAGCTATGTAGGCAACTCGTAAATACCATTTGCCTCGTCATTAGTGTAGACAGATTTTTTAACGATGCTTGTCAAGAAAACATCTTCTTCTTCTTTTTGTCGACAGAACTTTAGTAGAGAAGAAATGCGTTAGGTATAAGTCCGGGACTTTTGAGTGTTGCGCTTAAAAAAAAAAAATCGTTGGATTGTTCAAGTATAAAATGTACTTCCTCTTGGACCTGTCATTTATCCAAAATATATGTGTACTGTACTTCTGGTGAACCTAAGCGCTTATATAGTGACATGACATTCCACGTCTATACTTCGCTAGACAGTCGGTTAGGCTCATATAGGAATGCATCAATTGCAATGTATGAGCAATTGAACTAGAAGTCATGGCCTCATTAGCAATATTCAAAAGTTCAGTGGCCTCATTGCAAATTTTATTAAAACTCCATCACTCCTTTTTCTTCAGGATTTGGCTCTTGCAAATTTACCATTCCGTTAGCATGGCGATCTAGGGCACAATTCCGCCACATCCCCTTGGTTGATTATGATTTAGTACGTGAATGTTTTTATTTGTGAATCGATTAAGTTCAAACCTTATGCTATACAATGATCTTTAACCCAAAATAATTTGTATGCAGTGAGTTTAATTTAGACAAATAACATAATCCCCCTAGCCCCATCATTCCCCCTCGAGCCAACTGCATCAACCTTAGAAGTTAGCATACTAATCTTTTTTATTTAGAATAATATAATGAAAAATCTCAAAAATTGATATATATGACAAATTTACCCAAAATTATTTTTTTACCCACCAAAGAATCCCAAACTGATACATTTATGATAAATTCCCCCTTCTTTAATTTTCATTAAATTGGATTAATACCAGAAAAATCACAAAATGGTAGAGGGAAAAACTCCAAAGCGGTACACTCATCACTGTCGCGTGTTATCCAACTCAGTAATTTGACGATAAATTTTTATAAAAATTAGCGGAGGGTAAATTTATCGCGGTTATATTAATTTAGAGTCTTTGTTTTTGAGATAAATTTATCACGAATACACTAATACAAATTTTTTCGCTATATAAACTTTTTTTTTACGCATCGATCACGACCTTTAGTATCGGTCCAAAAAGCATTGCCCTTTCCGAATCGTGCAAAAGAAGCCCATCCTCCATCCAGCCCCACCAAACACCAAGCTTGTCCTTAAATAGTTGTCCGGAGAACAAAACCGAACGTGCACGTGGGGGGCCCACCCAGGCGGACCGAGCCCCACCGTGCGCGATGTGGGAGCAAACCATGCTACAGTTGCTTGTAGAGAGAACATATCCCTCCATGTGCTCCTTCATCAATGTCTCCGAAATAAGACATGCGCGTTTCAGGAAGTAGTTAATGAAAACGTTTCGTGCGTACCCATCTTGCAGAACTCGCTTGTACCTTCTTCTTCTTTTTCTTCTCTTTTCTTCTTTTGTCGGATCGAGTTGTTCGGACCCGGTTGACAGGGGACGGCGTGCCCGCCCGAGCCAAGCAAGAATTTGACATGAGGAATGCTCAATTTCGGGGTTTTTTTTTCTTTTGTCAAAAGAAATTTCTACAAAGATAAAACGTGACAAGATCCATAGGAAATTTAATAAGTCATCTTAATAAAGCAAGCTCGTAGACCTCCAAAATAAACCAAATATTAGAAATCATGGTACGTCATTAGAGTATAGTTGGCAAAGATCGTCATATGCTTGTCTTTCATGAATAGATTTGTGATCACATTTAAATGAAAAGATTGATAGCAAATCGCCAAATCACACATCATTATCAGTGACGAGTACACACTAGAATCTACGAATATAATTATGGCTTTGCATTTCGATGGTAAGCACCTAAGTTCAGCGTCCATAACATCATCACCATACAAAATAGGAACATGTTGAACAAGCTTAGAGCTGTAGCCCATGAGATTTAGTCCTTTAACAAATGTGAGATGACAAAGCTTGTAACAAAAACACATTGAATGAGCACACTAAAAATTTTGTGAACATCATTATCAGTGATGAGTACACGCCAGGATCTGCAACTATAATTATTGATTTGCCTTTCAATAGTAAGCACCTAAGTTCAATGTCCCCAACATCATCATCATACAAAATGGGAATATGTTGAACAAGCTTAGAGCTGTAACCTATGAGATCTAGTCCTCTAACAAGTGCAAGATGACAAAGCTTGTAACAAAAACACGTTGAACAAGCACACTAAAAATGCTGTGAACACTTTCGAAAGTGAAGGTGGAGCAATTATTCATTAAAACTCCTAAATCTAGAATTAGATCAGATAGAAAAGCTTTCAAATATAAAATTAGGAAAGCAAAACTCCTTGATCCAAAATTAGATTGGGAGAATAAGAAAAGAAAACGAGAATAGATTAAAACAAAAAAAGGGAGCGGAGGGAGAGATCTAAGTCAAATCCCTCCCATCTAGAAGTTGAGAAAAAAAAAATTGTTAAAACTCAGAGGGAGAGAAGGATGAAATCATTATTCCTTTGATTTGATTTCGGGATTTTTGACCTGTGCATTTAAGTCGACGGTGGCAGAGGAGGATTTTTTTTCAGCTCTGACGAACTAGTTAGGCCTGCGCGGTTGAATTTGGAGTTAAAAGAGAATTTCAATTAATAATGATGCGGAAGTTCAAGGATTTGATTAGACAGATTAAAAGTTAATAAAGATATGGTTGCGGATAAAATGCGTGGATTGAAGAATCAAACTTTGGACTTTTCCCAGTTTTATAATTGGGCATTTGGCAGAGGAGGATTGGGACACGTCTTGCTTGGCTTTTTTTCTTTTGACATGGAATCTGTTGTAAGGACCAGCTAAATCCATTAGAATTGTTGCCTTAATTGGCAAAAAAATAAAAGAATGTACAAATAAATAAAAGACAAGAAAAATATAGAATTTTTCCATCTATCAAATATGAATTAAACCAGGTCAAGATCAAATGTGAGCTTGCTTAGCCTGGTCCCCAAAAGGGTATTTCTTTTTAATACAAGCGAGAGAGCACAAGTCAATGTCACTGATGGAGATGTAATGGATTTTCCCTTCAATCTCATAAGATCTGATCTCTGCAACGACACATTTGATTTATTAATTAAATGCACGAGATCTCTGAATCGAACTTCTGATTGACGAATGAGTAATGAGTAATGCACATGTCTCAAAAATCTAAGAGTTATTTAGTATTAATTCGTTGATTTTAGCCTTTACTTGAAAAGGGAGGAAAATTCACTTTGAATGTCAAATTGTGAAAAAGAATACAAATAGAGGGACCAAAATGCAAAGCTGAATGTGCAGGGGGAATTCTCCAAGGCCATGTGGGAAGGAGGTAGGTGGGCTCCTATTGATTGCAAGATGAGATGTCACTTTCACCACTTGAACCGGACATTGACATTATATTGAATGGAAAAAAAAGAATTACATAAATCAACACTTTCCCCATATCACAAGCTAATCCCAAAGGTCAATGTCAATCCCCCACCCCACCAGCATTTTATAAAATTCCTCATCAGCCCCAAAAAAAAGTTCCCATCATTCTCCCCAAATCAATGAATCACCAAATTGCCCCCAATTGGTGTTGATGTCTTCTCTGTTGTCTTTGCATTTTGCACTGATCAGAAGAAACAAAACCCCATCATCACCTCTGTCAACAGAACCAATTCTGATGCAATTATTAACTAAAAGGAAAGATTGAACACTATCCTATACTTGCAGTGGACTAGACTGAGTACAGACAAGCTCTAGATTGTATGCTTGAGCTGTACTGGAATTGGCAATGGCAGTCGTTGTTGTATGCTGCTAGGCCAGGACAAGAGAAGAGATCAGAAGAAACAAAACCCATCAACACCTTTCTCAACAGAACCAAGATTCCAATTCAATTATTACCTAAAAAGAAAAGATTGAACGCTATCCTTGCAGTGGAATGGGACTGAGTTGGTCCCATGGCCACACACAAGCTTTACAATGTATGCTTTTGAGCTATGCTGGAACTGGCAAATTGCAGTAGTCCTTGTTCTTGTGTATCTACAGAATGGACGTTTGATTTATTGCAGAAGATACAGCAATCCGACATTATGTGATCAACTATGCTTCCTCTCTCCACCCTCAGCTTCCTGCTATGCTTGTTCCACAGGTGAACCGCGTAGCTCCGGCTCCGTATGTGCCGCAGCTTGTCGTGCAGCCACTTGGAGTGCAGGTGGCCCCGAGGCCCCCTGAAGAGGCTCCGGACCCGGCTCCACTCGACTGGGTAGAACGCCGACGGCGGCAGCACGGTGAAGCCGTCGTACCCGGGCCGCCCGGTCACCCTCGCGACGACCCTCGACACCAGGTAGGGACCGTTGTGTCCCCACTTGTTGCCGTCGAACGTGAGGGCGAATTCCTGGACGAACTTGAAGAGCAGCGGGTGGCCCTTGTCGAAGGCCAGAACGGCGTTGTTCAGGCGGCTCCAATTCCCGGTCTCGGCGTCGAGCGTCTGCGCCCCGATCACGTTCCTCAGCCGCGACATGCTCCTCAGCACGACGACGTCGGTATCGATGTACACGCCGCCGAACTTGTACAGCAGGACGAGCCTGAGCAGATTGGAGAGGTTTTGGCCCAGGGCGACCTCGCCGGGATCCAAGCTCCCTCTCTTCAACCTCTGGAACCACAATTCAGCAGGCGTGTCCTTGAACAAGTACCCGAAATTGGGTGCGATCGCCATCACTCGGTGACCCCTGTCCCGAAACGGTCGCAGGATCTCGCGGCCCTCGCTGGAATCCAGCGAGCTCGACACGATCACCAGACAGCCGTCCGGGTGGGAATTGAACAGGCTCTCCACCGCGAACGCCTCCCTGTCGCCGAACGACTCGAGCGAGCTGATCCAGGTCATGAAGAACCTCGCCTCGCAGGCCCCGAAGAAGCCGTTCACCTGCGCCGCAAACCCTCTCGACTGAGCCCCCAGGCGCAGCGGTCTAGCGCCGCGCTTGGGCCGTCTGCGGCGCACCTTCGGCGGCCTCGGCGCCGGGGGACTGATGATGGGTCGGAGCAAAATCTCGTCTTTCTGCAGAAGGGCCAAATGGGTCTTCGAGACCAGCGGCGGGTGCTCTTCCCGGATGGCGTACATGACATTGCTGCCCGAAGAAACCTTTGAAGCCGAAGGTGAAGAAGATGCTGATGAAGAAGGAGGAGGCAGTCTTCGAAGCGGTTCGGTGGGGACTCGGACGGAGAATATGGAAGCGGCGTTGTAAGCCAGGAGGAGCAAGAGGAGCAAAGCGAAGAAGGAAGTGGGCAGGAGGAAGAGAGAATCGAGGACGGATCTCTTGACGCTACGGACGGCGCGAATTGCGCTTCTCGAGAGGCCGCACATGGTCGGTGGCGCGCTACTGCTGCTGCTGCTACGGGCATAATGATGATGGAGCTCTGCTAGGCAGCGGAGGAGGAGGAGGTTTCATTGCCTATGCTCACGCAGAGAGAGAGAGAGAGAGAGAGAGAGAGAGAGAGAGAGGGAGGGAGGGAGTTTGGAAAGGGATGGTAATGGCGGAGGCGGCAAAAGGAAAATTGAAGTTGGGAAAGGCGTTGGGTCTCTCCTTTCTGGTCTTTTGGGAAGCGAGACATAAAAGGACGTGCTTTGCTCTGGTCTGCTGCAGAGAGAGAGATGATGATGAAATGTGGATATGAGCTTTGGCTGTTGTAGTTAGCTCATGATACTTTAATGAGGCGTGGAATTTTTTTCTTTTTTTGTATATTTCTACTCAATTCTTTATTTAATTCTTATTTTAACTCTTATTCATAGACTTTTACCCTATATTTTTATAAGATATAAGAATTAAAAACCACACTTAAAACTAAATCATCATCAATTCTTGCAAGGCATGAAAATCAAAACTTACACTCGAAACTAAATTGTCTCCACTTGCCACGGAAATTGAAATCAACACTTGAAATTAAATCATCTGCACCTCGATTCCCAAAAAAGTGAGGATTCAAATTCTTATCTCTCATTTCTCATGTGAGAAGGTTGACCATTTATATAAATTTCAATGGTTGAGACGAGGGAATTGAAATGGTCATTGTGTCCCAATATCTAGGCACCTTCATTTCTAGATTTTGGTTTTATTTGTTTGCTTAATTTGATGTAAAGTAGAGACATTGGCCGGATTAGAAGGACAAAAGAAAGGAAAGGAAGGTACAAGAAAATGGCCAGAACGTGTGAAGATGACAAAGGCCATCATCTTCATGTGGCTTTCTTTATTTAAAGCAAAGGAAATGAAAAGAAAAGAGGAAGATGGCATGCGGATGTGACAAATGTTTCTTTTAGACGGATTATGAAAGTCAATCCATCATTTTCCTCCCTTTCTTTGTTTCTTGTTCTTGCTATAAATATAAATAAAAAATTGCTTACGAGAATCAAATGATGAAAAAGAAAGAGAAGAGTTTCAAAAGAATGGCAAATGCAAGTTTGTTTTTGAGGATTTGCTAGAAGAAGGTCCTGGCCACGAGGCCTATGGATTTCCTTGAGGGAACGAGGCAACTTCTTTGGTAATAGTGTTAGCGATATTATGTTATAAATTCTCAAGATTTTCTATAATATATTGTATTAAGTTGGAGACAATTATGATATTGTCATTGATTATCGATATTAATTAGGACTACATAAATATCTCATTGATTTCTTGATTGATGTATATCGCTTTAGATAGTTGCTTTGTAAAGCCTATATATAGGCTAATGTAATGTTCATTATAATATATTGAAACATATTAATTTTCTCAATTCTATCTTCAGCAATATTATTATTCAACAATGATATTTGCATATTCTTGATTGATATAAATAATAAACAATAACATCACAATTGTCTCTAACGTATTATAATATTTTATAAACAGTCTTAAGAATCTCTAATATAATATCGCTAATAGTAAATCCTCAAAATAAGTTGCCAAGTTCTCTCAAGTTCGATCGTCTCGACAATTAGCTTTTCGATCTGGCAAGATGGAGATTTTATCTGTGACATAAGTCCTCGATCCCCTCTTCATTTCGAATTTGGAGTGTGATGAAGTCAAATATGCCATCTAGAAATAACTCATATGCAAGCAACTCGACCGATATCCTAAGAGCAAGGGTTGATCGAAACCATGACGAGTGAAACCTCGCTTTTTTCTTAATTTTTAGGGGTTTCTAATTTCTTAATCGAGACAAACTATTGCGCATGCTTAATGACTAAGTCACAAGTAAACTCTCCGATCTCATTGATTCGAGTTTGATTGGATATATAAAGGAAAAAAAATCATATCCGTGAAGATTAGGTTGGTTTGATGTGCGTTTCTTGCTTGTGGTCTGCCCTAATGAGTCATGCAAGTTTCTTGGTTTACCCTAAGCTGTACATATACATGCATTATTTATTTATATGACATTATCTTGTCATCTTCTTCTTCTTTTTCAGTTTTTTTTAATGTTATTCATGAGAAAAGATTTTGGTAAATGAGTGACCACCGGGAGGAGAAAGTCAGATGTGCAGCAGCTATACTTAAAATAATTATAATTAGGAAGACTTTCAAGTTCATGCACACAAATTGTCACATAAAGACAATATTTTGTTTAAGAAAGGAATTGAGGAAACAGACGTGTTCGCACGTTATGGGATACCCATTGAGGGAAAAAGAAAAGATGAAATTGATAAATCTTGTGAGGGTTGAATCTAGCAATTGACTAAGATCTTTTGAATTACAGGGTTTGGGCAATTTCTTTGTTTTAAAAACCCTAGCAACCTCCATCGACATGATGTAGCTACTCATGCCTCTCTCTCTCTCTCTCTCTCTCTCTCTCTCTCTCTCTCTCTCGGTTCAGCGAGGCAGGTCGCGTCGCTTGATGCTACGATCGTGGAAGGTCAATAGCGACGGCCTACTGGAAAGGGAACTGACGAAAAACTAGGAACGGAATGACTTTACCCGCCCAATAACTTATTTGTCTAGGAGGAAATGTTACTATCAAAATCAACATTAATTTGGTCAAAGATACAAACTTTTCCAATGTCTAGTCAAATGGATCGAGGGAAATAAGGACACCCATTATTTCTATACCTAATTATAGGTTCTCAGAGCCGAGTACATTCAAAAATTATTTTATCTGAACTCTGAGACGTTAAAACTCAGAGGTATTCCCTAGAGATAAGGAAAGAAAAATATTTCTCTTCAATTGGGAGCATATGGAATCTTATTCCTGAGACATTGTATCGGGAGAATCCAAGCAACCCACCATCACTACATGTGAAACGGACAAGCGTTGGTAAACCATGCGGGGAAAAATCCTCCTAGGTTTAGGAGAGGTTTATTAAGGTAAAGATAACAACATCTTAGGCTCCATTTGTTTCACAAAAAATAGACTATTTCTAGAAAATATTTTCCTAAAAGTCATTTTCCGGGAAAATGATAATATTTTTCAATATTCGATTAAAACCTGAAAGAGTCCCAGAAAATATTTTCTAGTGTTCAATAAGGAAAATGTTAACTAAACTTCACCTCTTTAGCTTGCATTGCTCAACATTATTAGGAAAGTTTTTTTTTTCTCAATGCATAATGACAATTTTTTGTCATAAAATTAGACTCGAGTCATCATATGAGCTTTCCTTATTAAATCGAACGACCCGAATCGAGCTTTTCAAAACTAAAAAGCCCTAATCCAAAACGGACCAAACAACGGGCATTCTATGCATAGCGTTTCCCCCAATCTCATGAACTTCCCAGCTAGTCCCCGCACCGCTCTCTTCGAGCATGCAAACGCGAGAATATAGAACAAGTAAAACCGCCAAACGCAAACTCCCAATCCATGCTAAACCCAATTTATTTTTTTCACATTATGTAGTGAGAATTGTTTGGTCGCATGGCAGAAAAGGAAAAAGAAAGAAAGGGAAAAAAGAGAGGAAAAGTTAATAAAAAAATTCGAATTTTTTAAAAATATAAAAAAATCGAATTTTAAAAAATTAAAAAGTAGAAGTTTTTAAAAAATAAAAAGAGAAAGAAGTAGGGACTAGTGGTGATGTAAGATAAAATAGAATGAGTATGGAAAATGTTTTCCCCCACTTGGAAAGTAGAAAATATTTTTTTTCATTTTTAGAAAACTTTTTTCCTTCATAAAAAATATTTTTCCTAATGAATTTATTTTACATGAAACAAACACCGAAAAATCCAAAAAACGTTTTTCTAAAATTATTTTCCATAAACGAATGGGTCTTAATAAGCAATCAAGTTAACCCAAGCCCTTGATTACCTTTTACCTTTACCTGGCTCTATTTGAAAAGAGGAAAATCCATAGTGCTTCAATTGGATGGGGATGGAAGCAAAGTGGACTGGCACTGCACAATAGTCCTCAAGTAATCCTAACAAAGCAAACATGATTTAAAATTTCTAAATAAATGTAATGATATCTTAAAATTTGTTAAATTGATATAATTGAACCCATTCATTCACTCTGTCTCATTTAGCTAACGGAGATTGCTGACTTGGCATCTTTTGTTATTTTTTGATGAGAGAGGCATTGATGCGGCGCCTGCAACTCTACCGTCTTCTTCTTCCTTGGTCTGCCGTCGGCGCAAATCCATCCACCACCATCGTCGCCTTGGCTTTGAAAGACTCCATTATTGCTCCACAAATCACTGAATCTCCCAGCTTTGATCCACCCCATCGCTACATCCTCGGTGTCGCCGTCCCCAAGGTCGATCTCCACAAAATGATGTTCGAAAACTCGAGCAGCCATGGCCAAGCTGGACAAAGTAGCCACAGCCGCGAGCTTAAAGATGCCTGGAAGCCGGAACGGCCATGGCCAAACTCAATAAAACTCGAGCGGTCATGATTGCAGGCTTGAAGAAGTTTGGAAGCTGGAGCGACCATGGCCAACGCTCGACTAAACTCGAGCAGCAATGGCTGCAAGCTTGCCGAAGCTCGAGAACTTCAACAAAGCTCGAGTTGCCATACCGCAGGCTCTAAGAAACTTGAAAGCCAGAACCAATTCATGAGATGGCCTTCTGTCTCATGTGAATGTCTTGACGCCTCCATTTTCCCGGCTAGTAGATACTGCCTGCCCTTCTCTATTTGAGGGATCCCTCATATTGAGGATTCCGGGCTTCGACAAAAGTCGAGCAACCATGGCAGGGAGCTTGACGAAACTCAAGCGGCTATGGTTGCAAGCATGAATACGACTATGTTTCGACCTCAAGAACCACAAATCTATGATAGGCCAAATCTGGTATGAGGCTGCACCTATGGCAAAAAGTGGTGAGGCCGATCAACGGTAGTGGTGGCACCATTGTGCATAAGCGGAGGTGGCGAGATGGCCAAGCCTCCTGTTGAATGCAAACTTATTTGTCTACCATCAGTCCTAATGAAAATGCTAGGCAGTCTTGACCTATTGACCAGCCTCCCCAGCCTCAAGTTCTACATTCTCAAGCTAACAACAACTGGCAGTTTCTACAGGCAATGAATAAGTGAGGGCACTAGAACACCCTAAAATCTGAAAGTTGACACCATCTAGATTAACAAATATTAACCTGCCTAGCTCAATTCCAGAACAACAAATCCTCCTCAATAAGAAGTCTTAGCCAATCAATCGCAAAAGTTCATTCAATAAGTATATCTCAACTCTCTTTTAACAACACATTCTCTAGCATATGGATCTCTACTTCAGAAAGACAGGTCAGACACTGGGCATTATACTTTATCTGAGACTTCAGGACTTTTTGATAACTATTCATGCTGATCAACATCTCATTTTCAAAACAACTGAGTCATGGCAACAATTGAAGTGCAATGAGTGCTGAACAACACGTACAATCGCTCGAGAAGCATATTGCTTTTATCTCCTGCTCACACTGTGTCCAAGAAGAAAGCACTTGGTGTCCTTGTGAGGAGCCAAGACTTGAGGCTAACAGAAAATCCTGCTTGCATCCCAAAAAGAATCGACAGTGATAACCCAATGTGTAAATCTGCTCAGTTAAGCTACTGAAACATGTCCCAAGACAGAACCTAGCCTGGGTTCAATAGATAGTGTACTTAATACACAACAAGCAAAAATAAGTGCACTGCATGGAAGTCACTATAAAGGCAAAATAAGTCCACAAGATAAGGCAGACTTCAAGCGAACCCACCGATAAAAATCATGAGCATGGATCCCTGGTTCGACAGGATGGAGGACTAGGAATATGTCGCCTTTATAGATGCCATTTGGTCGAATCATTACTCACAGGAGCCCTCTCCGTCTCTTATAATCACTAACTGTCAATGTCAAAATATGCCGCCTCCCATCATTCTCTGGCACACGGCATCCAACTGTTGCTTCAATCCTCTGTTTTCTAGCCATGAAACCAGTTAATGCTCCTTGGGCCCCACCAAACTTCCGAAGTACATTCAATGAGATTGGAAGTTCGAAATTGTGCAACATATTTGATTCAGTGCCCTGATCTACCGGTGCGTTCGTATCAACCAATTTCCCAGCATCAGCAGCAGCTTCAAGCGCCTCAACTGTTGCCACCACACCGGCTTCTGACACAACTGGGACCGACCCATTGATCTCAGCAACCACAGATGCAACATTACCATTGTCATTGGCAACTCCAGCATCATTTCCTCCATTCCCCTTAGAGACGTAGTAATTCCTTGACCTTGTCCATCTTCTAGAAAAGGGATCATACCCAGCCTCTCCAGCTTTCAGGGACGTATTCACAGGCTTCAATTCTGAGGCATTTTTAAAATTCTCAACCCTATTCTTTCTGTTCATCTCAGCAAGCTTAATAGCCTTTGCATCGGTCTTCTGAGCTTGTCGAGTGGCTTCCAATTGCTGAAGTTTCTCTTTGATCCGTTTGACTTCTGCCTCATCTTCCTTGTACAGTGCAATCTCCAATTCTCTCCTCAGCCTATCCTTCTCAGCTGCTATATTCATTGGCCTCGATGAGGCCGATTTTTTCTCCTGCAACATCTGCTTCACTGTAGCAGCTGAGTAAACAAATGTGTTAATTTTCTTGATGGCCTCCTTCTTCTCCAACACATCCTGTTTGCTAGGCATCCGCCCACCACTCCGCTCCACCTCTCTAACCCACTGATTAAACTCCTCCTCAAGTGGTGGGGAGTCTGAAACCATCGCCATCTGCCACCTAGCTGCAGAGCTTTCATTCCCCCACACAACATTTAAGTACTTGTACGTCATCTTATTTTCTAGCTTATATTGTCGATCTGGATCCGAGGCATCGACATTCCGGACAATGCAGAGCCGATAGATTGGTTGTCTGCTTTTTGACATTCCAATCCCGACCCTTACAAAGCAACCAATAATTAATTCCTCAAAAAAGGGCTCCATAAACCACTTTCCCAGTTTTGACCTCCGAACCGTAATTTCTTTAACATCCTCAAATTTCAGAGTCTCTGAACCAGGCAGTGCCCTGTCATCATCACTGTCAACCAGTCCATCACCAGTTGACGCCTCATCTTCACTGTCAGAATGACTTTCACTCTCACTCTGGCTCGAACTACTCAGACTTGAAGCAGGAAAGGGTTTTCTCTTGACTGATGATAAATCTCGGTTAGCAGAACTTCCTCTAGATCCATCCCTCAGTTTACGGTGAGCCTCCGGGTCTTGCTGCTTTAACCTTTTTGCTCTCAGTTCGTTCAAAGCTTCATCCTTGGCAGCTGCTCTGTCGGCAGATCTAGATGATGAGCGTCCACGTGACGCAAGAGGTGGTGTCTCCTTTCGCGACTGAGAGGTCTTCCTATCCTTCCTCAAATTTTTCGCCATGCTTTTATCTGTCATCTTTTCTGCTCGTTCGGCTAAAATCATCTCTCTTTCCAGTTCAGACAATTTTGCAAGCCGTTGACGATCATCTTCATTCTTATACAAGTCACTGCCAACATCAGATTCATCGCTACTGTCGCCCCGGCGATCTGAGCCCCCATAGTCATCATCACCCTCTTCTAAACTTCCTTGATCATCGTCCCTTTCGTATCTTTTCTTCAAAGGAACCTGAGACCCAGACGGCTTCCTGCTTGAATAGCCCCGATTATCGTCAGACTCATCATCCCTGGAGTCGCTTCCATGATCAGAATATGAGCCCTCGCGCCTCCTCCTTGACGGCGGTAAGGACTGCTTATTCCTTCCCCTCCCGTTGGTTCTCCCAGCTGCCTCAAGCAGCAAATTTTCCAAGTCTGCCATGATTCTCTCAGCTGCAGAAAACTTTGCATAATTAGAATAATAATTCAAAACTTAGTTGGCTGACTAATACTTCATCCAAGGGAAAATTCCATACCGCTTGATCACGCTTTCCCTAAATCACATCCATGAAACCACACAATATATGACGGTAAACAACCAATTAAATAGTTCCATTCTTAACAAGTACAAGCACGGCGTCCTCTAACCGCAGATCTTGCAATAACGAAAAAACCAATCCGGAATCTATATCATTAATAACACTCCTTACTGCATAGCCAGTAGAATCGGCACCACGATTCAGGAAAAGCAAACACGACACCCCGCAAGCACTTTCTTTCCCAATTTCGTTTCTGGTAATTACTAGTCACAAGAAGTCAATAACTCACTCAACTCCTATCACATAACAGTACAAACCAAAAAAAAAGGGGGCTTGGAGCTTTCTCACTCTACCGACACCTACTCTCTCAGTACGCTAAACAAGACGGGAACCAGGAAAACGTCGATCAAAGATCACTTTCACGTACGTGCAATCAAGAAACGCGCAACACCCAAACACAAACGGATGACCTTGGAACTTTCCCAAAGGAGGACCCTTTCTCGCTGCGGCCAATCGAAAACGGGGAAATTCGCCGGCAAGGACTCAACAGAACGCCGAAATCGTCCACTCGCGACGTCGACGGACCAAATCAGGACATGGGTATAACGGGAAAACTCGTGGGGAAGCTCAAGAATCAAAGAACTCGGAAACAAGAAACGCAATTTGAATGAAAAGACCTGGGTATCACGGGAAAAACTCGTGGGGAAGCTCAAGAATCAAAGAACTCGTATACAAGAAAAGCAATTTGAATGAAAAGACCCGGGATCAGACAGAGAGAAAGAGAGAGGGGTAGGGACGCGTACCAGACAAACCCTAATTGCAAGGAACTCTCCAGGGATTTGATGATTTCTTCCTGGCTTGATTCTCTCTCGATCTCTCTCCTCTCGTCTTCCTGGAAAGAAAGCCTTTTGGATGAAATAGGTGGTCAGCGGCCTGAGATAGCAGCGGGGCAGGGTGCTACGGACAACCTAGTCATCATCAAACAACCTTGAATTAGGAAAGCTCATTCCTTATATAACCCGGGATCCGGACCAAATCGGCATGCATGGATCGATATTAAAAAGAACTGGTTCGGTTTTCGATTCCATAACTCTAAAACTTGTCTAAGACTTTAAGGTCGGAATTGAAACCGAAACCGATTTTAAAGATTTTTTTGGATTAAAAAATTACCTTTTAAACAGACGAAACTTACCGACAAAGAAAAAAACCGATGAAATTCGAATAATAATCTTTACCACTATATTTTTATAGTAAAAAATTGCAACTTTTTCTATTTACGAATAAGAATTTGATGTTTTAGTTAAAAAGGTAAGATGGGTTGGTTAAGCTCTCACCATTAGTTGTTTGAAAACAAAGAGAACTGATTATGCCTATTATATATAAACGACATCCAGAAATAATTTATTTCCTATCTCATCTATTGTTTTAAATTTGTTAGGAGGATTTCCTTCTTTGTAGTTGACTAACGGTCAGATTTCTTTTGCAACTGTGACATCCCAGCACCAAGATTGATTAACGATGAATGGAAAATTTCGAGGATGTTTCAATTATAAATGTTACAATTATAAGCTTACCTACCATTGGCGTGATTTGTGAAATCTCAGATTTTCATCCGGAAACCAATATTAAATTATGAAAGCTTCTCTGAATTTTTTTTAGAAAAGTTAAAACTAAAGAACAATCCATACACAACATACATAATCATCTTCTTGTGATTTTGACCCAACTCCAATGACGTGAGATTCATAATTAAAATAAAATACACTACCCTACTCCCCCTTTCTAATTACCAACAATTTATCTTTAAAATTTATCTTTAGATATTTTCTTAGACGATAAAAATATTTTTTTTTCATTCTTTCATTTTTACCAACGTAGAAATGATTATTTTTTAAAATGCATTCTTCAAATCATTTATTTTTGCAAAACAAACGAAGCCTTAATTTAATTTTTTTTTACCAGAAAAGCCTAACGCACCCTTGTCCAAGTGACTTGCTTGTTTTTTAAAGTTCAATTAATAATTGAAAAAAAAAATGCTGCACAGATCTTTATAAGGCTCTCGACCATTCTTCTTTTTCCTCTATTTTTTTGTTTTTTAATAACAAGAGTACAAAATAATTGAGTGGGAAAACCTGAAACAAAGAATAGGAGATTTACAAATTACAGCAGTAATGCACAAAGTGAAGATTCTCCTAAGCTCACCAAGAAGGTGAAAAACAAACAAAAGATACACTGTCGAAAAGCCAAAAGTACATAACAAATAGACAAAAGGGTAAAAGAAGAGAAAGGGATCAAAAGGGCTATAAAAGAGAACAACAGGAGAGGGAGAAAAAATAAAAGGCCTATAAAAGACTATTAACAGAGGCTTGTAGTCAACTCAATAGAATGCTGCGTCTGTCAACACACTGTCACCGCCTGATGCTCAAACAACTATCCTGAAAAAAAAAAGATGCTGTACAGGAATTCGAGTCTCTCTACCATTCGAGTTCTCAAAGAACTCTACATGACTCTATCACTTCGCTTACGGTTCTATGTGTCTCTGGCGTCATCATGTCCAGATTCAAGTGAAATGCCTGAATAAGAGGAAACAAATACGAAGTAAATCCCACAGACCAATGCCACAAATTTTCAGTATCTTGAAACTTCACGCGCAAAGCTTTAAATAAATCAAACTTCAGCGGTCACAATCATCGGGTCTCCAGGGGAATGAATGCTATTGTTGGACAAATTCACATTGGGTGGTATCCAGATCACAGACAAGAACAGAGAACTTCCAATAACCATAAAACCCTGACCGCAGAGATCATTAACCCAGTAGACAACCACAGAAATGAAGCAATGTAACATGTGGCACTGAACTAACCCTATAGTTGGTCCATAGAAAAGAAAAGTTAGCCCTATTTCTTTTAGGATAAGAAACTCTTGCACTACTTCATGGGCAAAAGCACGAGACAAGATGGAAGAGAAAGTTGTTATGAGTGCAGATTTGAAATCCCACGAGGGATACATACCACAAATCTCTCCAAAACGGGGACCAGAATCGCCAGATTATGATTCGGGAGACATGCAGCAATTTCGTCGCGGATGCTTTTGCTGAATATGGCAGTAAAATCATTACATTCTAAAATAGAAGATGCTATTATCAAGGAAAATCATAAAATGAAAAGGTAGAGGTGGAAAACCTTTCTGTGGAGAGGAATGCCAGCAGCAAGGCAGCATAAGCTTCGACAATCATCTTCTCAGCTTCTTTCTCTCCTTGTAACATGGCCTCGTCATCCTGCAAAGTGTTCAAAAATTAAGATTTTGTGAGATACATGCATTAAAGGGAACAGATAACTTGAGCATCTAGTCAATTTGGTGATTCCTCAAGAACCAATATCTTGGCATGGTAATATTAACAGGCAAGTCCTTGCAAGGCAAACAATAAAGAAAATATAGAACTTCAAGCAATTTAAAAAAAGGGTTTTCCATATTATAACGGCACAAATATTCATGTGCCATCACTTGTAATTGGTTAAAGCAGCACATACCAATTCCATAACCTGTTCTTCACCAGCTGGTTCACCTCTGTTAGCCAAAAAGATGGAGCACAGCAATGGAATTACATCCCTCCTGCTCCCATTTTCAAGACCTTCTAAGTTGGGTACAGTAACACTGGTTGTTGCAAGCCGGGATCTGCATTAGAAGCTTAGTAAGTGAGAGGACTAGCAATGGAATCTTTATTTATATGCTGCACTGATGAATATTGACTCTAACTATCAAAAAGTTCTAGGCTTCTAGCCTAAGAGTAGAGGAAGCCCATCCTATACAATTAACCAAATATAGCAAGTTATCAATTTCAACGTACAGGTTGGACTATATTGAATTATGTTAAGATACCAGACATATGCTTATTTCTAAACACTGTATATCAATCATTTCATACTAAGATCTATTGAAGAAATGAAATTTTATGAAAAAGGGAAATATGCCGATGCATTTTTAACAAAACTAACTTTTCTCTGGCATCAGGACCTCATGCATTGTTGCACTTGCCCAGCAGAAGTTTCAAGCATAACAATTTGTGTATGAGGAGGAGGAGGTAGTTAGTATGATAACCTGTTATTTCCATCTTTCTCAACCAAGTTCACAAGCAAGCCCAAAATAGCAACAAGAAAGTCCAACTCTTGGTCTGTGAGATGCTTTTCCTTTTCAAGGTCAAGATCAATGTTATGATTCTTCTCCTTTCTGTCACTGAAGAGAGACGACGAGGAGCTAAACATTGGAAAGTGGCCAGCAATTATTGACACCATGGTCTCTAATCCTCCACATGCAGCAATTTGCTTACATCCTAGAGGATTATCGTTTGTTAAATTCATCAATACCTGCCAAGGGAGCAACTTGTAAATGATTCATCTTATGTTCAAATCAAATCTGGACTCTTCACTAAACATATACACAGAAAGGCATGGAAAGTGAGGGGTAGGCCTTCCAATGTTTCAAAAAAAATCATGAAAAAGGTACTCCTGCATAGCTTCCCTTCTATGATAAGTATTGGACCTAAAATTTACTCCTACACTTTATCATCACCATCAGTCAAATCATCATCACCATCAACCTAATCAGGAAGGGAACTACTTAAGATCACATGCAACTTGAGACATTTTTGACAGGGTGAACTTGATTGAATTTTCTTGCAAAAGCTGACCAACAATTAATATATAACTAAGCTCATCGGAACATTGTAATACCTTAACAGCGGTAAGAAGGCAGTCCGTTAGAAAGCTGTCAATTTCTTCATCAATGGCTCCTGAAGTAGATGTTTCCTGAGAACCATTGTTATCGCAGCTACTTGATTCTTGAAGCGGACGTTCCCCCTTATCTAAATCTTGTAGTCTTTTCAGCTGCAGTTGACAGACATCCTCAGCATCTCTGATTGGTAATCTACTGTTTTTACTTCTAGAATGTTTCTTCCCTGATAGTAATTCCCACTTAGAGGGCTCAAACTCATCTTCATCAAATGCAAAAGGATCCTGGCTATGTTCCAAAGATTCAAACATGGCGTCATCACTAACAATGTCTCTCTTGCCATTGCTGAAGTTGCACTTTGAACCATTACTAGTTGAATTGGTCCCACTGGTTGAACCCTTCAACAGCCCACCACGTGAACTTGAGGCAGAAGAACTCAATTTTATCTTCAACAAAGAGCTGCCATTGGACGATGTTGTCATCTCGGAATTGGATGATGAATATCTTGGAGGACCAGATGCACCATAAATTTTCTGTGAGGAAATTTCCTCCACACTGCAACACTCTCTAGTGGATCTGACGGACAAAATCTCGTTGCTTTGCTCTGGAAATATGGAAAAAGTCAATTGTAGCATCTGTTTAAGCTAATCCAAAATAATAACTTAGGAAGCAGCTAAAACAACCCCAACCAGAAAATATCAATCATAAATAAGGTGGACGTACCAATAATGGTTTCTATCCCTTTCCTTCTCTTGGAAGATAACCAAGCATATGTCTTCTCAAAATTCTAAACCTACTCATGATAAAGGTGACAAATAGAAAAAGAATAAAGGCTATCTTTGTCTATTGTTTTACTTCAATTCCCTCCACATCATCGCCCCTCCATGCATATCCAAACAACATAGGTAAATTACAATTTCCTTTCATTTTTATTTTTTTTACATTCTCTTCTAACTTGATTTGCCAACACCAAAAAAAAAAGTCCTAATTCCCCTCACTTCTCTTCATTTCCCTCAAATCGACTCTTCCTCGGTCTCATCCCCCAGCCCCCTCCCCCCCCCAAAAAAAAAAAAAAAAGTAGTAAAAGAAAACACTCCTTCGACGACGACTTCTAACCACCAGCCATCCAGTTGTCAAGACCTTTTCATCATAGAGAAGGATTTAGCCATAAAGGACCCCTAAGCTGACTTTCAATAGCAAGATCCTGCAGCTAAAATCAGCATTACCAAGAACATAGACTCACACTCTAAAGCTCTTCAAGTATAAAAAGGTGGAAAGTAGGAATGGAGAAAAAGGTCTCCCTCTCCCAGAATCAAGAGCAGACCACAAGGTGACCCTTGGTGTAACAGTAAGGTTACTCCATTGTGAGCTATATGGAAACAGCCTTTCCATGAAGCAAGGGTGAGGCAGCATACATCTGACCCTCACAGAACCTCGTCCACTAAAATGCCCTTTTATGCAATCACCAAGCATAGTGCTAGATCGTTTTGACGCTTAAAGGCAAGTGATGGAAGAAGAATGCTGAGCTGTGACTGCAATCCACTTAAGATCAAGATCATCTCTCTAATTTGTAAATCTAACAGGTTTTATGTGAATACGATTAAAGTAGGTCTACATATATATCTCTTAAAGTATCAAGACAATTTTACGTAAGTAAACTAAATTTTGCTCGAGATTCGGTAAAAAAGCACTCCTTACACTTTTCTATTCAACAACAAAAGTGTTATCTGCTTCATTCAAATTATTGAACATGCAAATTTAGCCATAAATAATATTTCATAAAGCACTCTGGTTCTGTGCAGTTTGAATGACACATTGCTTGCAAACTATACCAAAGTACAATTGAGTTCACTTTCATGCAAATCTTCCACACAACGTGTCACAAACTCAAATGCATGTGACTGTTAAGAAAGAAAATGCTGTTATAGGGCCTAGTGGATCAACTAATCTCTGCAAAATATTTAGCACATCCACTTTAATTGAAATGAAATAAAATTAACTCACATGTGTGCAAACTATACCAAAGAACAATTGAGTTCACTTTTATATATGTGTGCACCATGTTCAAAGAGAATAGAGGAATAGAGAATAGATTTCCCAACATGGAATCTCCAGTGATTTATGAAAGAAAGGGCTGAGTAAAATTTAGTTGTCAACCATTACCTTTGTCAGCAGCAACCAAAGCCAATTGAGAAGTATGATATATGCCGTTGGAGAATTCGGATTCTTGACTGTTTGGAGCAGGAGAGCTTTTGAGAAGATAAAGACCTAAAAATAAAATGCGATAAATCAGTTGAATAAGCAATGATCGAAAATGCCTCCAAAATAGCAACAACAGGTGATCAAATTACCATACAAAATTGAAGTATGTAACTCTATAAATGAAATATTACCTGAGAGAATCTTGATTACATTTATAATAAGTTTTGTGAAAGATACATTGGGTCCTTCAGAATCCCGCTTCCCTCGCATTTCAAGCAAATGAGTCTGTTCATAGAAAATGTACACAGAATCATTGTGAGCCAAATTAAGTGTAGTGATGATTAATAGCTATGGAGTCATAACACTACATCGTCCTATACCTGGTTATCGTTACTAAGGAAGGTTGCATTTTCCATGATCTTCAAACATTTTAAAAGCAGCACAAGGCTACTCAGATACGTGTCATTTTTAGCATCCCAAGAAGAAGAGCGTTGCCCTCTCCAACCCTGCAAAGCAACAACGTATTTGAAGGGCTACATGTAGCTTTGAGAACAGCAATGAATATGAACTTCTTCCATAGATAGAAACAGTCAGAACAATTAAAAAAAAGGTTTGCAATCCTCCAGAACAAGCACAAGAACTTCTTTCCATGATATCTAATTTTGAGAAACATTCAATTCTACAGTATTTCAGTTATCGAGGACCTATTCTATTTTTTGATCATAAATATGGAGTTTACATAAGATTAAACAAGACTCCAAACTAGTTCTTCTCCAGCACACAAGAATTTAACTCCAACGGTAGCTTCTATTGTTTCTAAATCAGGACACAATCCCTCTGGAGGGGTAGAAAGATCAGGACAGTTCCTAATGCTCAAAGCATTGTATCCTGCATAAACTAGGCCAACCCAGCCCAAGTAGGTGAACAGATACTAGATTAAGCAAACATACAAGCTCACACCTCCATTATGGAATAGCAATGCATGGAGACCCCAAAGACAGCATCAAGTCCTCCAAACTCACGCAATTTCTCTTTAAAGTTGCCTCCTGTCTTTCTTACAATACCAGAAGTTTCTGCAAGAATAAACTTGAAAGATAAGTCTGCATTCAGTAAGGACTACGCTAGAAACAATGGAAGCAGTGAGGACATATAACTTAAATACTCTGCTAAATTTGTAACACACAGATCACGAGCTAATCTTCCAAAAAGTTGCAACCATATCAATGACAAGCATCCCATAAACTTTAAAGCAGATCAGAAGACTAAAAAAGGAGACTATGAGATGGAAGATCAATAATTGATTTTTAATGATTTAGAAGATCGATAGAAAAGATAATTCAAAAATTTAAAGAGAAAAATTCTTCCAGCAATTGCTGAAAATCACTAGGCATAATTGAGAAATTGAGTGTGTAGGTTTTCACCATTATAGTAGAAATAAAAGACCATATGCATTTTACTCATGTGAGAAGATAAGCAGGCACAACAACAACAGAATTCGAGAACTTATCCAGATAATTGTTAAGAAAAGGAATGGAGGTTTAGTCAAAACAACTACTAGTAGAAACGAGAGAGAGAGAGATGACACCTGATTTACAACAGAGCACCAATAAAACTGTTGTGTCACAAACCTCCAAAGTAGACAACTAAGTCCAACTATTGATCTAATTATGTAGCCAACTCCACATAGTGGGATAAAGCTTAAGCGTTGTAGTTTATTGTCCCTTTTTTTTTATAAATAATGTACGCAAGAAGTAATCTCCTGCATATTCCGTGGTTAGCTAGCCAGTGCCATCAAAATGAGCAATATCCCTCATGTAATCCAAGAGAAGGCCGACTACATCTATACCAGGAAGAAAACTAAAAAGGTTTTTCACAGAAATGGAACAAGAGTTTGATTCAGTTCATAGTACCTTCAAGAGCAATGGTAGATAAACTAGCTTTCTCCATAGTCAACAAAGCTATCCACTTGGGGCTTAACTCAGGCCTCTGAATTCCACTATCGTGCAAAAAGCTTGGCTTCAGTTCCTTGCAACTTACAAGAATTTCCTTCACTCTTGATATGATATTGGCAGAGCCACTATCCTTTTGTTCATACCCCCATGGAATATCTCAGAATCCTTACGCAATCCCAAAAGCTTAAAACCAAGTCGGGAGCCCTTGTCTTCGGTAGATGCGGAGACAGTTGGTTTCAACATCTTAACAAGGAAATTAATGCATCTTGGTGATTCCAAAAGCTGATCGCCTTGACCCTGAGATTGTAATTTAGACATAAATCGGGCCTTAGATTAACAAATGGAGACTTAAAGAAAGAACTTTATGCAAAACTGAAAATTAGATCTATATAGAGAGAAGTTTGATAAAGCATGCCATGCTGCAAGATCACCCTCAAAAGCAGATAAAATAATTTGCAACTCATCCACTTGTATTGCTTTTTCACAACGCAACACTCATGATGATGAAATGATTAGTGTTTTCCTGTTTGAGTTCTGTTGGCCTATATTTTCCTCAGGTCATATTTATTTATTTCAATCTTTTGGGGAGGGGGGGGGGGGGGGGGCAGGGGGGTATTTGCTGCTTGACAATTTGAGTTCCAATAGCTTTTGGAAATTGAAACAATAGATACTAGCGTAACACCAAAGTTAATGGTGACTTCATATGTAATATCTAAATGCAGTGAATGACAATGAAATCAGTTCAACAATGATGAAATGGTCATTATTGGCTTGTCATTGATAATAATATCATTAATCAATCCCATCTATATATATGTATGTGTATGTATATGTATGTATAAATCAACCAACAAAACTAACAGACAACTAAGTGAAAAACTTTCACAACATTCATCATTCATGTCTGTCCATAAATATGATATGATAACAATGACATTCTCAGCAATTTCAGTCCCAGAAATATGAAGATACTCTAATTTAGAGGCCAACAAACAGTCATCCTATTTCATTATTCTAAGTGTAAAAACATGTAAACTTCATCGATTAAAGAGCCCTGCCATAGTGATACAGCAGGGCCAAATAGAATATTCCTCATATATACTCTAGTCATCGAATTTATATAAACAGGTCCAACCAAATAGGAAAGGGCAACCACAACTTCTACGGTTGAAACAGTGTATGAGGTACAAGACTGATCTGGGAACAGAGATGCTGTTTTCTTTTTAGGGAAGTTTATAGGCTCAAATTACTAGCGACACTTGTTCATATGAAAGTTAGATTCCATTGATGCACATCAAGGGAAGCTGAAAAGAATTCGTTCTATTGCATGCAGATTTTGAATGACTTACGTCACCAGTCAAAAGATAAAAGAGGGTTGCTGCTGCCAGATTGCTGGGTGAGTCATCAAAATTGAGACCTGTAAGAGCATCAACTATAGTCTTCGCCATCCTGCAGACAAGGGATTATGACTGTCAGTTTGAGTAAGCCAAAAAATATTGCGTTATTGACGAATGCATGAAAAGCAGAATATGTCACGTAACTCCTCTAAAGTATACAGAACATATTCAGGCATCAACTGTGAACGATCCACCATCTTGAATAGAAACAATATTTTTCCACCACAGGGATGTGAACCTTCTGTTTATTTCATTTATCAAGTGTAAATTCGAGTCCTTTACACTTTTAACTTTTCTACTTTTGATTTACTTATAAGTATATAAACTTTAGGTCATTGCCTTTAAATTAATACAGGATGACTTAAGTATTTAAAAATGTATAGTTATCAAACATTTAATCTATATGAATTTGTTGACCAAAAAAAAAACTACATGAATTTTTCTCATTTTTTCTAAAATCGAAATCATTTTTTTTTATTTTATTTGGAGCAACCTAAAAGACTCATGCCCCAAAATGCATCCTGAATAAACTTTCATTGAGCAACAAATTAAATAATATAGGAGACAAAAGGAGTCATGCATAATAATGAGAGAAAAAAGAAGAGGACAGAAAGGAGGTTTGCATGGGGAAGAAGTCTTTTCATTCTAAAGGTGACAAGAATACATTGTTTATCTTTCTAAATTGCTGACAGCAAAGAAAATTAACATAAGCAAAAGAAACAGCATGACAATGAAATTCGCCCACTCAAGCCTGCTACATATACCATCTCTGTTTCTAAACAATGTGAGTGACTCCAAGAAGATTTTGTTAAAAAGGATTGGAGGTAGATAATTTAATTCCCTAGAACGTCCAAAATAGATTATTGAGAATTGTGATAAAGACATTATTGGACTATGTGGCTCTGGGGAATCCATTCCAAGGCTTCTCTCCTTCCTCATCAGAGGCAAACAACAAGATAGCTGCAGTCCACAGCAGGATGGCATCACGCTACATCAACCAGAAAGGAAAACTGTTTTTGTTGTGAACATATTGTGAGCTGAAGGTAGTTTAATCTGCATTTCTATTCATTACACAATAAAGTTTGTGGATCAGGAGAAGACAGAACCATATCAAAGCCATGCTATAATCTGAAAATCTTCAACTCCACTCCACAATTTGCATAGTGCCAAGTGCACTATGGATTTTACTGGAGCTTCACACATAACATTGTCGATGCCATCTGGTTTGAACATTAAAGCCATACGAGAATAACAATAGCTTCTTCTGTGTGTGGCTAAAGAATTATCAGCCTCTTTCTTAAGTCACCTCTTCTTTGCTGGTTTATACAACGAGTGGCAGGCAGCTTCTACATTGAGATTTATCACTTCATTGTGGCCTGATTTCATGGAACAGACTCTTTGGAAACTAGGGGCCAGCCTGCGACCATTGAACCCTTCCCAGATCCCCAGTGCCAGAAGCCTTGTGCAATGGGACACCCTTTTTAGACAATCCTGAATAGGTATTCTTTTTGTTTAAAGGCACTTATGGAGGAAAAGGATTAACAATTACAAACGATGCCATCAAAGTGTGGAATCCTTTTGTTACACCATTTATCTGGCTCCTCCTATCTAGATTAAATGCTTCATTCATTCTCTTAAGAGCATGAATTATACCCTCCTTATTTTCCTAACAGAATTGTCACAATTGTCTCTGAAAGCGGTGCAGACTACTGATCCTTTGGCTTACTAATGCTCCATGACTTCTTTCTAAGAGAAAATTTCTAAAAAACTTCAATACGCCAGGATCTAAATTTTGTGTTCATCAAAGCAATCTCAACAGCAGCCAGGGGTACTTCTCTACTGCACAACCAACAACAACGGAAAAATATACACTTGCAGAAGTTAATAGATGCTACACCTTAGATTTTTTCAAGTTATGTGGATGCATAACATGCAGTGAACAAATCCAAAGTTGAATCAGGAATCCTATAAGCTGGACACTTTCAAAAACCAACAAAAACCTCTCGTGCATTGCTCCTATAGCAACGCAATGTTCAGACCATACATTGCTTACTTTCCAATCTTGGCTTTCCCCTTAAATCACCACTTACCGCTTTGAAGCTACAATGAGAAGATCGATGAATTTTTGAACTTTCCAAGAAAGAACAGGATACTGGAAAACTCTGCTCAAAAGCTCACTGGCTGCAAAGATGAACTTCTGGAGATTTCCTCACATCTTAAACTACACAGCTACTGTGATGTAATTGTGAAGCGTTTCTTGGAAACTGAAAGCTTGCAGGACTAGAAATTGGAATCTAAATTAAACAGACTTGGGAATTAAAATATCAACATCAAAAGCTTCAGCCCAACCCACCAATACATCAGTCCTAACACCTTTCCCAAAACTCAAATTACCAGATCGCCTCTTTTTGGCTAAACACAACAGTTCTAACACCCATTACTGCCCCCCTCCAAACACCAACACACACAATCACCTGCCCCCAATTAGTCGCGCACCTGGAAAATACACAACACATCTAAAAAAAGAAAGCATTTTTAGCTCGACAACACACATACCCCTGAGTCCTCAAGAGCCTCCTCTGCTGGGCAGTACCGCAAATCCCCAATAAGGACGACAGACTCGCCCTCCGAATCCTCACGGGCTGCCCCTTCCGCAGCCCATCTAGGGCGAAATTCACCTCGTCCACATGCTCCATCATCTCCCCAAACTCCTGCGTCTCCATCAGCGTCGACGTCGTCCTCAGCACCGAGTGCTCCACGTAACCCTTCCCCCTCCTGCTCTCCCCGTTCCTCGGCTTCTTCGACTTCCTCGAGACCCCGCCCCCGCCGCCACCCCCGCCATACTCCTCGCCGCGCAGACAATCCTCCACCCCAAGGGGCTGGCCGAAGGGGTCGGAGTCGTAGTAAGGCAGGTTGTGGGCGGTCGAATCTTGGGACGAGAAGGCGTAGAAATCTTGGGCCGTCTCCTGGGAGGAGAGGGAGTCCCTGTAGGGGTCGTCCAAGATCGAGTCGTCCATCGAATCGGAGTACCCCCGAGAAATGCCGCGGTTCCTGCGACCGTAGGTCCGGACGATCATCGGGGAGCCAGAGGGGACGCCGTCGCTCCCCGCTCGTCGCTTTCTTGGAAACAACCCGGCTCGATTCGGCGGCGGCGGCGGCGGAGGAGGAGACGCCCCGGGAGGCGGACTTCGAATCTCGGCCTAATGGGTCGCGCGGATACCCCGAGAGGATGAATTCGAAGATGAAGAGAGAGGATTTGAGGTCGAAGACGAGACGTGGGTCGGGGGAGAGCGTTCTTGAATTCGAGCTCAAGAACGAGAAGGAAGACGAAAGAAAGAGGAGGAAGACGGAGAAGGAGGAGGGGGGGGAGGGGTTCGAAGAGGACCAAGTGGTTGGATTTGCCGATCTTCGGGTTCGGGATTTTTGAAATTTCCTCTTCGCGACCGGTTCGTTACCGGTTCGGTTCGTGGAATTCCGTGCGCCGTCGTATCGGGTTAAAATACCGAAGAAGGGACGGACGGGATGGCGTTTCGTGAAGTTTAAGATAAAAGTGATAATTGTGCATGTGGCCCCTCTTAACGTTATTAAATTTTTTATATATTTAATATAATTAATGAATTCCTAATTTGTTTAATTTCATCTCTGAACTTTTTGACTAATCCCCGAATTGCGATGACCCATCTCTAACGGCGGCAGGTTGGAGCTTTGGTTAGGTTTTTCATTTTTTTCTGCGAATTTTGACTTAAACACAATTTAATGATTTCACCTAGACTCATCAAATGGATATATTGGGTCGAGTCGTGTGAAAGACGATCTGACCCAAATAGATCGATTTAACCATTTCTAACCCATAACCCATTTATATGCAATGCACTCACTCATGTCCATATTTAATACAATTTTTAAAAACTTGTACCCAAACTGAGGTGAGAATGTAGAGTGAAAGCGCAAAATCGAGAAAATTATCATAGAGATGGATTGTTTTTACGTAAATTGTAAACCCGTTTATGGCTTATTTATTAATACCTATTTATGACTAAGTAAAATTTATGACTAATTTACTTAACATAAGTAATTCATTTATGACCCATTTAATATCAATATGAATTAAAAAATTAGTCAATTGACTCATTTTGATGGGTCTAATTTGGACCAACCATTTCCAAATCAAGACATGAATTTCCTAGCATCGTATATGAAGTCACCAACACCTAGTTCGCCGCTCGCAGGGTATAATCGTCACATGATTTACTTTCTACTTCCCTTCCATCTCATGTTGAACCGCATAACTATATCTTCCTTATCATTCAGTCGACAATCTTCTCAGGAAGAATGGATTCTGATTCTCAATCTCAAGCGTTTCCAGCTTTTGCTCCCCTTTCTTTTCCCCAGTGACGAAGCACAGCAGACAATCACCCTATTAGAGTTCCATTGCCTAGCAACTCATAGCACTGGATAGAACTACACAAACAACCTGATCGACCCAGAACATGTTCGCGATACAGAGAAAACAAGGGTCAATTTGTTGCTGTGCCTATAACGCAATCCATGTCGGGTAATTGGATACGATGTGAGAAGTTGAAATTCCGACCCATATACAGATATGAAGGAACCAAAAATAATGATATATTGACTTAAAATAATGATATATTGACTTGAGCATCAAACAATCAGGTAATCGGAAAGAATTGCTGCACCTACAATGCCCATCAGGCACAATAAGGAAACAGTATCTGCTAGACCATTCGACGAGGTCGATCGAAAATAAAACCTGTGCTTGTTGCTGTCGCCTCTGAAGCCTCTTATAATCATCGCCTGTTAAACCCATTAATTTGAAGAATCAAAAGACAACAGAACACAAGTGGGGAACTGCTTTAAAAGCTAAGCATTGTAAACGGGCACTATTGGCCTGCAAAGTTGATTCTGCATCAGCCTTGGTTTAATTAAACACGAGAGCCAACAGAAAAATTCAAGGTGTTGAAGTGCGACTCAGGAGGGAATGGTTACTTACTCTTAACAGTCAAAGCAAACCGAAAATCAGTTATTCTGATTAATAACTGAACTATTGGACTCAAAACCACATAAGTTAGATGCCAAACCAAGAATTGAAGTTCCTACTTCTACATTTTCATCTCAAATTTCACATACAGGTTGATCAGCACTTGCTCATTTAGGGTTACAATGAGATATTCAATCTCAGTTCACAGTCAATAAGGATAAATTAGATGCATTGCCACTTCAATCTGACAGCCTTGAGGCAGAGTACAAAAGCTCTCTCTAGAAAGGATCTAAAAGTTTGCTTAAAATCATGCAAAGAATTGTGACATATTGCAGATAGACCACACTATATTTCAGCTGAAAGTGACAATCTAACAAAGCCTCTAGACTGTATTATGTGATCATATTACATCAAAATCAAGTAGTACTAACTTTGCAATCTCTGCTAGATTAAGGACATTCAGTAAAATGTGCCAAGATATGTGAAAGACTTAATTTCAAGAAGTTCATATCTTTGACTCAGGTTTTGCTGATGGTGTTAAGCAAAGGTGACAGACGTCTATAAAAGTCTAAACATTAACAGAAAATAGAGTAAAACTATTGTGCTAGCATTGTCCAATGAACGATTTCCTAAATTCAACTGAGGCCTATGCTTTAGTATCGTTAGCTACAAACAGATTTCTTTATTTGTTCTCCAGATTGGTATTTTCCATTTTCTCAGAAGTTGGCTTTTGTAGCGTAAGATTCAGATATGAAATCATTGCATGAACGTTTTGACAAGCGACAAGAAAATTGTCTGGTTATCACCAAAGGATTAGAGAGTTTCTCGGTTGGCAATTGGTGGACCTAAAAAGAACACAACATTTTGCTACATAAATTTGAAGGAACTATAATTCTAAACTAGAACGATAAATAAACCTGTGAGATCTGCTCGGCATGGGTAAATATATTTTTGAAGATCCGACGAATGTAGGAAATGAACACTGCAAGGTAAAAAGCAATATAATATAATAAGTAGAGTAACCATAAAAATTGAATAATGTTAAAACAACAAAAATTCTTTATTAGACATCATAATGCACCCACACTCTTTATTATGTTTTATCTTCAAGGTCGTGACTTTTTGTACACAGTTTTACATAAAATCAAGTAAGTGGAGTTAAGAAACATGAATAGGCAATGGAAAAAAAGAGAAAGGTGAACGAAATAAGTTTGGCTATACCGTATGCAAAAAGTTTCAAGGACAAGATGATAGTGGAGTGACTACCGAAACAGCAAATAAATATAATATCATGCTTGTAGCAATAGGGGCAGACTCTTGTGGGAACAGATTAATATAACTACTAAATGAATATCACAATGATATAGATTGAGAGTTCCCACCAATTGAGACAATGAATGTTCTGATAGATTGTTAGCAATAGTATTATTCTTCTATCTGCAGAGTAGTAGGTCACACTTTGGATGAGTTGGTGCTTCGTTAAGGATTTCTGCATGCAAGCATGTGATTGAGAGAGGGGGGAGGGGTAAAAAGGACAGGCGTTTTCTTTTCCGCCCTTCACCCACAGACCCAAAAAAATTAACTGAAGAAAAGGAGGACATAAGATGCATGAGAGCAAAACATCAGTGGAACTCCATTACCGTAACTAAAAGATATTGAACCCAAGATACTTTGTCATGTCTGTATAAAAGAGGATTCAAAAGTAACCAGTGATCTGGCAAAAAAAGTTGCAGTTTCCATGTTGACCAAAATCTTCTCAAAGCCAATAATAGATGCTAGCAATATAGTTTTTACCATCAATTGTCTCCATCATGGTCAACTTTTGCCAACTTATTCTACGAGATACTATTCCAAGTGCCACATTACGGACCTGCCATGTGAAGTCGACATTTCAAACATATGAGACCAAGTGGGAAACCAAGTGGGAAACCTAACAGATTGATATTGAAGAAACTCATCTGACCAATTATAATCCTACCTCATCAAATACGAGATTGATGAACCTTAATGAGAGCAAGAGGGTGAGGATAATTTCAGCAACTGGTGCCCCAACATAACTAAATGGGAGCATATACCACTTCAAAGCAGATGCTAGTTGTTCTGGTGTTGTAGTTGTTAGGCAAAGGCTTGCACCTTGGAAAATCTTCAAAAGGCAAAATGACCTTGCCTCAGGATAACCTTATTTTCAGTCTATATATGCAACTGATAGAACTTGAGAACATGAAAGTTCTATAAAATGTATATTCACCATTGTGAGAAAAAAATTTAATCACTTCTCTTTGAAGAAATGCTTCTTAGGAGTACCATTCCACATCAATCTAAAATAAAGAAAATAAGACAAGTATATTGGCTCAAATATCTAACTCCACATTACTGAATTCACTGTGAACTACATGTTACTAATTCAATGTGAAGTACAACTAAATAAATAAGGATAATTATAGGCAACTCACAGTGAATGTTAAACAAGCAGCTGTGCTAGCCACTGACAAGCCCTTCCTCGTGAATCGTAGTGGTCCCAGCTTCATAATTAAGTATGAATAACCTTCAAAAGATGGAGGAACATTGGGCAATCCGACCATTGCGGGGGGTGGGGTTCTTGACTGGACTAATGGAGGCACACCATCTGATCCGAATCCCAACATTATAAAAAGAATACCAGAGAGCAACGATACTCTTCCCAGTTGATCCTGCAATAGCTCAACAAGTAAATAGGAAATTCCACCAGAGGGGAAAAGGAAAGATAAATCCATCAAGAAACAAAGCACAGTCATTCTTACATGCTATATATCAAAGAAAAAAGAGAATGTCTAGTAAGATATGTTTTCAACCGTTCAGAGTTAAACAATATTGGACTGTTCAGCTGATGCCATCTTGTCATTGTCCCTTGATAAACGATCCTCAAATGCAATGATACCAAGAAGGGCACAGAATAGCCAGCTCAACAAAGAAACAAATTTAAATATAACAACAACTGTAACTGGACAGAGGCATGACTATTTTCCCCCCAACACCATGTACCTGTTCTGAAGACCACAAGCCATAAGCAAGAAGACAATTCATCCTAATGCCAAATATGACTTGATTTTACAAAAGGAATAGAAGTAAGGAAAACCAGACAGTCCCAAATTCTAGACTGTGCTCCTTAGATACTTCAGTTATTTTTCTATGAAAAACACAAACAATGATCTGTATGAACTAAAGGTATCCAGGGAAGCTCATTAAACAAATGTTAAAAGGATATGTAACTGTTTGTGTCAACAATTCAACAGACCAACTCACCATCCATGTATGTCTTGGTAGGATCCACACAGAAAGAAGGGCCAGGTACAACACTAGCCCAAACCGCATTATTATGTGGGACCTGGCTGGTAAAACAACAAGGACCAGGAGCCAAACCTGCAAGCCAAAGACAATTGGGAAATTAAGACCCGTCTGGCTCTGTAGAAGGTGAAGTAATTGCTTAAACTATTCATACAGGCAACCATTTGTTGTTTTGGAGTATACATCATGGGAACAAGGGGGTAAAGGCATCTGAGCATCAATCTTGCATATGAAAAACAGCCCGTGTTATGTAAAATGTTTTGAATTGAAAGAACAATTCATCATGAGCTTTTTTAATTTTAAAAAATAAGTTGCGCACACAGCTTTCAAATCTTTGGTAAATTATGAGGAAAAGAAAAATTTCTTGATAAATACTGTGATTCCAAATGCCACAATGCTGAGCTTACTAGAAGGAATGGCAGCTGGAGGTAGCAACTGCCAGAAAAACTTGATGGTAAGGAAGCAGCTGGTCAAAAGCTAAACACTCCTACAGTGTCAAGGATCATGTCTAAAAGCTATCAATTCCTGTGAGACCAGTGAAATCGCAAGCAATGCCCCTCCAAGCTGTGGCTATAAAACTTAAAATGGGGAAATGGCAGACTTAGTGTATGCAAAATACTCTAGCTGACACAGCACAAAAGACATGTGCAGATCCCCATTTCCAAAACTCAATGCGAACCAACACTTGAAAGTTCACCTTCTTTTTCTGGAGTGTTTGCAGGCGAAGTGAAAACCAAGAAGCTACACTGCCTTATACTACTCTATCATTCCCAGAACTACGGACTAAAGTGAGAGCTTAACAGATATACAAACACATAGTACTAAGTACCATGTAAAACAATCATGTAAGAGATCATGCTGATGAACAACCACCAAATAACCAATCAAGAAATCCCTGCACGGCACGAAGTGAAAATGCAAGAAAATTCGGCATCGGCAAAAACCCATAAGATTACAACCACGTCAGTTCACGACGAGGAAAGCGCCTCACCAATTTGATCCTAGGATCCACCGAATGCAAGAACGTGGTGGGCGCCGCCACGAACTGGCTGATGGGGCTGGCGGTGGCATTGGCGATCAGCCTCAGCACCTTATCGGCTCCGATCACGCCCCTCGGCAACCGGGCCACCCATTTCTCGACTCCCCCGCCGCCGCCGTCTTCGGCCGACGACCTCGCCTGGAAACTCCTCCTCCTTCCGAACGAAAGCGAGCTCTTTCTCGGCAAGACTAGCCGGCTAGGGTTTCGGCCGTTCGGCCTCAAGCTCCCAGCCGGCGAGGGCTTGAAGATTGGGTTTTGAGGGAGAGGAGCGATGGGTGCAGTTCGGAATGCGCAATTCATGCAATTCATGGATGGAGACGGGGAATTTGAGAGGGTTCTGAGCAGAAGATTTTGCAGAAATGAAGAGAGAGAGAAAGAGGGAGGAAGAAGGAAGCGTGAGCTGAAAATGGCGGGAGTTCAACGGTTGTAATTAATTATTTTTGGGGGGATGAAAATGAAAATAATCAAAAGATTGAGCCGAAAAAAACATATGTTTTGGGGCAGAAATTGAAATAAATCCGGCCCTTTTTATTTTCTTGCGAATCATGTTTTTATTGATTTTGAAAATCTATTTTCTCGAAGATCAAATTAAATCAGCGAATTTCCCAAGAACTTCAACATGTTCGACTAACGAGGAACCCGGAGAAGCAGTTGAGGATCTGATTTTTTCAAGGAAACTTATTCCCGAAAATTATTTCTGGCTTTTTGGTATTTGGATAAAGAAAAACTATTTATCTATAAAAATATTTTCCATTAACGGATAGCGATAAGTTTAAATTTGAGGAAAATGGCTTCCTCTTTTAGCATGAAAGAAATCAATTTCCCTAGACAACCAAACAAAAAGATTAATTATTTCCTTGAAATGATTTTTATGAAAAATATTTACCTTCGTTATAAAGTTTTCAGTGAAGTAAACATACTTAAAATCTTTAAATGATGTATCTAATCATATCACAAACTTTTTTTATTTATATGTTAAATAATAGCTCGAGAGCGCTCTTTAGTATAATCATTTTTATAATCTGAAGATTGAACAGGTATTATGGGGAGCTATGGGGAGTGCAATTGTAGCTAAGGCCCATATTCCGAATTCACTAGGATGAAGTTTGCAATAACTAATATAATTTTATAATTTTAGGTTTAGGGTTAGTCCAGATTATGCTTCAAACCTTTTTTTTTGTTAAAAAATATCGCAAATTTTAAGTTCAGTCATAACTCTATTCCGAACTTTTTTTGCCTAAAAAAAATATAAGCCTTAGGTTTATAGTTTATTTTAAAATTTCCCTAAGTCTTCCCAAAACCTGCCAACCCATGCTAGCCCTAGTCAAGATCGAAAGCCTAAATTTGGGGGAGGGCACAACCCTTGCCCGGGTGTAGGGTGTCAAGATGGATCGTGGACCTATTTTATGAGTCATGTTTTATCTTAATAGGTCAAAAATGAATTCGAATGTGTGACCAATTTTCAACCCATTTTTGACTCATTTTTAGTCCTTATAAAACATGTTTTTCTTGTTTGAATCATTCTCAAGCTCGATGACTGTGACATTCTACTACTCGCCTTCGTCGCTCGCCTCCACCTCATCTCAATTTATATGATTTTTAGCAATACGGATCGGATCAGGTATGAGTCAGAATATGAGTCAAAATGGGTTAAATTGGCTAATATAGGTCGGACCATTTTTTACCCGACCCAAATCTGACTTAACCCACCCATTTTACGAGTATACTCATGTGACTTCCACTTGTCCTTCCTGATGGTTATAGGAAAGCCCATCGGCGAGGGCTTCCAAGCCGTTAGTGAGTCTACGTGTTTTTTTTTAAGCCTTTTGTTTTTTAATCTACTTTTGTTTGTATTTCCTTTTTTAATATTTTAACATAGCACTCATAGGATTAGGCATCACGTGTCTTAAAAAAAGTACTAAAATAAGACACATCAACATTTTTTCATTAGCATAATTAAAAGAGTTAACATAATGATTTGATTGAACTAATTTAACAAATTTTTATATTTCATTGCATTTTTTGAAAATCTCAAAGCTAATTGCATTGTCACAACAGATTTCGAGATTTTTAATGAACATATTCAAATTTTCTTTTAAAAGTTTGACACGTGTCAAGGGAAAATACTCGTGCCGCGTGGCACCCGTTCCCAGCACTCGATAAAGTCTCTGCCCTTTAGCTCGAACGCATCATGGCCCATCACCATCACCCAATCCCCAGTCTTTTGCATCCATAATCAATTTTTAGGATTTGTTTATTTTTAATTACTTAGAAATATTCCCTAATCGAGAATATTTCCTTTTTTGACCAAAAAAGGTAATATTTCCTTTTGGCTACATTACCAAACCCCTTTTACATTCGCAATCACGCTATGTCCTTAATTTATTTTTAATTGTTCGATAAGGATGCACAACCCTACTTGTGTCTAGGGGTGTCAAAAAGACCCGGCCCGACCCAACTCGGCCCAGTTTGACCCGACCCGACCCTAAACTTACTAGCTCCATACTCGGACCCGACCCGAAAATACCCTAAATTTAGGGTCGGGTCGGGTCAAAACGGGTCACACACAAGCCTTTTTGACATTGGTACCGTCTGTGTGTTTTGGTCCTCATCCGTTGAGAGAAAATGATAAAGTAGGATAAAATAAACAAAAGAAGAGAAGTTTTTATCTCTCTGTACGTTTTGACTCTCAACTCTCTAGAGTTTTTGAAATAAACAAGAAATTGAAACCAAACTTATAAAGGGTCACGCTTTGACCCGACCCGACCCGACCCGACCATTTTGTTTAGGTCTAATACATTTCGGGTCGGGTCGGGTCGGGCCAAAGTATGACCCTATATGATTAGGGTCGGGTCGGGTAACATCAAAACCCGACCCGACCCGACCCGTTGACACCCCTACTTGTGTCCATAAACTCATTTTTCAAGGCTAATTTTTTTTATTATCTAGTAGTATTCCGTAATCAAGTAGCAATGGGCGTCATAAAATTAACTTTTTTTTTTCTATGGCCACTTTACAAAACTTGTTTTATTTCAGATCTAACAACAAATCGCATTGTGTTCTTAATTTATATTTACTTTTTTGACAACTAGGTAATATTTCCTAATCAGGCAATGATGTTCAACTCCATTCGTGTCCATGAGATCATTTTCAATTTTTTGATTCCCCAATAATATATACTAATCTAGTTTTCTTTTTCGAAAAAAATGCATTAAAATTTTAAAAATTTGTCATGAAAATACAAATAAGTCCTAAAATTTAAAATATATAATTAAATTCTAAAAATTATTAAATTTATATAATTAAGTCATTTTTTAAAAAAATCTGTCCACTTTGGTAGACGAAAAATGTTAAGGTGGTTTGATTTTTTTATTATCTTCCATCTTTAACGTGACTAAAACATGAAAGATAAAGTTGAAATGATATTGTTTTGGTTCAAATGTAATTTTAATAAAAATATTATCTAAATTAGGTTTAAAAAGAAAAAAAAATATGAAGTGAGGAAAAATGGCGAGGGCCTGTGCCAGCTTCCCACCATCGCTAGGAATGGTGATGGCAAGTCAAGGGGTGGCAAGAGTCGGCGGGCCATAGCCAATGGATGAAATCTAAATTTTGGTAAAATCTTTTGTTCCTTTCTTAGATAATTTTAAAAAAAATCTAATTTTACTTTTTTGTGTTCCCATTGCTTTTTAACCAAACTAACTCTTAATTATTCTGCCTAAAACTAACCCAAAAAAGAAGGCAAGAAAAAAAGAAGAAGCTCGACACGTGTCGCGGGAGACACTGTGCCACGTGGCACTTTCCCCAACACTCAATAGCATCTCCGCCTTTTTGCTCTCGAGCGCGTCGTGGCCGTGCTAAAAGCATAGACTTTCACAATAATCCCATCACCGTCGGCCAATCACCGCTCTAGTCTTATTCATAAAAAAAAATAAAAATTAGAATTTATTTTTTTAAATACTTAGAAATATTGCCTAATCAAGTAAAATTTATTGGCCACTTTACGAAACCCATTCTAGATTCAACAGCAATCGCACCATATCCTTAATTTAGTCTTCTTAATTATTCAATAATACGGTAATATTTCGTGATTGAGCAATGATACACAGTGCTACTTGTATTAATAAAATCATTCTCGAAATTAATTTTTTGATTATTTAATATTATTTGGTAATCGAATAACTACGCGGTCGTAAAATTAACTTTTTATATTTTGAGATAATTATATAAATAGTTTTTGAACTCTACTTAAATATGCAATTTGATATCTGAACTTTTAACTTATTTAATGTAATTGTTAAACTTTATCTCGATGTACGATGTGGTATCTAAATGTAATTTCTAAATTTTTTTGTAAATGTTCAATCTAATTCCTAAATTATCATATCGCCTTATTCAATATAGCCCACTGATGAGCTAGTATAGGGACTAAATTGAATGGGTATAAAAAATTTATGAACTATATTGAACAAACTAAAAGTTCGATGACCACATTATACATTGAGGCAAAGTTTAGATTATATTGAACAAATTAAAATTTATGGACTATGTTGCAATTGAGACAGCGTTTAATCATTATTTATATCATTCTCTCCTATATTTTCCTTAAGCCACTTTACAAAAGCCCTTTTTATATTCAATGGCAATCGCATTATATTCTTGATCCATATTTTAATTATTGGGTTAATATTATAAAAAAATCTTAAATTGATACATTCGTAATAATTTTATTCATAACTAATTTTTGGTTTATAAAAATCTCAAAACCGTTACATTTATAAGAAATTTACCACAAACAAATTCTGAATTACCAAAAATTCTAAGCCGATATACTTATAACATAGTATACTCGTAACAATTTTATTTATAAAGTACACTTGCGACAAATTTATTCCAAACTAATTTTTAGGTAATCAAAAATCTCAAGTTGACACACTTGCAAAATATTTATCCTCTTAGTTAGGTTCCTTGAAATTTCACGATGAAATTGCTAAACTGAATAACACAAGATATTAACTCAATTGATATGGCACATCCATGTGAAAATCCTTCTTAGTTTAGAGTCAAATTGTTACAAATATATCAATTTGATGTGTTTGGTCGACACAAAAAATTGGCTCGAGTTGCATTCGTCATGATCGAACAGTTTCAAGAATTTTTTCATTTTTTAATCTCCCAATTCTTTAGTAATATTTCTCAATCGAGTAACGACGGGCGAGCTAGTCAAACCGACTTTTCTTTCCAACTCACCCGATAAAAATCCCATATATTTTTTAATTCCTCAGTAATTGAGCAATACCCCCCAATCGAGCAAGCATGGGACACTGCTTAGATTAATCAAATCCCCATATTACCTCAAATCAAAATCAAAATCAAAATTAAAATCAAAATCAAGATCAAAGATCAGGATTACCACTATCATTATCCCTATTTTTATATTTTATGCGTGTAAATATTATCATCGTTATTGTCACCATACGCGCGGGCCGGGAGAGAAGGTGCTGCCTTTTGACCTCTCGCCCATCTGGATCTAGGGTTTCTAATTTTTTCGCCTCCCCCTCTCCCCTTCCGTCTCCCCATTCCCCCTTCCTTTTTTCTTTTCTGGACAGAAAAAAGCGGTACAGATTTTCCTTCCCTTCTCCTGCTCCATCGTCATCTCCATCTTCAAACCGCCGCCGCCGCCGCCGCCAAACCCTAGCTCCGAATACCGTCGCCTCCGCTTCGGTCGGTCGGTCGATCGATCGAAGATCCCTTAGCACCGATTGCCTTGACACAGGCCCAAAAAAGAGGGGGAAAAAACTAGGGTTGGAGATTGCTTTGGCCTTGTTCGGTTCTTTTGCCCTTTCTACCCACATCTCGGCGTGTGCCGTCGTCGGAATTGGTCACGGATCTAAGCAATTTTCGAAAGGGAACATGCACGCGAGAAAAGGGCCAACCTAAATTTTCTATTTTTTTTTTGTTTTGTGGCCATCTTCCGTTTGACCTTTTTCCGGTTCGTTTCACTTAAAAAGACAAAAATCGGATCGGCAAGGCCTTAAAAAGGGCATCCGTGATTTGATTCGTGATTCGATCTTGATCGATTGATGATTATTAAAGGGACGGACGGAGGGACGGAGGGACTGACGGAGGAGGGATTTTGACCGATTGGATTGAGCCCGGTTCTTGGGGGTCTGGGAGGAACATGTACAAATCGGTGGTGTACCATGGGGAGGAGCTGTTGGGGGAGGTGGAGATTTATCTGCAACAGCTGAACAGGGATGGAGGAGGAGGGGAAGACGAGGGTTGTTTTCAGGGTAGGAAGGAGAAGGCGAGAATGGTGGAGAATGTGGTGAAGGAGAGGGTCCGGGTCGATCACCTGTCTCAGCCCAGTGAGAGGTGCCCTCCGCTCGCGGTGCTCCACACCATTGCTCCTAGTGGGATTTGCTTCAAAATGGAGGCCAAGTCCTCCCTGTCACCGGACTCGCCGCTCTCCCTTTTGCACTCCACCTGTACCAGAGACAGCAAGGTATATCAGCACACAACCATTGAACTTCAGGAACACCCAGATAATTCAAACGACGAAAGACAAAATTCGAAAGAAGAAAAAAAAGGGAAATACCCATAAAGATTAAGAGCTTAGTATACATGAATTGGTAATCAAGGCGACCCTTTAATTTTACTATGGACTGTGGACATGACTTGAGGACGAACTATATGACATGCACCTTTATTTCTGTGTTCGAGAATTTCAGGGAACTCCCAGAATGAATGGGCTTCTAAATTTTGCAGATTTGTTCTTAACTTCTGGGACAAGGTTTTGTTTGATTGACAATTGTACATGAAAGCTCGGACTTTATTCCTGTTCCTATTATAGAACTCTGTCTTGATTGACTTGAAGCCTTGTTCCTCAGCTTGCTGAAGTTGGAGTGCTGTAATGAGACTTAAATGATGCTAGACCTGTGCCATTTGACATTGATGACTGATTTCTACTTGTATTTGACATGGATGTGGTCTGGAAGCTGCTATTTCTGTTGATGGATGACAATTGAGTACTTAGATCATGTCAGTAGATTTCTGTAATTGATTGACTGCAATATTTGCAGTATTACACTGTGAACTATAGGTTTCTGGACTTGTTGATATCTCAAAAGTTGAGGAAATGTCAGAATTTTGATGTCATCGGTCTTATGAACAAGGTGATTTCTAGCTGAAAATGTCACAATCTAGTTCTAAGGATAATTCATTGAATTCTGGTGAACACGTGGAGTCATATTGGTGGGAACATGCAGGCATTTATGGTATAGAAATTTCCTGCAAACAGAATTGGATTGAATAACTACCATTAACCCACATCACTTCTACAATCATTTGTACAACAATTAGTAGTCACAGCCATGGAAACTGAATCTCCCCTCATGTAAGGCTCTGAGGAGAGCTTGCTGTAGAAAAACTCATAAATTGCCTGATATCTGTTATGTTTGATGCTTAATATCAGTTTCCTTGAAAATTGATGTTTTTATTTTCAATATTAATTTCAGACTGCAGTGATGCCACTTGGAGAAGAGGAAATTCACTTGGTTGCCATGTACTCCCGACATGGTGATAGACGACATCCGTGCTTTTGGGGATTTTGTGTGCCATCGGGACTTTACAGTTCTTGTCTGGTCATGCTTAACCTAAGGTGTCTTGGAATTGTATTTGATCTTGATGAAACGCTCATCGTTGCAAATACCATGCGATCCTTTGAGGATAGGATCGAGGCTCTCCAACGCAAAATAAATTCCGAGTCAGATCCGCAACGCATTTCTGGCATGTTTTCAGAGGTGAAGAGGTATCAGGACGATAAGATGGTTCTTAAGCAGTATGTTGACAATGATCAGGTTGTTGAGAATGGGAAAGTGATCAAAGTTCAGTATGAGACTGTCCCTGCATTATCTGACAACAGTCCACCTGTAATTCGTCCGCTTATTCGGTTGCCAGAGAAAAATATTATTCTGACCCGCATTAATCCACAGGTATGCATGTAATGCTGAGCAGTACTTGTTCCTGTCCACTGATGTTTGTCTCTGTTTTTATGTTTTGTGCGATTGACATGCACAGTTTAAATATTAGTATGTGGGATTTTCAATGTCTCTTTGAAAAATGTGTATCCTAGATTTTCTGCAATATTGATTTGATGCTGCAGCTAGAATTTAGTGTCTTTGAGAAGGCTGACACGTATCATATCACCATTGCTTTTGCAATATTAATCTTTTGCCCGTGCAGATTCGCGATACAAGTGTTCTCGTGAGGTTGAGACCTGCATGGGAGGAACTTCGGAGTTACTTAACTGCTAGAGGGCGCAAGCGCTTTGAGGTTTATGTTTGCACTATGGCTGAAAGAGATTATGCTTTGGAAATGTGGAGGCTTCTTGATCCAGAGTCAAACTTGATACAGTCAAAAGAAGTTCCGGAGCGAATTGTGTGTGTTAAGTCTGGTAAGTTACTTAAGTTTGTTAGATCTCTTATCGCCTTCTTCATCTGTCTAACGAAACTGCATATTTGATGAATGGCCTTTCACTATCAGTTTTTTGGGAAAATATGAATAGCCTTGTGTTGATGGGCAAACTTTAAGTATCCTTGGGTGGTTGTATCATAGAGGACACTGATTTTTTCTTTTTTTGGGGTCTCTTCATCTGTTGCTGTGCACAGGTTCAAGGAAATCACTGTTTGATGTCTTTCAAAATGGAATATGCCATCCTAAGATGGCATTGGTAATTGATGACCGTTTGAAAGTTTGGGATGAGAAAGACCAACCTCGTGTTCATGTTGTTCCTGCATTTGCCCCTTACTATGCTCCCCAAGCTGAGGTACAAGAATGAAGTTTCTCCACTGCTTGAAGTTGTGGATGGGCTAAGACATATTTGCCCTTGCAAGTTGAAGAGTTTTTTTTTAATCCTGTCTGACCAGCATTCGTCATAATTTTTTCCCCTTTCTGTTTACAGGCAAATAGTGCTGTTCCAGTATTGTGTGTTGCAAGAAATGTTGCATGTAATGTGAGAGGTGGCTTTTTCAAGTAAGTCAGCAATAGGTGTACATTTTTTCTGTTGTATGCACGAATATGCTTATCCTATGATATCCTTTAGTATAACACTTGGGTTTAAATTTAATATTTGGAAATTTTTTCTGTCGTATGCATGAATATGCTTATCCAATGATATCCATTGATATAACTTAGGTTTGAATTTAAATTTGGAACAGAGAATTTGACGAGGGTCTACTACAAAGAATTTCAGAAGTTGCATATGAAGATGACACAAGAGATATCCCTTGTCCTCCTGACGTGAGCAACTATTTAGTTTCAGAGGTTAGTGTGGCGGTCGTGTCATAGGCAAAATACTAACCAAATATTGGTTGCATAGCTCTGTCTTTTTGCATGATTTTCTCACCAGAATTGAACCAAACTATTTTAGGATGACACTTCTGCCTCAAATGGAAACAAAGATCCACTTTCTTCAGACGGAATGGCGGGTGCTGAGGTCGAAAGAAGATTGAAGGTACATTATCTTTCTTGATGTCAACATGTAAAGCTGCATAGTATTTATTGTTGCTTATTAGAAAGGATTTCATTAATGAGTGTCCCAAGGGCAATGGGAAAGCAACTACTGAAGGAAATTTTATAATTTCCATCGTACTGATTGCCCTCCTGGATGCACTATCAATGCCTTGAAAGTTGAATTATTTGTAATGTTGTACTTAACAAGTGTTTGGGGCACTTGTTAACAAGACCCAATTAATAAAAGGAGGAAAAAAAAAGTGTTGTCTTGCTTTTGCTAGCATATGTTACTTGATGAGTTTCAGGCTGAGAGCCAACTTTTTGATAGGTTGTGGGAGCAGATCATTTCAAAGAATTCATATCAAATTGTGGAAGCTTTGTCTCCGTCTTTCGTGTTGATAGATTATCTGCATTCAGAGTTATGAGTTCAGTCTAGTGAAATCAATGTTGTAATGCAGGATGCAATTCCAGCTTCAATAGTCTCTTCAGCAATTTCTAATTTGGATCCAAGGATACTCGCGTCTCTTCAGAATGCACTGGCATCTTCTGCAAGCACAATTTCTTTGTCGACTTCTCAGGCGGCAGCTTCTACCTTTCCCAATACGCAGTTTCCTGAAGCTACTTCTTTGGTTAAAAAATTTGGCCAGGTTAGTCCTCCAGAGCAGAGCATGCAGAGTTCACCTGCTAGGGAAGAGGGTGAGGTGCCAGAGTCAGAATTAGATCCTGACACCAGGAGGCGGCTGCTCATATTGCAACACGGGCAAGATAATAGGGATCAAGTTCCTGGGGAACCACCATTTCCTGTAAGACCTATTCAAGTATCCGCTCCAAGGGCGCAGTCACATGGAACCTGGTTTCCGGTGGAAGAAGAGATGAGTCCTAGGCGACTAGCCAGATCAGTTCCAAAAGAATATCCATTAGATTCTGAAATGCATATTGACAAGCATCGACCTCATCATCCGTCCCTTTTTCCCAGTATGGAGAGTTCCATTCCTCCTGAAAGAACTGTTCATGAAAGTCAAAGATTGCCAAAAGAGGTGAATATGGAAGTTGATTTGGTTGAATGATTTGAATCTGCTAAGTGAAATTTTGTTGTGAAGGTTATGGATTTGACATTCTTTCTTTCAGGGATACAGTAGAGATGACAGGCTAAAGCTAAACAATACCTTTTCCACTTATCATTCTATCTCTGGTGAGTTACAGCTTGTTTCATGGGGTCCTTCATCGAAAACCATCTTGGATGTAAAGTGGTGTTTTTCTAGTGTTGATATCATTGCTTATAGAATTTGGTGGGGCCTGTAACTTTTGTCAAAGTTCTTTGGGTGATGTGAATGTCCTGTTAGACATTATCACCTTGTTCTTGTGTGGGGAGGGGCCATGGTGTGGCGACCTTTTGATAAAAGGCACCACTGCCTTGGTTAGGTAATGCCATGCTGATAATTTTACAAATCATTACTTTTCCCAATGGTCCTTAAATTTTCAGTTGTTAGTTTTGTATAATATTTACAGAAATGTAGGAGTTCTGAATATCATTTCCAATACTCACATACTGCCTGCCCAGTTGAGTGATTGTCTCATTGTGTTGTTTTTTTGGTTTTTCTTGGATTAATATTCTATCATCATTTATGATTAGTGGTTTTGTTATGTAGACTTATGTTCTCATTGCTGATTGACTTGAAGGTGAGGAAAATTCTTTGAGTCGCACATCAACAACTGGTCGAGATTTCGACTCTGATTTGGGGAGACCAATACCAGCTAAAGAAGCTCCAGCTGTTGTTTTACAGGAAATTGCAATGAAATGTGGAGCAAAGGTAATTAGAAAATGCTTTATTATCATCAAGGTTAAGTTAGAATGCGCTTTTCTGTAGTCTTTGGATCCATTGAAGTTTCATCTGTTCATTTGAACAAAAATTTGCAGGTGGAGTTTAGACAGTCTTTTATTCAAAGCATGGATCTGCAATTTTCTATAGAGGTACTTCCTCACTAGGAATGGTGTTGAGAATTCTTACTCCTACTCTCAACGTTTTTCACCTCATTGGATTTGTAAACTGAATTATCTACATCATGTATAGGTTCCTTAGCCATAACCTTCTTAGTTAAGAATATTTGAGAACATGCTACTTATAGAAACAAGTATACTTAAAAACACTCTACAAATTGATTTCTCATGTAGGCTTGGTTTGCGGGAGAGAAGGTTGGTGAAGGGAGTGGTAGAACAAGAAGAGAAGCTCAACACCAGGCTGCTGAGGGTTCACTGAGGCATTTGGCTGGTGAGATGCTCTCTTACAGTGTTCTGTTTACTGCCCTGTCTTGGGTCTGTTTGACTGCTTACTCTTGATGGTTATTGGAAATGGTAACATAAGAAATATGTCAATTGATAGTCATTGAGGAACAAGTGTTTGTTGTAGTATGTCTCATCTCTGCCAAATGTAGGCATCTTCGAGTGTAGTTGACATGACTTAAGGAGGCTCGGATACTTCAAAACAACCTAAAACAAAGTTCTGTCTCCTGGTTAATCTGGCAGAGTGACCATTGAAATTTTTAGTAAAATGAAATTAGTGTTACCTGTTTAATTAAGCATTTTTGAATGCATTGATTGCTATAATATGAGAATAGGCAAATTTATTGAATCATAAGGGATTAGCTGAACTATTTAATTACTCAGTATGTCTTAATGCTGTTGACTACTGTAACTTAAGTCAAATATGTGTTTGCCTGTAAAGATGCATGCAAAATAATTTACCATCATTTTAGTAGGTGTGTTTTTTCTGGCTGGATTTTACGCTCTTTGTATTTATTTTTTGGGGAGGCAGCCGATTGGGTCCTGAATTAACATGACCAGAAAATGTCAAGGTTATCTTGGAGAAGTATGAGAGAATTGATATCTGCCAAAGGAAATTTATGTGTATCTCCAGGGAGAAAATGCTGATATTTTTTCAGTATATGATTGGGCTGTTCTTTGTCTTACTATTGCCAAAAGGGTGGCTCTTTTTGCTCTCTATAAGGATCGGCCTTCATTTTAGCCCTCGATCTCTATCTTCATCCTTTTGGGTACCTGTTATGGGGAATTAGATGGAAATATCTACAAATCCTTATATCCTTTAACAGAGAACGTAAATCCGTTTCTGCTTGAAAAGCCATCTTTTTCATGAATCTAGGTACTATGGTATTGTGTAAGCTGTAATCTGGAGTTCTGCAGAGCCAGTTCCAGTTCTTTGTGGATTCCACCCTTTTTGTATTTTGGCCCCCAGGGGAGGTTTGGGGGGGGGGTTGTGTTCTAGCTATTTTTTTGGGCCAAAGTGTACTATTTAGTTGAAGCCATGCATATCTGTTTCAACAATTTATAAGATCAGAATGCGGAAGTTTGCTGCTCCTCTACCATGCATCTAAAGGAAAAAGCATTCCTCTACCATGTACACCTACTAGATGTTCGAGAAGTTAGCGATTGCTAATATATGATCAAAATGCAAAGAGTCTGGGTAGCTATCTTTTTGGGCCAAAGTGTACTATCTAGTTGAAGCTGTGGGATAGCTGTTTCAACAAACTCTATAAGATCAGAATGCAGATGTTTTCTGCTCCTCTACTATGCATCTAAAAGAAAAAGTATTCCTCTACCATGACACCTACTAGATGTCCAAGAAGTTAGTGATTGCTAATTTATGATCAAAATGCAGTAGGAGCATTGATAGGTTTCAGGACTTGTTTGGACACCAGAGTGTCTGGCTTTTTCCCTTCATTTTTAGTTGTTATGCTTATAGTGACTGCTGAATAAACAGGCCTGAGGAAAATGCGTGATCACTAAGGGCGCGCATGGCAACGTTTTTGTTCCCGGGAACAAATTCTGCTCAGAAATGATTCTTTTTGTTTCTGTTCCTAAGAACAATTTCTGAGCATTTGAAGGCGTTTGGTAACTGTTCAAAACTTTTACTCTGGGAACAGAAATGTGTTTAATAAAAATTTCCAATATTTTGATTCTTTTAATTTTCTTTTTTCTTTTTCGTTTTTTTTCCTCCCCTTCTTTCTGTTGGCCGCTGTCAGCAAGGCTCGCCCGGCCTCGCGCCGCCTGGGCGAGGCTCCGGCGAGCTTGTTGGACCTTGCCCTGGCCTGGTGAGGTGCCAGCGATGGGGCGGATGAGGGGTGGGAGGAGGAAGAGGAAGAAGAAGAAAAGGAAAGAGAAAGAGAAGAAAAAAAAGAAAGGAAAAAAAACTGTTTCTTAAAGTTGTTCCTGGGAACAAGAAACAACTTTTTTTTGTTTCTGAATTTTACTCCAAACTTGTTCCGAGGAACAAATTTGTTCCCGGGAACAAAAATTTTACTAAGTGCATTTCTGTTCCCAGGAACAAAAGAATAGAAACAGTTGCTTCCGGGAGCGTTACCATGCAGGCCCTAAGATGTTCATGCCTATCCATGAAACATACTCTACACACTGAATGAAAAACATAATTGTGAACAATTGCTTTTGAATTCTTGGGGTTCTATTTTGCAGAACCATCAGAAAAAAACTCAGTATATCTGGCTTCTTTGGAGCTTGAGTGTGTTAAATTTTCTAATTTCCATCTCCTTGAGTTTTTCAAGCAAATTATTACTGGTCTAGCATTTCCTTGAAAAATTTGTAGATCTTAGCTCTTTTGACAACTACTAAAGTTGTGGATGGAAATACTGAGAATTGATTTTCTATTCAGTTTATTGACCTTTTGCAATATTATTTTGCAGATAGGTACATGGCGCGGGCAAAGTCCGATCCTGCTTCTAGACAAGGAGATGGAAATCGGCTATCCCCAGCAAGCGAGAATGGATATTATGGTAGTATTTACTCTTATGGGAATCAGCCGTTGCCCAAAGAGGATCCTGTTCCTTATGCCTCTACAGTTGAGCCGTCAAGATTTCCAGACCCGAGATTTGAAGGCCCTAAGAATTCAACGGCCTCTGTCTCTGCACTTAAAGAATTAGTGAGAAATTAAGGAACTTCAATCTTTTTGTATATTAATCAAAGCATGATTTGCATGTCTGCTTAACAAGATCCATTCCTTTTCCTTTTGGTCATCAGTGCATGATGGAGGGTCTTGGTGTGGTCTTCCAATCCCCGCCACAGCTGACAACGAATCCCATGCAGAATAAGGAGGTTCATGCAGAGGTTGAGCAAATGAAAATTTGAAACTCTGACATCCTAATTTTGTGAACTAAAGAGCATTGATTGACTTCTTCATTTTGAATGCTTTGTTAATTAAAAGTCAATAGGGGAATAAAAGCCTGGTTCTAGTGTATTAGACTCTTAACTCAAAGAAACTAATTTCTGACACTTTAAACTATATTGTTGTTTTATTTGACTTCATTCTGGTCGTGTGGAGGAGAATATGTTTCATTTTTCAAGGCCTTTCCGAGAAACAACATGATTTGCTAGAACCGGAAAGGCTTATGGATTGTTTTGTGATGCATTCTTGGTTCTATTGTTGAAATTCGACTAATGTTCTTTTCTATTCCACTATCAACTTTCAGGTTGAAATTGATGGGCAGGTTTTGGGGAGGGGAATTGGCTTAACATGGGATGAAGCTAAGATACAGGTAACTTCTTCGTACAGAATTGAGTGCATTTGATTTGTCATGATTATTTCAAGCATCAGAGACACAGATTATCTTGTCCAGGCTCTCTTAATGACTTTATTTCTTTTCTTAGGCTGCTGAGAGGGCTCTGGGGTCGTTGAGGTCAATGCTTGGTCAAGTTACTCCAAAACGTCCAGGCTCCCCGAGGTCAGTGATTTCACATGTGGCCAATTTTAACCAGAATTTTGTCATCCTTTCGTTGAAGTGAACTTAAGCCAATACTAATGTAGGAAAGCTGCATTGGCCTATCTGGCTCTTTAGAACTTCTGATCTGCAAAGCTTACTTGAAAACTTATTGCTATCTTGCACGAATTAACTGCGAATTTTTTCTCAAGTGTTCTACCACACTTTCTTTGGCCATCACTTTCCATTTTTCCATTGGTCCACTTTTAGGCACTTTGATTTTGTCATTACTAACAAAATGGAAAGAAGGGAGCTTGCAAATTTTTTCAATAAGTATTCTATCCCACTTCCTTTGGCCATTTTTCTGTTTTTTCATTGGTCACTTTTTAGGCACTTTAATTTTGCCATCACTAACAAAATGGAAACAAGGGAGCTTTGGTAGCTCTCTCTCTCTCTCTCTCTCTCTCTCTCTCTCGCTCCCTAAATTAATTTTCTTCTGTTTACCAAGATGAATATGTCATTGTGCTAATTCAATGTTGTGGAAAAGATCGTTGCAAGGGATGCCGAGTAAACGACTCAAGCCGGAGTTCCCGAGAGCTTTGCAGCGGATGCCCTCTTCAGCTAGATACCCCAAGAATGCCCCTGCCGTTCCTTAACTGTTTGAGTCGAGGCTTCATTCTTTTTGCTCTTTATCTGGGCCAATCTCAGTTCACACGTGGAGAAGTCGGATATATTGAATCGCAGGGTCATGTTTCGTTTCGACAACTAACAATATGTCCTGGCCACAATCTTCCATGTTGATCTGACGACATTTGAGGGCGTTCATTATCAGAAGATTAGATGAACCCAAGACTGCCCCACAACTCGAGCCATCATTATATCGGCATGATTCTGGTCTCTGGTGTAAATCGATTCTTTTGTCGTGCCGTGCGCATTTACTACACAAGGCAAAACCCAGGAATTATGCATGGCTCGACAAACTGCTGCGGATCGAAAGCTGCTTCCACTCCTGATGGCTCGGCGTGTGGCTCGAGGACCTGACCAACTAACCGACAGTGTTAACCATGCTAGAGTTTTAACTGTTTTCCCTTTCTTCCCTGCTTGGCGGCCCGCGAGATTGGGGAAATTATGGTAATTGTAGAGCTGCGATACTGGTGAAGTTTTTCGGCACAGCGATGTAACGTTTCGGTGTATCATGGTTGATTCTTTGAGCAATGAAATCTGCACAATTTGTTTGGTGAGTGTTGTGGTGCGCATGCGCCCTACTGATGTTTCTCAGTTGTCCATAGCCGATGGATTATATACAAAGAGACGCACAATCTTTCGGGAAAATGGGCGAGCAGTGAATATAAGATTTTATGAAATATTAGGAACGTCTCCAACATGGTAATGAGTTAATTTAACGAAAAATCTTGAATTGATTGTGACAAATTTGATTTATATTAATTTTTTATAACAAAAAATCCTAAAATGATATGTTTGTAATAAATTTATTTTTCGTTAGTTTTCATTAAATAGAATTAATATTATAAAAAAATACAACACTGGTATTGGTATACATATGATGAAAGAAGGGTAAAGTTCTCAAATTAGTATATTCATTAAATGTCATGTGTCATTTAACTAAGTAATTTAATGGTAAAATTTAATGAAAATTAATGGAAGGTAAATTTGTCACGGATATACCCAACTTAAGGAAAATATGTCATGGATATACTAATCCTATGGTAATAAGAGGCAAAACTTAATCCATGGAATGGAAAGGTCAATCCTTCGGTAGCCTTGACATTGCAGGAAGTTGAGGAAAACGACACCGACCATAACATGTGATTATTTAAGTGTCAAGTTTTAGAAATCGATTATTCATGTTACAACGATGAGTTTCCTTAGTGCCTAAAAAACCTTATGCAGCGTTGATTTAGTATTAAATCATCCAACAGAAAAAATTGCCGATCAAACTAAAGCGATTTTGCTTTTAAAAGTTATATATACTTGCTTGAAAAGTTGACGCCAAAGTGAGGGCCGACATCCTTAGTATTCTTATCATCCTCGTAACAAAGCACTAAATCTGATTTTGGCTGGCAGACGACATTCCACGATGGAGAAAATGATACGTTGACAGGAAAATCCAGTCAGGAGTTGACTAGTTAACAGGATAACTCCATTCTTCAACCAAAGCTCACTATGATATACAAGTAAAGGATCCGGCTTGACGTTGGTGTGCCGATTTTTGTAGTTGATGGAACATTCAATAGCTAGCATTGCAGCATCGTGAAATGGCAGTTGAATGCCGTTGTATTGAAATGGCGCATGTGTCATGGACTCGACCGTGATCAAGGGGTCGTGCAAGATCAAAGAACTCCTCGACTCGCCCAAGAACTCCCCAAGAGCTTCTGAAACGTTCCTAGGAATGGAAAGATGTAATGTTGGTGTCGTTTTCCTCGACTTCTTGCAATGTCAAGGCTACTGAAGGAGGGGAGATACGATCTCGTCCGTTGGATCGAATAAAGATCAATGATTACAATCAGTGGGCCACTAGCATAAGAAACTGTGCCCTCCCCTTCATTATATCAATCCAATCATTCAGGAATTTAAACCAAAGTTCATTCTCTTCAAGAGTTTCTCTCTAGAAAATTTCTTTCTTTACGATCCAAGTGGACTTTAAGCGATCAATCAATCTGAGACTTGGCTTATGCACCCCAACAATCCCAAGCGATCCAAAAAAACCTAAGTTGACACATGATCTCAATTCCAAATGAGAGATGCTTCTAGCGTATTATGTTGTCCACAAATGCAATTAGCTATTCAGTTAATGCTGTCTTCCTTCCAAGGAAAGAAGCAACATCAGAGCAACAACCAACCAACATAAGAGCAACAACCAACCACCTCAAATATTTGTCATTCCTTCATGCTGCTTGTTGTGAAGAACACTAAGACAAGTCACGACACATGAGAGTTAACGGTTCTGAAATTATATCCTGTCATTGATTGTCAAAGTTTGTTGGGGCACTGGTGTATATAAGGGTCATTTCATCTGTAAGGCACTCATAATGGTCGTCTTCTTTGCCTTCCATTTCGTCCTCCACTCCATAATCATTTCCAGAGATAAATCCTTGAGGTTTTGTAACTTCTCTCGTGGCTTGCCTAAACCAAACTTGGTTTTCTGGTTGATTTCTGGAGGAACTATTCTAAAGTTCGATGAGAAAGGTGGCCTTTTGAAGAAATTCAAACCTTCTAATCTGATGACATAGGTTGCATCTGGCGTGCTCGCGTTTAAATGGCTCACGAGCAAACCCTCAATTTTTTTTTTAAACAAAGATGCATACAGAAGGATGTCGGTTCCAACATGGAAGGGAATGGCAGATTCTAAGAGTGCAAAAATCCTCCTACATGAACATTTATAACAAAGATGTACACTAAAAGCTCTAGATTCCAACATGGAAGGGAATTCCAGATTTGAAGAATGCAAAAATCCTCCTACATAAACATTTATATAAAAAGATAAGTTGCATACTAAAGGCATTTAGAGCACTCCATTGATGAACCTAAGTTCAAGAAATTACTGCTCATCCCTTGCTAGAACTTAATGCCTGCCCGCTTGAGATCCCTCACTGAGTTCTTTACATTGTCATGCTTGTATCTTGTATACCCAAGCCTTGGGGGGTATTCCGCGAAAGTAGAATGGAGCAGACAAAGCAAGTTTTTGGGATTAGAGAGTAGCAATTCCTTGACCGACCTACCAAATATCCCGTTGTAGACATTGAACACCCGAGCGATGAGATCATCAGTTTCCTTTGCTGGAGATTGGACAAATTGTACATGATATTGAGCACGGAGTAAGGGATCCGATTTCCAAGTGAGAGAAAATCCCATATCACTAAAAAGAATTGCCTCGGAGAATTCGTGATTGGATTGTCCGGGTTCGCTTTAATTTTGTGAGCCACCATCTAGAGTCACTTGACCAAGAAACAATCGTCTAAGATGATGAAACAGTCGTCTAAGACCATCATCTCGGCCAATTCCGACCTCTCTAGCTAGAGAAATTTAGAGTAACAATCTCTTATCTCTTCATCTTTGGATGCGACGTCATTGAAATAATCATTGACACCCCCTCCATCCTTGATTCGGACAAGTAGAGCCGCCACCATCTCTGTGCACTTAAGTCCATTTTGGTTGGGACCAATGGACACTCTAAAGGTTAAAGCATTTTCATAAATAGTAGCCAACCGTAGGAAGACCTAGTGAATGTAGCAATCATTGCTGCCAGCCGAGGGTCTAAAAAGAATTGGCATTTGGCTGAACCAAGCTTGGATGAGGGACGACTAGTCCTTGGTTGACTTAGTCACTGTCGCAATTTTCTGGTTGCCTGTGTCTACCATTGCGATTATGTCCCATCCATCTCCGTTCTTGTCCATATCAATGATTCCTATGAGATCAATGAATGCTATGGCTGAGGCACTCAAAGTATATTTGATCGAGACAGACCAAAATAGAGGTCGAGCCTACTGTGAATGAGAGACAAGTGCATAGTACATGATCACCGTATTTATTTCCTTCAACAAAAGTGCCTACTAAATTTATTTCCTTCAACAAATGTGCATACTAAATGATTGAACGAAACTTATTTGGCTCCATTTCGACCGAAATAAACCAAAATAGAGGGTCAAGCGAGTAAAGCTGCCAAGTATCTTGTTTGTGCTCTTCTATCATCTTCATGCACTTGCGTCCATTGTGGTAGGGATTTGTGAGAGGAAATGTTATTTTTATTATTCAATAATGTCTAATATATATACATGAAAGAAATAAACCCTAAAAGTCCTAAAGACTATTTTACCCTTATTCTCTAACACTTCCCTTCAAGTTGGAGCATAGATGTTAATCATGCCCAGCTTGTTATAAATATAATCAATCCTCCTATTACCCAGAGGCTTAGTAAAAATGTCTACAAGTTATTTGCCAGTTCGAATATCAATCCACTTTGTAGCTTCTTTCGAATAAAGTGGCAATTGACCTCAATGTGTTTTGTTCTCTCATGAAATATGGGGTTGGAAGCTATATGCACTATAGCTTTATTATCACACCATAGGGTTTAAATCTGACCAAGAATATGAGCATCAATAGCATCTCAAGTTGCATCATCTATGGGTTTAGTCTTAATTAAGTGTCTATGCTGATTCCTACTTGTCAAAGTAAGCTTCACAATTTTCTTCCACAAACGGGAGATAGATGCATAGTAAACGACCGCCACATTAATTTCCTTCAACAAACATACATTACTAAACGACTAAACGAAATTTATCCAGCTCCATCTCGACAGAGCTGAACAAAAATAGAGGGTCGAGTGAGTAGAGTCGCCAAGTACCTTGGATTGTGCTCTTCAATCATTTTCGTGCACTCGCGTTTGTTGTGTTAGGGACTGATGGACACTGCTTGGGGTTTAAAAGCCTTTTCATAAGTAGTAACCAACTGTAGGTAGATGAATCCATGGTCTCAAAAGAATCGGCATTTGACTAAACTGAGTTTGGATGAGCGACGACCAGTCCTCGACCACCTCAATCACTGCGATTTTGTCCCTACCATCTCCATTGATCCCTACAAGATCAATGAAGTTTATGGTTGAAGCACTCAAAGTGTAGTTGACTAAGACAAGCCAAAACAGAGGGCAAGCCTACTATAAATGTGAGGTAGATGTATAGTAAATGACCAAAACTTTTTTTTTTTTTCGACAGACATGTAAACTAAATGACTTAACGAAACTTATCCGACTCCATCTTGATTGAGACAAACCAAAACAGAGGGTCGAGCAAGTAGAGCCGCTAAGTACCTTGGCTTGTGCTCTTCAATTATCTTCATGCACTCGCGTCTGTTACGGTAGGGATCGATGGACACCGCTTAGGATTTAAAAGCCTTTTCATAAGTAGTAGCCAACCGTAGGGAGCCTCAGCGAATGCAGCAATCGATGCTGCTAGCCAAGGGTCTTGAAAGAATTGGCATTTGGCTGAATTGAGCTTGGATGAGCGACGACCAATCCTCAATTGCCTCAATTGCCATTGTAATTTCCTAGTGTATGTGTTTGCCATTGTGATTATGTCCCCTTCATCTCTGTTTTCATCCATATCAACAATTCCAACGAGATGAATAAAGGTTATGGGTGAAACACTCAAAGCGTATTTAATCGAGACAGACCAAAATAGAGGTCAAGCCTATTGCGAACGGGAGACAGATGAATGGTAAATGACCCAAATAAAAAGAGAAAATAAAAAATAAAAGCCAAAAGTTCAAAAAATTAAAACATTATAAATATTCTCCACGTCAGTGCTGACGGTACTACGTAGGACAATTGCATCCACATAAGCCATTTTTAACCAACTCAACTAAAGGTATAAGACACAATTGACAAAATTGAAAAGTTTAGCACCAAACTAGTTAAAGTGCAATAAATTTATGATTTTTTGGATAATTTCCCCGATACGAAGCACTACTTTCTCTACAGGGCAAGATTTACTCGAAAACAAGATCACCATTGAAGAGCAAGGTCATTCCATCACATACATATGTCATAGGCCGATAATTCATTGATTGCAAAATAGCACATACTAAACTACAGAATGAAACTTATTCGACTCCATCTTAATCGAAACTGACTAAATAAGAAGGTCAACTTTTTTTTGCCATTTCTAACATTTTGACTTTTTTTTTCTATGTATTTTCATTTTCTTTTGCAAGAAAAGACGTCTTACCAGACCAAAAAAATTAGGTATGCACGGTTCAGGAAAATAAGCAAACGACATCCCGGCTAAAGAGGTCGATCTAAGTACGACTTAGTAAAAATGCCAAGACAATGGAGAGGGAATCACTGCCAGACTGAAACAAAGGCAATGTAGCTAATCTGAGGTCATCGAGACAACATTGAATGAGATCGGTTTTCACTCTAGCAGAGACGGAGGCTCTAGGTCTCTACCTCACGAAAGAAAGCAATAGTTAGTACCTTGAGGAAGAGCAGCTACTTATCGTGACTGAAGATCGAATGTGAGAAATGAGGCCTCAAAGGCGATAATCCGACCCATATTGACCCGTTTAACCCGTTTTGACCCAAATTCATGTAATGTAAATCTAATGACTCATACCCGACCCGACCCGTATTGCTAAAAGCCATTATTATTGTAGAGAAACCCAAACTCACTTAAAGTTCTATGTTAAATGACTCACTCAACTCATATTTCACATATATTTAACTTTTACTCAACTCATATTTGACAAATATTTAATTTTCACTTAACCCATATTTGACCCATATTTAGCTTTCACTTGACCTATATTTGACCTATTTAACTAAAAGTGAGTCATAATATGGGTTTATGACCCACCTTGAGGAAGAGCAGCTACTTATCGTGACTGAAGATCGAATGTGAGAAATGAGGCCTCAAAGGCGATAATGCCAAGGACCGGAACTGGTGATGGGAGAGAGAACGAGAATGGAATGCTACTAGGCGAACAGAGTATGCTTGTAGGAGCGAGGCTGATGGTACTGGAAGGTGCTTAAAGGAGGATGTGACGGAGAGAGGGATGGCGTGTAATAGTGGAATTGAGCGCTGGTAGCTGGAGATGGTGGCAACAACCAATTGTGGTGACAATAGAGGCTTCAAGAAGCGACATTGGGGCTCGAGAGAGCTCGGGTGTAATTCGGGTTTGAGGATTAGGGCAACGGCGGAGGATGCTAGGTGGGGCCCGGTATCGATCGGTGATCGAGTGAGGAATCGGTTATGTCCCACGCACATGATGTGTAGGTGTTGTAATTTAGAGAATACCCATTATGAGGATGAGACATCTCTGATTGCAGTTATACATTCGGTTTGCATATATTAAAATTTCTTTATGGGTTTTGCAATATTGACCGTAGCGCATTCGCATCGATTGCAAAATAAAATATAATAACGTAGAGAGAAAATCCGAATCTGGAGCGACATAATGCAACAAGAAAAAGTACATAATCCAATGCTTTGATGCCAACATGAATTCGAGAACATACGTACAACTCATATTCGGACCCGAAATTTTGTAATCTTAGGTGGGCCTTCCACCCCCAAAACGTTCGGAACGACCGAGGTCGCCCGCGGCCCAACTCCGTTTGCCCGGCCCGATCCGATCCGCCGCCCCACGACGCCGTCCCCGCCCACTCATCTTCCAACACCTAAAAAAGAAAAAAAAGAAAAAGAAAAAGAAAAATAAAAATCGCTGACCGAAAGGCGAAGTAGAAAAAGAAAGAACATAAAAAGGAAACCAGTCGAGCGGATCTCCATCTCATTTACCCCTCCATTTCCGATCTCGATCTCCGATCTCGAAATCCAAAGTTCGTAGGCCGATCGATCGATCAGCCATGTCCGCTTCCTTCGACGCGTTCAGCATGGAGGAGGTCCACCACGCCGCCGCCGCCGCCGCCGCCGCCCCCGCCCCCCCGCAGTTCGAGGACCACGTACGGCGGCTACTCCAACTTCCCCCCCGGTGCCGCCTCCGGCGGCAGCCTCGACGGATTCCCGGCCGACGGCGAGGTCGCCGTCGACCGATCCCCGGAGATCTTCGGGTTCGAGGACGCGGGCTCCGGGTACTCGCCGTCGCCCTACGACTCGGTCCACGTGGAGAACGGTAACGGGAACGGGAACGGGAACGGGAACGTCTTCGAGAGCGACGATGGGGTCTTCGCGTCGGACGGGCCGATCCTGCCCCCGCCGAGCGAGATGCAGGAGGAAGGGTTCGCCCTGCGCGAGTGGCGGCGGTGAGGGCTTTTTTGGGTTCGTTGGTTTGGATTTGGATTTGGTTTATTTAGATCTGGCGTTGGTGTGCTGTTTGATGCTTAGATCTAGGCTTGATTGCTCGGGTTTGAATTGCTGTTGCGTTCAAAATGTGGTGAAATGTGCTTGTCGAGCTGCGTTTATGAGCGATAGTTGAACTGGATTAGTCCTGGTGGCGATCTTGAAGTCATGCTTCATTTATTTCAATTTATTTAGTCATCGGTTATCTTTCTGATTCTCGATATCTTGTTCTCGTCTTAACTGCTAGTTAGTTAAGATCTGGTTCTGAGTTCACTTAATGGTTCACTTTATTGTTGGACATTTGGACTTTGATTTTGATAATCACTTTCTAATTATGCTTGAGTGATTGGGTAATTGTGGACTTAGGCTTCACATTGAGGTCCTCTTGTACAATTTCTTCAAAATCGTAGTAGTTCGATTGTTGATCTTGCAGCTGACCCAGAAACTTTGGAATGTTAGATGTTCTTGGATCTAGATTTAGATCTCACTTGAAAGTTTCAACTGGGACTAACAAACTTGGAAACAGTTAATCAATAACTGCTGGTGATGGGATGGACGTCATTGTTCGTTTGTTATGTTAAAACAGTAATTTAGCAAAATGATTTGCTAGTTTAGAGTTGAAAAGATTACAGTAGAATGATGCTGATCAGCCTTACATCTAGATCCTATTGTTGTGTTGTGGGGATAGTTTCCTTTATGGGATTAACATTATTGTTAGTTTATATTGTTAAAACAGTAATTTAGCAAAATTATTTGCTAGTTTGGAGCTGAAAAGATTGCAGTAGAATGATGCTGATCAGCCTTACATCTAGATCCTGTTGTTGTGTATGGGGATGGTTTCCTTTATATTTCCATTATAGAACAGCTTAATGAGCCATAGATTGTTTTGGCAATATTTCTTCAGTCCAGTGAAATATATCCAGACTTTTGTTGGTAGTTTACCTGAATAGAAATCATACTGTTATGTGTAGATTAAGAACTGCATTTACTTTACTACATTAGGATGAGTGAGCCTTTTCATGAAAAACCATAGCTTGTCCACTGTTCAGTGACCCCAGCCCATGACCAGCAGTTTGATGGTGAAATTTTGCTACTATGTACCTTTGCAGGATATTTTCATGCCTGCATATACTTAAGTCCACTAAAGCGAATCATAGAGTTGTTACCATGAAGTGCTGAATTGGTAAAAGGAACCTAACTGACATGACTGTCTCTTACCAAGATAGCAGGTTTCTCTAGGGGAACAATCAAGCTACATTTAGTTGACATAGGAAGATGCCAATTCTCATCGTGAACTCAATCATGGGTTGTTTTTCATATTTGGTCAGCTCAAAAGAATAATCTACACACTCAAGTGCAAGTGACCCCAGTCAAACCGATTACTTGGTCTCGAGAGCAATCTCGAGTTATTCTATTGTATGCAGATAAAAGAATAAAAGTAGATTCTGTTCTAGCTCCTGACCAAGATTTAATGAAGAAGATGCATTTTAAACTAAGCCCCAAATGATTTTCTACAAGATCCATAGAAATTGATACGGTTGAACTTAACTTGGCTTGATGGTTAAGAACTTTGAAGAGAGTCTGCAGCTTCATCTATAGATAGAGAGAAGAAACCAGAAGCTGAGAATTGTGAAGAGAGTACTAGTGTAAACTAGCAGAGTCGACACTGTTTTCCCGTTGGACTTTACTTGGCTTGATGGTCAAGCACTCAAGCTTGATTGGGCTTACTTTTTTAAGCATGAGTTTGAATCTGTTAAATACCATGCTCAAGCTTGAATGGACTGGACTTGGTCATCATTAGTGAACGTTGACACAAAATCTAGTTAAGCTCAGGTGAAGCTCAAAGTGAAATCTGTATCAGTGTTTTCTATATTTATGCATTCCTATTTAAAATCAATATCAAAGCTTAAGTGTTTGATTAGACTTGGAGTGAGGTATTGTCAAGTATTGTCAAGTTTGAGCTTGCTCTTATCAGATACTCAGTGGACTTGAGTTTGAAAGGAGTTGATTCAAGCTCGAGTATTAAGCAAGTTCGATTCAATTGGTGACAAGTAGTTGAAGTTAGCTCAAGTGTATCAACCTAACGGTTTTCATTATGAAATTTGGAGGTGAAAGCATAATCTTATTTCCTTGAGTATTTCTTAAATGCTCTTTTGTTTTGTCCAATTACTTAGTCTTCCATTTTTATTTTTTTAAACAGGAGCTTGGTCCCTAAAGTATTCTAAGACTGCTCTAAAACTTTGCACTGAATGTCAGATCTTGACTTGGTGTAATAGTTGCAGACGTGGGTGGATCCCTATGTAATTGGATTATTTTGTGTACATTCTCTTGCATACTTCTTGAAAGAGTGATCTTCTCGTGCCAGTAGAACATGAGTTGACTTAGTTAAGCGGTCCATTATCACCCTCAATAGAGTCATGATTCCTTGGCATCATCAGTAAGCCTTGCATGAAAACGCAAATATGCACAATATGGTTCTCAATGATGTTAGTAGTGGTAGGGTGTTCTGATTGTAACAGATTCCCAGTACTTTTGTTATTATTTGGTATGGTTGCCTATTACACTCTATCTAGATGCATGATGCATACAGTATGTAAATTTTGACAACTTGATGTTTATCTTAGAGATGCATATATTTAGTGAGTATTAGTTGAATTTTAGTTTTATAGATTCTGCTATAGTAATTAAGTGCCAGTGTTTTTTTTGGGTTCAAAAGAAATTGCATGTGCTGTATGTATCATATTGGGGCATTGCAGAATGGTGAGACAAGCCAAATACATCATTATTTCATTCCTATGTATTAATGAAAAAATAAGACTATATGGAGCCTATTCCAGTTGCGAACTGAGAGTGTCTGTTAGTTTGAGCTTGTGTGGTAAAACTATTCTAATTACTGAAAACTGGAAATACTTCAACTATAGTAGAGGTAGAAAAGCAAAAATGTCCTTGTTAGTCCTCTAGTAGCTTGACTGCCTTGCATTGTTGGGTTAGCTTGAAAACTATGATACATTGAATTTAATTAATATCGTAGGTGTTTTGTTGAAACACAGGTGGTGGTGGTTGTGAACTGAGAGTATCTGTTAGTTTAAGCTTGTATGGTAAAACTCTAAATACTGAAAACTGGAAATACTTCAATTATAGTAGAGGTAGAAAAGCAATAGAGTCCTTGTAGTCCTCTAGTAGCTTGACTGGCTTGCATTGTTGGGTTAGCTTGAAAACAATGACACGTTGAATTTAATCAATTTCCTAGGTGTTTTGTTGAAACACAGGTGGTGGTGGTGGTGATGGTATTGATATGTTTAATAGAGACATGTATGTACTTGCTAATGGATGTGTATGCCGACTGGTCTAAAGTTACATTGTCCAAAGAAGTAGTTTGGCATTTGTTTGTATGTGGCGAGTACTGTATTGTCCAAAGAAGTAGCTTGACATGTGTGTCCTCCGTTCTTCCATGAAGAACTTCAGACAAAGCCAGTATGATTACATTGACAGGACACATGACAACTTTTTGAAAATCGATAAATTATTCAAGGTCTCGGCCCTTTCTTACTAACATAAGATCCAAAAATGATTTTTTTGGAGTCCAAATAAAGCAGTGGCATGGTACCTGGTTTTCGCTTAAGCACAATGTAGAAGGGAACTGTAGTTTCATTGGAGTGCAAGTAGATTATTTACATGGTTAGATGTATCTTGAAATATGTTGTGTGTCTAATTCTGTGATATTTTCCAAATCAGTTGACTAAGGTAAGTTTTAATTGAGAGATCAGAAGGTTTTACCCTACTGTTGATGCCTCTTTCTAGCATGTTTGCAAATTCAGCATGATCTGCTAGGCTATTAACTAATTGTTTATGTACTTCCATTTGTTTCTGTAGCCAAAATGCAATTTTGCTTGAGGAGAAGGAGAAGCGTGAGAAGGACATGAGGATCCAGATCATCCTAGATGCTGAGGATTATATACGAGAATTTTATGAGAAAAGAAAGCTGAATGTTGAAAGCAACAAGACCAACAACAGGGAGAGGGAGAAGGTAAGAAACTCGAAAGTGTCCCATCGACCGCCCAATTCACTAGATTAGTTCCGAGCCAGGTGATAATAATGACTTGTGCATGTCTTGCAGTTACTCCTAGCTAATCAGGAGAAATTCCATAAAGAGGCAGATAAGCAGTACTGGAAGGCCATAGGAGAGCTGATCCCTCATGAGGTTCCGAATATTGAAAAGAGGCGAGGGAAGAAGGAACAGGAGAAAAAGCCAGGGATCACTGTTGTCCAGGGTCCAAAGCCTGGAAAGCCGACTGACCTCAATAGGATGCGTCAAATTCTCATAAAACTGAAGCACAATCCGCCGCCTCACATGATCCCACCTCCACCACCTCCCAAGGATGCAAAAGATGGGAAGAATGCAAAAGACGGGAAGGACAAGGAGAAGGAGAAGGAGAAAGAGAAGGATGGTGCACCAACTGCCAACGGGGCTCCTGCAGCGGCTGCGGCAGCATCCCCTGCTAAAGATGGTGTCAATGGCTCATCAAGCCCACCGAAAGAAGTTGCTCCTGCCGAGGAACAACCCGAGCAAGCGAACGCTTGAGCGTGTTTTCACCCCCTGCTTTCTCTGGAGCAGCGAAGTGCACTTCCGATCGCTCTCGCTTGTGATGATTACTCTTGGTCAACGTATTTTTGTCTATTGAATATTTTTTTTCTTGAATGTCGTGATTCTTTTTTCTCGAGTCTCAGGTATTCTTACTGCTTGGTGCTTTTGTTGTCGTGTGCTGCGCAGATGTAGACATTGAAACTGCGGAAACGACGATACGCATTACTGTAACCCAGGGATTGATCGAATTTTACTCCATGTATCGATATATTTGTAGTTTCTCCTCTTTGCCCGATATCATCATGCTGAAACATATTCCACCCTTGTTGGGCTTGCCTAGGATCTTCATTTTCTCCAATCTCATAATAAAATTTTCCCATATTATTCGCGTGCTCTTTCTCCGTCTTTGTTTCGGCTTATGTTGCGTTCGGATCGTGTTTGCCGATCCTAGGTTCATTTAGAACAAGAAGCTATATTGGTGAAGTCATCACGGGACGTGAATCCATCATTCCTCACCTGCCCTTTCTTGTATAAAGATCCTGAAAACTTGAACGATAACCAGTTTCTACATCGGCTTTCTATCTGAATACCACGAATCATCAAGAATTTAACTGTAGTTTGTAATGTATGTGATTTGAGTATGCATTGGGAAGTCTTTAGCACCCCCACCTAAAGGTCGACTAACAATGGCCCCGATGATGCTCGCGACGCTAAATCCAAACCAGGAGAGCCACACCGATACCTCTTCAATCCTCTTTCCGTGCAACCCTTGCAGTTCATTAACAATTAATGCCGATCGAATTCGGCGAGAATGGGAGAACCCATTTCTGGGAGCATCCAACTCTAGCATAAACATTATTGTACAACAGCTACTACCTCTTGGAGACAAAACTGATCTTTAAAACTCAAACGGGAAAGGACTTTCCCATGTCCAAAACCTTATACTTGGCATTGCCCACATACAGATAATATCCTTGCAATAGCAAATGCCATGTATTGGATCAAGAAGAGGGGCAAAACAAAAGCATAACAACAGCAATTAAGCAATGCAAATAAGTAGAAACAAAGAGAGACAAGTTGAACAGCTAGAGAAGATAAAACTACAAATAACAGAGCTCAGCCGCAGCAGGATCAGTTTCAATTCTCATTGAAATACATGAGGAAAACTCAGGAGCCGTTCGCCGCTTGTTCATGGATGAGATTGATCCCGACGAGCACTTACTAAAGTTCTAAGGGTTAATTCCGCCCATCGCAATCATTCTTCTCGGTCTTTCTTCTTGTCTTTCTTCTTCTTTTTCTTCTCTTCTGATTTATCCCCATCCTCATCCCTACCATTACTAATACCCTCCTCAGCCTCTTTGTTCTTTTTCTTCTTCTTCTTCTTCTCCGATTTCTCTGTATCTGGAGAAACAGCTTCGGCCTTATCCTTGTGCCCCTTCTTTTCTTTCTGAGCCGTCTCCTCATCTGACGACACGTTGCCATTCTCTTTGTCCTTCTTTTTCTTCTTCTTCTTCTCCTTCTTTTCGACTTCCGGTTCCACCGCATCTTCCTTCACCTTCTTAATCTTCACTTCCTCGACTTCTTCCACCACCTTCGCCCTTTTAGCCGGCTTACCATCATCCACCTCTCCGTCCTCATCCTTACTCTTCCTTTTCTTCTCCTTCTTCTCCAAAACAGCACCCTCCCCGATGACAGAAATCTCCTTCTCTGGCTTCGCTGGTTCGTGGCAGCAGCAAGACTGGCAACCATAGAGTCTCCACCAGTCGGGAGAACCACATTCCTAACCCATTCCTGAGGGGTCTTCTCATTCGGCTTTCCGTGCTTATCCAACTTCCCATCAGCAATCAGTTTCTTCTTCATAGATGCCCTCGGGCCAAGCCCCCACTTCCTTGGGTAAGTATCCCGATCCATAACAACCCTCTTAATCTTCGCCACCACACCGTGATCACAGGTCGCCATCACGGCCGTGGTCATTTCAGCAATGCCCAATGCAACGGCTTCACCTTTGGTAGTCATCAGCACCACTTCCTCCCCGACCTCGATATCATTCTCGAACCTCAGCAACCCCGGAATCATCAGCTTCGCACCATAACAGATGGCATTCACCGCCGAATCCTTCACCACCAACCTCTTGTAGCTCGTCAGCAGAATCTCGAGCGGCATGATCACCCTCCTCAGATAGGTCTCATCCCTATAGTTATCATACAACCACTGCGCGTCCATCACATCGTGCATCGTCACCATGTTATCCTTCTCGCCGAGAATCCCCGACCGCACCCTCCTCAGCTCCTGCATATGCCCTCCGACACCCAAGATAAGCCCCAAATGCACGCACATGGTCCTCACATAAGTGCCCGCCTCGCAGGAAATCCAGAACACGACCAAATGCCGGTCAACGTCGTACTCCAGCAGCTTACTCTCGTAAATGGTCCTAATCCTAAGCTGCCTCTTGACGGCGGAAATCAAGGGCGGCCGCTGGAACACAGCCCCGGTGAGGGTCTCGAGCGCCCGGGCCACCTTGGCGACCTCGGGGACCTTGGAATGCAGCCTGGCGACGCAGACGTACTCCTTCCCGGCGCCCTGCTGGGACTTGACGAGGCGGGTGGCCCGGTCGATGCAGACGATGAGGTTCCCGGTGACCTTCGGGTCGAGGGTGCCACTGTGGCCCGTCTTCTCGACCCGGAGGATGCGCTTGATCCAGGCGACGACCTCGTGGGACGAGGGGTTCGCGGGCTTGTCGAGGTTGAGGATGCCGTACCTGATGTACTCGGCGAGGGGGCGCTTGAGCGGGGAGTAGCCGGAGGGGAGCGGGGTGTAGTGGCCCGTCCGGACGTTGAGGCGGTCGTAGTTCTTGAGCAGGATCGGCCACTGCGAAGTGTCGATGGAGGGCGTGAACGACTGGGGCTTGATCATGTAGTCATCGCCGGCGGCGGCGGCGTCCTTGTCCTTTTGGGGCGGCGCCGCCGAGTCGGGCTCGCCGTCCTTGGAGCGGTGCTTCTTCTTCTTCTTCTCGGAGCGGGAGATGTCGAGGTCGGACATGGCGAAATGGGTTCCGGGTCGCGGAGTCGGGTGGGTTCCTAGGTTAGGGTTTAAGGGTTGGGAGTGGATAGTGAGGAAGAGGGAGGAGGAGGGTTTTCAGGGCGGTGGGAAATGGAAGGCTTTATAGGGGAGGTCTGGTTAGGGTTTTAGGGGGGGCGGAGGAGGAGGAGGATGATGATGAACGAGGACGAAGCAGAGAGAAAATGGTGGTGGGGGAGGGTTTAAGCCGCATAGGATTGGGCTTTTCTCGGAAGCCCAGCCCGGCCCACATCGCGATATGGTACCCTAGAAATAGAAAATAAAAGCTTCAAGCGAGTCGCAAGTAAAAAGTTAAAGAAAGAGGTGATCATTGAGCCGATCTGGAGATGTGGCGATTAGTTGAGGTCCTAACTTTAACAAGGTAGCTGCCCATTTGTAAATGAGATTCGGGTTGAACCGTGCTGGATTTGATCCTTATTGGAGATAATCGTTAGACAGCCTAATTGTGTTTTAAGTTTAGATTTGAATCATTGTTCAAATCAATCATCTCAAATTTTATGCAATATTCCTCAGGTTGGAGTGTCCATATCTACTCATTTGCTAGGTGAGTTGAATGAGCCAATACAGGCTGCCTTGCTCATGGCCAACTGAGCAAGTCCGGTAGATGGGTAAACTTCTAGCTCCCAAGGACAAGGTATCCATTAATATGGTAGATGGGTAAACTTCTAGCTTCTAAGGACAAGGTATCCATTAATAATGCCATGGAAAATGCTTGATAAGTCGGAATATTAGATCAATCATTGCTAAGGACAATATAGCGAATTGCATCCTTATAATTGATTATCTCGCACCCAATTTAGCTCAAGCGCTCAATCTCTCAAGCAAGACAAATGACATATAGCTTAGTTTAGCGTAACAATTGATTTTGATTTACTTTGGCCATCATTAGAATAGTGGCATTAACTTTCAACTAATTTATGCACAAAAGGCTCAATTTTACTTTTAGAGATCCTCTAGGATAAAAATTATTTCAATCCCCAAATCTCTAGCACAAACACCTTGATATCACTCTTATGAACCTGTGCTACATCTCTCTCATTTTATCTCGTTGGTACAAGACCCTATTTTTTAGCCCACATAGGTATGGGTGTAATTGGACTTTGACTCTCTCTCCCACTCCATTTCGGCAATGTGCTCATTATGGGTGATTATGCTATTTCCTCGTGTTTTTCAACCATCATGCTAGTCTCTTGGGACTTACATGAATGGCAAATGTTCACCCAATTGAACGGGTCACTCCACTCTATTGATTGCTTCCCTCGATTCATGTTGTTAGCAAATCTTGAGTCACTTGTGCTCTCTTTCACAAGTGTAGCATCCCAAGCCAATTATCTCCCTTGGCAACAATTTCTTTACCTATTAGGCTTATTTTGATATTAGCAAACCAACAGAAGTTTTCTTCTCATTGGAAATGTGACAATTTAATCTTTTGTAGCATCCACCAATACAGTAGGGGAATTTGGTTTGGCACCATTTGTTAGGGGTCAAAAGTTTTCTGACCAAGGTTGAGCCCATACGATACTTGAGGAGTGACAGCACTAGGCAAGTCTTTCATTTACAAATTGTTCTAAATAATAGTACAACAAATTTTTCACATCCAATTTAACTCAAGCATTATTTTCGCTTTACCATGACCATCATCTAGACACCAATATTAGCTCACGATTCGTTTGTGTATAGGAAGCTAATCTTACCTTTAAAGATCCTGTTGAGATGATGATCATCCCATTCCTAGATTCCAAGCATAAAAACGCTGATGCCACTTCTATGAATCACCTGTACCGTTTCATACTACACTTTAATGCCACAAAGTGGATATTGGAAAAATCAGATCGTGGCACAATCATAAACTTGATAAAGTGGCCGAAACATGAGATTCTTTTCCCATGATGATGTCGGAGGATCGAATCTGCACCATTTGCCTCTACCAAGTACAAAAACAAAACAAATACCGATCCAACTCTTATCAACATACTCTCTCTCTCTCTTTCATAAAATTGCAACTTATTTGATTAGCTACCAATAGTTAGTATATATCTGCTAAGGAAGTTGCGTTATCCTGTGTTTTTCATGAGATGATCATTATTTTTGTCACTGCTCATTTTTCCTTATGTGATTTCACAACGTTCGAACGAATTAAGTTGTATTTTAACAAATGAATAATATTAACGAGTGTCACTAAACGAAGAAGCATTTCACTTTTTAAAGTATTCATTACACATAACGCATTTCTAGTTAGTGCCTCAGAATCTATGAAATTTCTTAAATTAAACGATTCAAAATGAAATTCTTCATAATTTTTTTAATAATTTTATAATTTCCCCTTAATAATTTCTTTTTTCCCCTTTTGCCGTTCTTTCCGGTTTATCTTCTCCCTCTCAATCTTTCCGCCCACTATCAAAACAAGAGCAGCAAAACGGATCGAAGCTCGCCGCGCATGGCGGTCGGTTCTGCCGCAAGCGAGTGATTAGCTCTCTCACCACTGCCACCGTCTCCACTCGCAACCAATGAGAACCCTAATTTCTCCGAACCAAACCCATCTCAATCATCTGCTCCTTCCCCCTTTCTCGTCATCATCATCGGAGAAATCGCAAGTATAGGCTTGTACTGTCCAATGATGGGAATGATGTTGTGCTCAGTTGATTGCAGACATAGGACCAGTAAGTATTATCCGTGCACATACTCTATTGTTCTATGACGCAATGGTTAGCATCTCATATTGCCTTTGAATTTCAGGAAGCAGCTTTTGATGCAGACAAAGTGTTCATGGCTGCAATTGATAAATTCAATGCAATGATGTCTAAAGCAAATGCACATGCTCCAGATGGTAAATTCCTACCCATTTCTTTGTTCCTGAGAGTGTGGTAAGTCACCATTCATATTATAGAGTACAACGTTATCTTCTTTCCACCCACGCCAAATGCTGAGATGGTAAATCGGTGGAAAAGAATAGACATAGATACCTGCACCAGTGATATGTTCCTTTGATAGCTCAACGCACTATAAAATCGTTGGAATATGTTGAATATTCATTGAAGATGATATTTACTTGGGAGGAAGTCTACAGATTGAATCTATTGAAATCCAGTCACCTGTGCAAACAGCAAACGTATTTTCCATTTGAGAAATTATCGTGGGGAGAATCATTTCCAAACTGATTCTCATGTGGTGCATGTTTCAAGCAGTTTTTCCTTATTATAATTTTAACTGCTAAAATAACCACACTTTTGGGGCGTAATTGTTCTGCATTCAGAGGCATATGTATCTAAATGACGACAAGGAACAAGATTGCGAAGAATGCGCATGAAGGCTTCTTATAATAATTTATAATTAACTATGAATTCTCTGATAACTACTGTAATATCAAAGTGAATGCATTGAATTATTCATTGTTTAAATATCTTATATTTATAAATTCTACACAGTTTAATTATATGTTCAACTATGGTTGCTTAATGTGATTATATTTTAGTAAGGAAAAGAGTGGTTTGATGGCAGATGGGGTCCAAATTGATCAACTCACGAGTATCGACATCTTTGTTATCGTCGTCGTTCGGATGTAAATTCACCAGTCCAAAAGTCGTCAAAATTCTTACATGTTAATTTTAAATATACGTGAGACTATGCTGTCTACCTATAAGGGGGGGTGAAGTGGGAGGAGAGAGATGGAAATAGGAAAATAATGCTATCCAGATGCTATTGTTTCATAGGTGAAGCACTGAAAATTGAGAGAGTGGGAAAGGAAGATTGCATGATCCATTGGGGATTTTAATCTCATCCATAATGGGCTCAACAAATAATGGTTGAAGTTTAACTGCGGCTCGAATTTTCTTTCAATTTTTTCTTAATTTGAGTTATGCAGCCCTGCAGGGACGAAATTTGTCACGATACTTTGCAGATTTCGTTTTAAATATGAGAAGATTTTCAGGGCGGGGGTTGGGTCAATCCCTAGCATCACTCATATAACTTACAGGCCCATGACCTGATTGATCCGAGGGTAAGGCTATTCTATAGTTTTCTTTTTGAGTGCCTAATGTATGATCTAAGGGGCAGCCTCGTCTTGAAATTTTTCCATGACTTGAATCTTCACCTCCAGCTAATAATTGCATGGGGCACCAAGAACTTGGAAGATCTCAGTCTCATACATATATGCAAACTAAAGAATTAGATATAGAACTAGGAAGGTAATAATTGCCAGAGCAACAAGTAAAGTCTTTTTTATTTTCGCACCGTGTAGGGATGCTTAGAATTATTTAGGTGAAACACTATTTGTAACCTTAATGGAAAAGGATGGTCATACAGGACACTCATTAGAGGTAGTGTATTTGTGTTTGAGGTGGTGCATGATCTACCTCTAGAACTGGGAAGTTCAAAACAAAAGATTGCTAACGATGCACTGAACTTTTTGGATGGATGTTCATTAACCAGAACAGAAATTTCTCTTGGTCATTTAAAGACAGGTCTATGTACCTATCCAATGTACACAGAGTGACTCCAATGATAAGTAATGTTACTTGATAGATTGCTAATCTAATAGGATTGGGTTGTACAAGGAATGTGCATGGAAAGAAAGGAATAGGATTAAAGAAATTAGAAAGAGAAAAGCAAATAAAATTTTCGATTTAATTTTGGAAAAAGCTTAAAGTTTAACTAGCTCGAGACATGGCACATTGAAGATTTCCTCTTTTATGTGCAGCATTAATATAAAACTAGTTGGATGATAGCAATTCCACGATCAACTTAGCGAATATCCTGTTTGAGACATCCAACCCCCAGAGTGTTCCATAAGCACTCGCGGTAGCATTTACAGCATAAACTCACAGGTTACATCGTGTTTTCCCTTCTCTATGCCCTGTGCATTGGCCTGGAATTTTGTCTCTCCAAATCATCATCTCTGAGCCAGGATCCTCGGGAAAGAAAAAACCCGGACACTAAACGGAACTTACCAGGAATGCTGAAAATCTGTAGAAGTAAGCTGTGAGAGGAACGTTGAGGGATGACGGTCGTTGGTGATGGAGGTGATGTGGCGAAGCTGAAGCTACGAGCCCTGAACGCTCTCTGTCTTGTTTTCCGGCCACCCTCACTACTCTCCCCCTCTTTTCTCTCTGATCAGACAAGGCAGCCACATCCTTGGCCTGGCTCACGAGGAGCCCCAGGAAGAGAAATGACGTTTCAAGAGTTTTTTTCGCGACTCTGCTCAATGGCGACGCAGTTGCAAAGGAAGGGGACCATAATTGAGCGTAGGGTTGAATCGAGCACTTCATTGTGGAACCTAACGTCTAGGAAATTAGTGCTTTCCTTGCTAGAACTTAATGCCCGCACGCCCGAGATCCTTCATCTTTTAACCTAAGGTTTAGGAAATTACTGCTCATCCCTTGCTGGAACTTAATGCCCGCACGCCTGAGATCTGCGAAGGTAGAATGGAGGAGACTAAGCAAGTGCTTGGTTTTTGGAGAGATAGGTGTACGATAGCAATTCCATGATCTAACTTATCAAATATCCCATTGGCGACATCCAACACCATAATGTTGAGATTATCAGTTTCCTTTGCTGGAGATTTCGATGAAAAAATCCTACATCACCAACAAGAACAGACTAGTAGAATTCGTGATCAGATTGTCTGAGTAATTCTTAAACTTTTAATTTATTCAATACAGTTTATAAACTTTAGGTACATATTCAATATATTCTTTGAAGTGTATGAAAATATCCTAAACTGTATGGAAATTTCTAATATAGTCAATGAGCTCTTGGTATATATTTAATATAATACCTCATAATCTATAAAATTTCTTTAATTAATTGATTCAAAACGAAATTCTTAATAACTTTTTTTATAATTTTTATAATTTTCCCTCGATAATTTCTTTTTCGACCTTTTTACCGTTCCTTCCGGTTTATCTTTTCCCTCTCAATCTTTCCGCCAAACATCCCCTCTCCCCCTCCCAAAACAGGAGCAGCAAAACGGATCGAAGTCCGCCGCGCATGGCGGTCGGTTCCGCTGCGAGCGAGTGACTGCTCCCCCGCTACCATCCTCTCCGCTCGCGCCCAATGAGAACCCTAATTTCTCCGAACCGAACCCATCTCAATCATCTGCTAATCCCCCATTTCTCGCCATCTTCGCCTCATTGGAGAAACCGCAGGTTCATCCACGGCCCTCATCCAAAATGGCTGCGCAGCGCGACCCACATGGCGTCGCTCTCGGCCAGAGCCTCTGCAGCTCCTGGGTCGGCGAGCTATGGCGGCTGGGAAGACTTCGGGCCCTTGGACGACTCCGTCCGCCCCGGTGAGTCGACCCAGTTGCGGAAATTCTTGGTATCCGTAGGACTCGATGATCAGAGGCACGTGTTCGTGTTTGCCTTGGGGCTGGTCTGCGCGCTGGCCATTTCTAGAGTGAGGGTTTCTTCCATAGTCATATTCCCCGCTTGCGTCTCGGTTTTCTTGGTAGGGTTCTCGCTTGGTTTGGTTCGCGGCGGAATTGGGGCGGAGGCCAGTGGGAGTAAGAGGCGATCGAAAGAGGATGCGGTTAAGGCTTACGGTGAGAAGTGGCGGAAATTGGTGGATTTTTTGGATGAATTAGATGGTAGAGTTAACAATTTATTAAGTGATGTTAAGAATTCTATGGAGTGTAAGAGAGTCGGATTGGATGATTTGGAAACTTATGTTCAAGAACTTCAGACAATCAGTTCGTCATCTTCAAGTGTTAGAGATAACATTCGTGAATCTTTAGCTAATTCTGGGAACACCAGTGGCTCGTTAATTGAGAACGAGAAGTCAAATAAGAAAAGGAAAGACCATGGGGACTTCGGGATTCCGTTGATGGAATCCATGGTGGGCCTATTAAGGGGAAGTTTGGGTGGTCTAAAGCCTAACAAAATTAAGGATATTGTTAAAGAAGAGAACTTGAGGAGCGTGGCAAAGGATGATGCCATTGAAGGTGCTCCAAAAATGGCATCTGAAGTTAATTCTCGTCATAGAAGTCCAGGTTCATACCAAGATGTGGTAAATAGGCCAAAATTTTATCAGGGTGGAAGAAGAGCAAGAGAGTTTGTGGACAATGGAAGTCTGAGTATGGATGAGGAGGGTGGGAGTACCAGAAATTATGTCAACAACATTAGGAGGTTCAATTATCACACGGACAGGGTTCATTCCTCAAATAGTCAATACGTGTATTCGAAGGGAAGACACAGTTATAAATCTCATTCACAGGAGCCCCATGATAACCAGCTTGATTTTGTGGATTTTGACATGAAGACAAGCCATGTGGAAACTGAGGCTTCCTTCATGGAAGACCAGTTGCTTCAGAAATCTGAGAGATATTATGCATCTCGCCAAAGCAGTGAAAGGAGGAAGGTGGAAACTTACCAATCTCAAGTGAGAAGAGAGAAAATGAATTCCCATGACAATCTCTTTTTTGTTGACCACCAGTCTGAACTCGAGGGAGATGTTAGTTCGATATCCTCTCCAAATATTTTAGATGACATAGAGTTTGATAAGTATCTAACAGAAGCAAATGACCTTTTAAAGCAAGCCAAGGAGTTGGTAAGGGGAAGACATGACGAGCAGCATGCAGAGGCCATCCTTTATGAGTCTGCGGAATTGCTCTCTAGAGCGATTGACATGAAACCAATGAGCTTGTTGGCCGTGGGTCAGCTGGGTAACACCTATCTACTCCATGGAGAACTTAAATTGAGAATTAGTCGTGATCTGAGAACTTTATTAACAAGCAGTGAGTCATATTTTGAGAGACGAGTTAGAATTGGAGGCAGTGGTGGCTACCATTCCAGCAAAGATAAAATTGCTTCTGTCCTTGTTCAGGCGTGTGAGGAGTGTGAGGGACTTCTTGTAGAAGCTGGCAGAAAGTATAGGCTTGTATTGTCAATTGATGGGGATGATGTTAGAGCTTTATACAATTGGGGCCTTGCTCTATCTTTCCGTGCCCAGTTGATTGCAGACATAGGACCAGTAAGTACTATCTGTGCACATACTCTATTATTCTATGACGCTATGGTTAGCATCTCATATGCATTTTAGTGCCAAAACTTATTAACTTCAAATTTTGCCTTTGAATTTCAGGAAGCAGCTTTTGATGCAGACAAAGTGTTTATGGCTGCAATTGATAAATTCAATGCAATGATGTCTAAAGGAAATGTATATGCTCCAGATGGTAAATTCCTATCCCTTCTTTGTTCCTGAGAGTGTGGTATGCTGCCATTCATGATGATTATAGGGTATGACATTGTCTTTTTTCCACCCACGCCAAATGCTGAGATGGTAAATAGGTGGAAAAGAATAAACATAGATATTTGCATTAGTGATATGTTCCTTTAATAGCTCGATCCACTATAAATCATTGGGATATGTTGAATAATCAATGAAGATGATATTTACTTAAAGAAGTCTACAGATTGAATCTATTGAAATTTGATCACCTGTGCAAACAGCAAGCATGATTTCCATTTGAGAAATTATTGTGGGGAGAATCATTTCCAAACTGATTCTCAAGCGGTGCATGTTTCTAGCAGTTTTTCCTTGTAATAATTACAACTGTTAGAAGAGCCACATTTTTTTGGGGCATAATTGTTCTGTATTTGAAGGTATATAAGGGTCTGCATAGTAACGCTCCTGGGAACAGCTGTTTCTGTTCTTTTGTTAATAATTTATAATTAACTATGAATTCTCTGATAACTGTAAAATCAAAGTGAATGCATTGAATTATTTATTGTTTGAATTATCTTACATTTTTAAGTTCTAGACAGTTTAATTTTATGTTCAACTATTGTTGCTTAGTGTGATTTTATTTTAGCAAGAAAAAGAGTGGTTTGATGGCATAGGAGGGCCAAACTGGCCAATGCATGGGTATCAACATCTTTGTTGTTGTTGTTTGGATGTAAATTCACCAATCCAGGAGTTGTCAAAATTTTTACATGTTAATTTTAGATGTATGTGAGACTATGCTGTCTACCTATAAGGGGAGGCAAGTAGGAGGAGAGAGATGGAAATAGGAAAAGAATACTATCTAGATGTTTGAGACTTCTTTTATTGTTGACGGTTTGGTTGCTAAGGTGAAACGCTGATAGTTGAGAGAGTGGAAAGGAAGAGAACTTTAAAGAGAGAGAAGGAAGATTGCATGATCTGCCCTTTGCATTGGGAGGCCTTAGTTTTAATCTCTCGACAGATAATGGTTGAAGTTTAATCGCAGCTTGAATTTTTTCAGTTTTTTCTTAAATTGAGTTATGCAGCCTTGCTGGGACAAAATTTTTCATAATGCTTTGCAGATTTTGTTTTATATATTTAAGAAATTTTTTAGGTGGGGCGCAGGTCAATCCCTGCCATCACTCCTATAACTTTCAGGCCTATGACCTGACTGATTTGAGGGTAAGGCTATTCTATAGTTTTCTTTTTGAGTGCCTAATGTGTGCTTGTAGCCTCATATTCATATAAAAAAGCGGCAGTCTGGTGCATGAAGCTATGGTGATGCATGGGGTTGGGGAGTGTCGGACCACTTTGGGTCTAACTTTTCTTTTTCGAGTGCCTATTGTGTGCTTTTACCCTTATATTCATATAAAAAAGGGGCAGCCTGGTGCATGAAGCTATGGTGATGCATGGGGTTGGGGAATGGTCAGACCACTTTGGGTCTAACTATGGTTTTTCTTCCTCGAGTGCCTACTGTGTGCTTGTACCCTCATATTCATATAAAAAAGAGGCAGCCCAGTGCATGAAGCTCCGGTTATGCATGGGGTTGGGGAAGGGTCAGACCACTTTGGGTCTAACCATGTTTTTTTTTTTTGGAGTGCCTACTGTGTGCTTATAGCCTCATATTCATATAAAAAGGGTCGGGCTTGTGCATGAAGCTCCAGTGATGCATGGGAAATGGGGTTGGACCTCTTTGGGTCTAAGGTACACAGCCTTGTCTTGCAATTTTGCCAGAAGACTGTTTCCATGACTTGAACCGTGACCTCTAGGTCACATGGCAACAATGTTATTATTATATACAAACTAAAGAGTTAGATATGGAACTCAGAAGCTAATAATTGCATTTGGCACCAAGAACTTTGAAGCTATTTTATTACTAGCATCACGCCCATGAGCCATCGAGGGTTTTACAGTAATTCATGAATAAGATGATGCCAGAACAACAACCAAAGCCTTTTTCTTAGCACTGCGTAGGGATGTCTAGAATTATTTTGTTGAAACACTATTTGCCACCTCAATGAAAATGGATGGTTATACTGGACTCCTATTAGGGGTAGTGTACTTGTGTTTGAGGTGGTGCATGATCCACGTCTAGAATTGGAAAGTTCAACACAAAAGCTGAAATGCACCAAATTTCTTGGTAAAATAAGGAAATTTTCTTAGTCATTTGAAGACAGGTCTATGTATCTAGCCAATGATAGACAAAGTGCCTCCAATGATAATTAATGTTACTTGATAGATTGCTAATCTGATAGGATTAGGTTGTACAAGGAATGTGCATGGAAAGAAAAGGAATAGGAATGAAGAAAAAAGAAAAAGAAAAGGAAAAGCAAACAAATTTTCTGATTTGTTTCCGGCGAAAGCTTAGAGTTTAACCAGCTCGAGACGTGGCACATTGAAAATTTCTTCTTTTAAGTAGAGTGTGAATATAAAACTAGGTGGATGATGGCAAACTCATGGCAGTGTTATGTGCTGTATAAATGCTGATGTCCTAATTGCACTTGCAGCTTTGTTCAGATGGGGTGTGGTATTGCAACAAAGATCTCGCTTGCGGCTGAGAAACAGTAGGGAGAAAGTGAAGTTGCTTGAGCAGGCAAAGAGATTATATGAAGATGCACTTGATATGGACTCTGACAATTCTCGTGTAAGAGAGGCCTTATCCTCATGCATGCTTGAGCTGGACTATAAGCACTCATAGTAGCATCTACAGCACAAACTCACAGGAAACGTCATTTTTTCCCTTCTCTACGCCCTACACATTGGGCCTGGAATTTTGTCTTTCCAATAATTATCTGAAGACCGTGCTTTAGGCTGGGCACTCTTGCGAGCACTGTGTATATGTGTAAGTAGGTTAATAAATGTGGAAATAAGGAGGACAATTGAAGAAAAGCCAAATAATCACAATAAAGTGACACTGTTCTGTTTTATGCTTGATGCTGTCTGAAGACTATATCAGTGATGCAGACCATTCGGCTGGAGTCAGCTGAATCTTGAAAGTTTCACCTCCATTTGTTCATGGCTCTTCTGGTTGTCCATCATAGCAAAGCAAATTGCCCACGTCTCCTGTTAACTGCATTATTTTTGCTTTTGTGCTTTGTGCAGCTCTATCTTTTTGTCAACTGTAGTACCAAGATAGACATTAAAAGGGCAAGATATTTTAGTTTCTTTCTGTGTAATGTGGCTATTGAACATTGCATTACAGAGAAATTCAGATGCACTGAATCACGTCTGCCTCATTTCTGCTGCACTTGAGACAAAACCAACATGCATATTTCTCCAAGATATCCAGTCTCCATGTAGTGGATGAAATCTGCTTTCCTGCAGTTCACAATGATAAATTCTGACGACGGATGGATTTTGTTGAGTTGAAAACAAATGCACGAGGTGTGGCAAGAAGGCCCTTTGTTGAGTTGAGAGTAATCTTAAAACTGAACTAAAGAACCTAATTATTAGTGTCAGATTTTAAGATGTTAAGAAGACCAGAGTTTCTTGACATTTACATCTTAGAGAAGCAATGCCAGTAACTCTTAGGGCCGGTGGTAAAGGAGATTGCAGGTGTGATAGTGGAGATGGAATAGTCGGTGATGGTCGTGAATGGCGATTGTCAAGAGGTGGAGTCGAGCTATGGCGGCTGTGGCGATGGTTGCGTGGAGCTGGTGGTACTTACCTATGGAAATTTTGTTGACACAAGGTTTGGAGCGCCATTTGAGGGCTAAAGTCTGTTCCCAAGGAAGAACTCTCAATTTGAGGAAAGTTTAGCTGCAGCTGGGTCAGATTATTGATCTTGGGAAGTGTAGAGCTTCCAAATTATATAATTTACTTACATATTTTGATTAGGTCACAAAATTTGAAGCGCAAATTTAGGGTCATAGTTCATTTTAAAGGATGAATATCCAATTCTGAGAGTTTGACTCTGTAACCTGAATCACAATAGCCGAGCTCAATTTTCATTAATGAAACCTAAGGACGGCTAGTTTGTTGTGTATGACAGCTGATGTTAGTAGGAGCCAAATTCTATCTTTTTGAGCGAGAAATCTAAGTGTAACACTGCCAAGAGTGAAATTAGCTTCATGTATCTTACCCCAAGTCGAGATCTTCATGTTTCCGATGGAGGCGGAGTAACGTATCTTTCTTTATCCAATTCTTCAGTATTCTAAAATTTGCTATGTGATGATTTGGTCCAGTGTGCCGTTCGGATAATGTAATGAATGGTGTAGGCCCTGGGTGCTGGTTTTAATCAATTTGTAGGATATTATTTTAGTATCTTCTATTCCCCAAAAATGGAACATCTATGTTTCAAATAAAACATATATTGTTAGCTGCATTGAGGCCCCAGCACCAAGAGAGAGAGAGAGAGAGAGAGAGAGAGAGAGAGAGAGAGAGTATTACTCTGCACAGTGTCGTGAATCAGGGATACTAGTTAGCACATCAGTTCAAGACACCGCAAAGTACAGGCTAATCAGTAAAAGCCAAAGCTTCAATAGAGTTTATTGATTCAGTAACTCAGCATCTAACCTGGATGTCATTCCTTTTTAACATGCAATGGCCCGTACCTTTGTTCCTTAATTTCCCTCTAATTTTTTCTTCCTAGCGAGATGGGAATACGGGAGGTGACACTGGATAGTCTCACCCTTTGGAGGTTCTTTTTCATATATTTTTTTCTTTTGAGCCTTTTAAAAATTTATCTGGTCCATAGCTTCATGAATTTTACCACAAATAGAGATCTTCATGTGTCAAAGAGGTTGGGTCACATATCTTTCTTTATCCAATTATTGAATCTTCTAAAATTTGTTAAATAATGATCTGGTCCAGTGGGTCATTAGGATAATGCAATGAATAATGTAGGCCCTAGGTGCTGGTTTAAAGTAATTTGTAAGATATTATTTTAGCAGCTTCTATTCCCCAAAAAAGTAAATTTTTTTTTTCAAATAGAAGGTATATTATCAGCTGTATTGAGGCTCCAGGACCAAGAAAGAGAATATTACGAGGATACTCCTTTGAATATTATTTACAACATATTATTTATACTCAAATTCAAGCTTACTAATCTATCGGCGTCTTTATAATATATACATTTACATATATATATTAATGTGTTTACTTTTTTCAAAAATATTAAAAGTGAGAAAGGTGATAGGTCTTGATAAATGATACGACACGATGAGAGAGACATCATCCTATATTTCTAACCTTAATTGTTTTTTTTTGGCACATTTATTATTTTTAGTAGTTGGGTTGAATGAAAAGTTAGAAGCAATATTATATTCTATTGAGGTGGATAACACCTACCAACATTGCTCCATCGGCCATAACCAATATTATTCTCTAATAATTTCTGTGAGACCCACTGGAGATCTCTTTCTTCTCATTCATCCTTCATTTATGTCAATTGAAGAAAAATTCTCATTTTATATCTAAATTCATCTCAATTTCTCTATTGGGTCTTCACATCATTTTTTTTTTTTGGCTGGTCAATTAGATGTCTTCTAGTGTAACTTGCACAAGGCATTCACATGCTTATTCCACTAAAATGGAGTCTCTAGGACCTTGGTAATTGACATATGATATTTGGAAGATCTTTAAAACAGATCTTAATTTTTTTCGTAGGACACCAGTATACTGAACTTTTTTCCATCGCACGAACACTCAAACTTATCCAGTGACTTAAAAGGACTGTACATCATAGCTCCGCCTATAATAGTTGTTAAACAATTGATATGGTAGCATGGATGAATGATGTCATGTTGGATTTTTATCAGACATGGTGGACAAAAGTTTAACAGAAAGTAATATTTGAATTATCGATACAAGTTTTGAGTATTGGCGATACGAAAAATGGTTTGGGGTATTTCACTCGATTGAGCTTTCAATTGTCTATGTTTGGATGAACTATGGTCATTTAGTTCAACAAGCACATGGCCATTTCTTTTTTCTAGTCAAGATTTTTTCTTGCCATGTAGAAAATGAATGATTTTTTTCAAAAATGACCGTTTGTATCATTTACAAAAATAAATGAATGAAGAATATTTTTATTACTGACGAAAATATTTATATATAAATTGTTGTCAATAATGAAAATTTTTTCATTGACTAATGTGAAAATTTCGAATAGGGGTTTGAAGTGGCCAAATCATCTCAAATAAAGGCCTAAGGACTTTTGGCCGATCGGTAACTATTCCAGCCATCAGATAAGAGACATTTCAGTTAAAAAAAATTGAAATATATTTTTTAATTTTTTGTTTCTTTCCTTTCCTTTTCTTTTTTCCTCTTCCCTCGACCATCACTATGGGCCTGTTTGGTTCGGCTTTGGGCAAATGCCCTTAAGAAAATGCAAGTACCTTTAGGCTGAAGGGGTTTTTCAAAATGCAAATACCGTTTGGTAAAATGAAAATTTTCATTACAGTGCAAAGCAACTTTGGCCTAAACATCGTTTGGTAAACATTATATTTTGTAAAGCACTTTGACTAAATTTATTTTTTAATTAAAATTTTGTAATTTTTTTTTTAATTTATTCACATCCGGTGGCCAAAATTGGCCGTCGGACAGCACCGCTTGAGGTTGTCGACCTCAGGCGATGGTCAGCCGTTGCCTAGGCTTGCGACCCAGGCGACGGCGACGGTGACAATCGCCTGGGTCGCGCGAACCCAGGCAATGGCGACGGTTGCCTGGGTGCACGACCCAGGCGAACACTGCCGGGGTTGCGCATGTGACAACCGCCGGGGTTGCGTAGGCGACCATTGCCTGGGTCGCGCGACCTTGGCTGGCGGTCGCCGGCGTCGGGGATGCTTGGCTGATGGTCGCCTGGGTCATGGACGCCTTGGTCAGCGGACGACGCCTTGGCCGGCAGTCTTCGGCCTCGTCGGCTCCTTGGAGAAGATGAATAGTGCAACTTGCGTTTGCAAGATGCAACTTCTCAAAGTCACTCAAGACCTCCCTTGGGCCAAAGGTCTTTAAGGCCCTTTGAAAATGCAATTGTATTTGACCAAAACTCTCTAAAATACGAATCAAACAGGTTCGCATTTGGCCAAGGGGCTTTCAGGGCTGAAAGCCCCTTGGCAAAGCTATACCAAACAGGGCCTATGCCTTGTTGATGGTCGGCGGAGGCATTGGGTGAGGGTGAGGGTTAGCCTCACATTGGTGGGCAAGGGTCGCCTCACTTGAGTCTAGTGACCTCCACATCGGTTTGGAAAGAGGGAAAAAGAAAAAAAGAAAAAAAGGAAAAGGAAAAAAATTCTAAAATAAAAGACGAAAATCCCCTTCAAACTAATATAGTAACTTTAAGCTTTTACTTGAAACAAGTTACAGTGCAAGCCCTCATTTGAGAAAGTGGGGACACTTCAAGTCCTTATTTAAAATAAGATCTACTTTAGGCATTTATTTGAGAAAATGAAAACACTTCAAGCTTCAAATGATATGAGTTCTTATTTAAAAAAATTATAAATATTTAGTCGACTCATTAATTTTTTTGAAACAAACTCACACTCAATATACATACGTTGATTTTAAAGAGGCCAAATGGCACTTGTATATCCAATGAAAGCAGCCACCAAAGTCAACAAATCAACTTTGCCCAGTGAAAAATAAAGAGTTGCTCTTGCTGAATTCCCCTCTTATTATCATGACCGTGACGTCATGTGAATATACTATCTTTTGATAGGTATAAATTTTAACATACTATAAGAATTTGAGCAAGTCCTTAAAAGGATCAAGAGAGAAAAAATAGATGGGAGATTTGCCTTAGGGTGAGAGACCCAGTTATCTTCCGTATTTAAGAAAAAAATACATTTACCAACGACGAGTGTGAGGCATGCGGATATCGACACGTTAAAATAAGGAACACAGTCAGACGAGATATCCAAATTTAGGGACTAGCGCATGTGGGCAACCATACATAGGACTACATCATGGGAATATACTATCTTTTGATGGGTATACATTATAACATACTACTACAATGTCAAACAATGCAATGCACCTGATGCATTGGACACACATAAACAAATCTCAATCATTTTATTGTTATAAAAAGAATTTAAATCGTTTGTTTTAAAAAGAGCTAATTCATCTAATGTCTTTTCCTTTTTTATTGTGATCGAAAGAAAGAAAGTGCACAAAAGTCAAACATACAATCTGTACTATTAATCATTTTTATCTTGATAATAAACGTCCCCAGTTAACTATAAAGCTACCAACCATATAGACTACAATATATTATTTCTCTAAAGTAATATCGGTCGTATGAACATAGCGCATGTCTTTTCGGACCTTCAATCCGTTTCCTTATCAGAATAATCTAAGGGAAAATCTACCATACACAGATGATGTATGATCTCATCCACAAGTGAATCCACTTGACCAAAAGTTTATGAGTTCTTTTTGTTAGCGATGGTTTGTCTCGTAAATTATTTACAAAATTTGCGTAAAACAACTAATTATTTTTTTTGGTAATAGCAAGAGGTACAATGAATTTCTCTGAACAGAATCTTTCTGTCGTATTTAATCTTAATTGATTTGGTCTTTGCTTCATCAAGTGACAATTTTTTCCATTGGACCGTCTTTGAGTCTTCTTTCTTGGTGGCTTCTCAATGTTGATTTTTGACCGAGGGAAGTGGCAGACCAATCTAATCGTGATGTAATTTGGAAGTTTGACTTTGGTGTAGATGTAGAAGGGATATGAATGATTTATTGGATTTCCAACACTACAGTATCATTTCTGGCCAAAAAAAGAAAAAGAAAAAAGAAAAACAGTACAGTATTATTGGTTTTAGTAGGAAAATGTTCATATTGGAAATTGGAATTGCGCTTGTTGGATTGGTTTCCAAGGGAAAAAAAACGAGGTAAGTAATTCGATGGATATTTTGTTGATAACAAAACGAACTTAGAAAGCGTGGTTGAGTAGAAGAGTTTCCCATAATTTAAATCGTTGGATCCTATAAATCGTGAAAACGTTTTATTAGAGGTGATTGGTTTCCTGTTTGGTCCAATAGAACCGGTTACTTTTTTTTTCCCCACTACTATTGATGTCTTATGTTATGAATAAATAAAAAGAAAGGGGTAAACTTTTATTTTTTTGATAAATTAAAGAAAAAAACATATGTAGTTGGTCCGGTTCCTCTTGAGAACTGGGAAATTGATCGTTTAGACACCAGTTCCACTTTTAAGAATCGGGAATTGGATAGATGCTTTTGGGAACTAGACCAAACTAATCTGTCTAGTTCGATCTGGGTGGTTCTTAGTAGGGGTGATCATTTGTTCAGGGTCAACCCTACTAGTCTTGGTCTAGTTTCTAAGGGGATTAGGTTGGCCTTTGGTCTTGGGATCTCTAGACTAGCACTATGTGGGTTGGTTCTTGATTCTAAGAGTTTAGAATTGGTCTAACCCAGATCAACCCTAATTGTATATATTATATATCTATATATTCTTTTATTTGTTATAATGAGAAAATCTTAACTTAAACAGTGTTTAATGACATCCTTCTATCATCTTCAATTTGCCAAGTAAAATTCAGAGAAATAACCTCACTCATAAGCAACTTTACCTCGCTCGCCGCTCAATGCTCACCATGTTTGCCGCTTGACGCTTGACACTCGTTGCTCGCCTCTCTTTGCTAGCCTTACTCGTCATTGAATAAATCGATTGATCCCGAGTTAACCTTCGAATCGGACCGAACCTATAGGGTTGATCTGATCCTCGGTCCTAGGCTCAACTAGGTCGGTCCTCGATCCCGAAAATTAGTGACCAACGTTGTATGGGTTGATCTCTAGATTAGGCATTGGGCTGACCCAATCCAAACTATACTTATCCCTAGTCCCTACATTGAGGAATTTGTTTTGTACATCCCTATGCCTTACCAACTTTCTAGACTTTTGGCATCTTTCCCTACTCGCCTTTTCTTTTAATTTTATTGTATATATTTTTCTTTTATTTCCTTAAGCACCTTTTCTTGATTCTTCTTTTAAATTGAGGCAAAGCCTGTAATTAAGGATTCCTAAAGACAAACCATTTGACTAAACTTTTCCCTTCCATTGGCTACTTTTCATTTTGATAATCTCGTCTTTCACATTACTCTGAAGAAGCTTTGATAGGAGCTACTGTATCCAAAAGAGAACAAATGAGACCATACTCGATATAATTTTTTGCCTAACAATCATGGCTATGAAATTGGACGCGGCAACTTTTTATTAGCCGCTCGATAGTTGGTACACCTGTGTGACCACAATGACTTGCACTGATTTCGAGAAAACCAACGAGTATCAATAAATACACATATTAAAGCACTTCAGAATATAAAGTAAGACGGAATACAGCTATAGTACGATCACGAGTACGCCAAATTGATAAGAAACACTTAAAGAGCCTGTACAAGCGCCGTGCTTCTAGCTCGAAAATTCCAACACATTTACTCCTTCATATACTTTTAGAGATGGCTATAAACTGTTTAATCGACTTCCGATATCTTTTCCCTGATAACCATGCAAACTATAAGTATTTACGTCGCGTGATAGTGATCTTGATACCTACATTAGCTCTGTGCCGACGTGTCACGGACCACAGAGGAACACGACAGAAATCAAATTCCACATGAACATCCTCCCAACATCGCACGCTCTCCAAACGTCGTACTTTGCAGATTTTGACCTTCCACTACTCTAAAAGAAAAAAAGAGTTAAATGGTAACGATCGTTGAGTTGGTGCGTCAAGGGAAAGCCACACCAAAAGATTAAACAAAGAAAGAAATCACCGAGGCACAAAAGAGATAAAATAGAAAAAGATGGCAGGTGAGATGACAACAATGGAGGAAAGGCGTGGATAAGGGCGTCACGGGTTCCTCCTCCCTCTCTCTCTCCAACCTCCATGTCCGCTGTCTACTTTTTTCTCCATATTCCATTTGCCATGCTCAGATTTTATATAATCCCTACTGGGTTTGACATTTCAAGAGTGTTCGATATTTTTTTCTTTTCGTTTTAGTTTGGTGGTATTGCAGCGCGCAACACGACAACAGCTTTGTGCTTGTTTCGCTCGGCTACGTGTCTCTCTCACTCTGCACTTGTGCACACTGCCCGGAACCAAATAGAAGCAACACGAAGGCCTGACACTTCCATTCAACGGCGGCCATTTTTCTCTCTCTCTCGAACCCAGAAAAGTACAGAGGAAGCAGAGCGTTTTCCTTGGCGTTCCAGAAATCACCTGATTTTGGCCTCAGTCGTTTCAAGATTCCTCATTTATTAAAAGGGGCTCTGTCGTTTTGAGAGAGAGAGAGAGAGAGAGAGAGAGAGAGAGAGGGTTTCTGGAGATGTACATGGGCTCGATGAGGAAGTCGTTCAGGGACTCCCTGAAGGTGCTTGAGGCAGACATTCAGCATGCGAATACCCTGTAAGTTCTAGCTAAAATTTCTGTTGTTTTTCCAATGAATTTTTTGAAATTCCTGCAGTTTTTTTATTGCAAAAATATCTTTTTTTTTTGTATTGTTGTGTTTGATGGTCAGTGCTGCATTTCTGGGATTACCTCCTTTCTTCAGGAAGTAATCTCAGATGGTTGAATTAGCATCATTGACCTCGAATGTTTACCTCATCTTTTCTGGGTTATTTGTCTCAGCTTCTAATTACTTGTCAAATTAAGCTCTGGCTCATTCCCTTCTGATTCTTCAGTGTCTTTAGTTCTCTTGTTTAGTTGAGTGAACTTTTTTGTTTCTTTTTATTTTCTCAAATTGCCTTTTCTTTCTTTGAACAAAGGTTCTGCCCTCTGAGGTTCCTGCATTTAGCTTATTGTTCATCTGCGTAGGAGTATGCGAATGCTCAGTTTATATATCTGATGACATGGCCAAAGTTTTTTTTCTCACCCTTTATGTCTTGCATTTGCATTATGGTGCTTGATTTGTGCCATTATATGATTTAAGCAGGATGAAGATTCTGCTTTGTTTTGAATAGTTTAGAGGGGGTTCGAGTTTTACCTACTCTGCTAAATAGTATTATTCTTAATAGTTTGCATTATGAGGTCTCAGATGGATTAATGCTTGGTAAATTCCTTGGGCAGCATGTGAAATTCTGGGGGCTTAAGTTTTTTGAAAGTTTTCAATTTCAGATTTCATGTCAATGTTCACCATGTCTTAATTAGACTTGCTGCAATGCAAGGGTAAGGCTGCATTGACAATGGAGGGGGAGCCTTGTTCCACCTCAGTGCCCTTCAAGAACTCGCAAAAGTAGTTTGCGAGTATGTAAGAGTTCTTTTGTATGTTTTGCGTTTTGTCTCTTTCTCAAGTAAGGTGAATTGGGAAACAGAAGGCACGATATGTCAATACTTGCTCGAGTTTCTTTGTACTCCAGTTTCCTCTATAGACTTTTTCACTTGGCATATGAACTCAAGAAGTTTCGTTGTTTCTTAGTGATAGATCAGTTTGTGTACATTTGGTTGAATGTTTGTATTGCATGTGGTACAGAGCATCTGAATTTCCAAGGGATTATGATGGCGTTTCTCTTCAGATGAGATTGTCGTACAGTCCAGCTGCACATTTCTTTCTTTTTCTAGTGCAGTGGGCAGATTGTCACGTCGCTGGTGCTCTTGGGTTGCTAAGAATTCTGATTTACAAGGTGAAAATGGAGGGGAAAGTTCTCAGTTCTACTGTCACACAGCTTTGTCAAGTCATATTTGTTATAGGGTAATTGCTGAAAACTGGAATTCCTCTTGTTTCCTAGGTCTATGTTGATGGCACGACGACCATGTCAACCCATGAAAGAAAAGCTAGCATCAGAGAGTTCTATGGTAATCAAATTCTGACTGCCTTCATTCAAAGTCAAGTTAGCGATCCGTTGGAATTAGTTATCTTGACAATGCTCTTGTTCCTGTTGTTGTCAGCGGTGATTTATCCATCGTTACTGCAACTTCAAAGAGGTGTGACTGATACTGAAGATAGAAGGCAAAAGACTGCATGCATGGAGAGGTACAAAAGGAGAGAAGAGGAGGAACATAGGCAGTGTGCAGATATAGAATTTGAAAAGGAAGATGAATGTGGAATATGCATGGAAATGAATAGTAAGATTGTGCTGCCAAACTGCAGCCATGTCATGTGCCTCAAATGTTATCGGGAGTGGTACTCTCTCTCTCTCTCATGTGTGTTGATGCATGTGGGCCTGCCTCCATGGGTCTTGGGAAAGTGTGTCCCTGTTGGTGCATGTATGTGTCGCTTGTGTGTTTGCCAGGGTAAGAGAAACAAGTTCAAACCATTATACTCAAACTGATCTAATTTATCAGTTTGGTTCAGTTTGAAGAGGCATTTTTGCAAGTCCAGTTTGGTTCTGGGCCCCTGCTTGATTCTGTATGGTTTGCAATTTTCCCAAATTAAATCATGCTCAGCGCTATGTGTCTCTATAGAAAATTACTCTTGCACGGTTCATCTGGCTTGCATATTCTTGACAGTCTGTAATTGGTTTACAGAAGGCTAGAATAACACAACCCTTTGAGGATTGTGACTGCACATTGGAGGAAGTATGTACCTGAGTAGAAATATTAGAACTTTCTAGCGAAAGACCAGTTGTTTGCTGGTGTACATGGTCAGACTAAATAAACTATAGTTTGTCGTTAGCAGTGTTTTTTGGGTACAAATCACTTCCGTGTCCAATTGTATAACATTCTATATCCATCTTGTGTCCTTTTCTGTGCATATGTGTGATCAGAAGTTTTAGAAGTTTGATGTATGTCCACTAGGATTTGTAGCTTTGCACGTTAGGAAATGTGGGAAAGCTGGTTGAGGAAGTGGACGGGGGTGATTTAGAGAATTGGCAATCTGGTGACTTTATTTATTCAAAGAGCAGTTGTTTTTAAAGATCAATTGTTATTCAAAAATGGCACGCAGTCTTAGAGTGGGACAATGTCAGCCTTCCTTAGATAGTAATTATCAAGTTTCCCAGAAACTTAACAGATATTGAGGACTTAGTGGGGGACCCCTTTAACTATTTCTTGTTTCTCCAACCCTGTTACAGATCCTATGAGGTAAGAACAAGTCAGAATCTTGCATATACCATGAACAGGGACTTTAGGGAGTTATTATTTGTGCGCACCCATGGATACATGCTAGCATGGATCAGTAAATCATGTGCAAAAGCAGCTGCATCCTATGAGAGTATTGTGAGCATTTCAATGTAGCTCAGTTGATGATCTTTGGTGTTTGAGTTTTTATGCGGGAGGAGGTTGGGACATCTGATAACCTTGGGTTCCTGCTTGCTGAAAAAAGTGGAAAGAACCATGGTTTTGTTGTCTCTTGCACTTTGTTTGTGTGAATTTATATCAATTTGTCTTGTGTGGACATTTAATGCCTGGACATGCAGTTGCATGATTAAGAATGGTGAGACTAATAAGTGATGAGGGATGTATAAAAGTTATGCAAAATTGGGTTTGATTTGAACAAGCTTTTGTCTGAAATGGTTTTTCCTTTTCAATAAACACCAATTCCGCCATCACCCTCCGTACCCCTAGAATACATTATTCGTGAATTTGGTAGTTCACTTTTCATTCTTCCAATTGCATACACATAAAATCTTCTTTCAGCAATAAATTCAGATTTAAGTCTTCAAAGATATTGCTGGAAATCTCTGATAGTTGATGGGAATTCACATTCGCTAATTCCCTATTAAAGTTAAACTTTAATAAAGTCACCAGTTCTTGTTAAAGCATTTTGAAATCTCCTTATGTGTTTTTTTTAGGTCTAAAATCTCCTTACAGGTACAAGCTACTATAAATTGAGCTTTTTCTTTTTCATCCTCATTGGGTCATCGACATTTATTTATGATTATAATTGCTACTTTTCGTTGAGTTTTTGCATTTATATTGATGTTTGGTTGGTCAAAATGGAACCTCTGATCAATTATTTGCTATCTGCCAACAATCAACAGAGGGAGTTCATCTAAGTTGCCATACAGTATTTCTGGGTTCTCCAATCTTGTTTTTCACTACAGTCCATTATAAAGTTAGGTTATCTGGTTACATGATTCATTTGGCCGTGTCATGTAAGGAGATCGGATGCTAGAACAACTTTGGCCTTTCACTCTAGTATTGCCGTCCCAGTTTTGCTGGGACTATTCATTAGCTGCAGAATTTGTGTGAAATTTCTCTAATGTGGCCTCATTGTGACATTTCAGGCGGACCAGGTCTCAGTCCTGCCCGTTCTGTCGGAACAACCTCAAGAGAGTAAACTCAGGCGACCTTTGGATATTCATGGACAGCAGGGACATAGTTGACATATTTACCGTGACGAGGGACAACCTCCGGAGGCTTTTCATGTACATAGATAAGTTGCCTCTGGTCGTTCCTGATAATCTCTTTGAAACCTATGATTCTCACCTAAGGTGATTGAAGACCGTCGAAACCAAAACCCATTCGTCCGAGCTTGCTTTCCTCCTTGATGGGTCCTTACTTTTTAATCCTAATATGAGGGACAATTTGTAGGTTGTTGGTTAGTCCTGCCTCTTCATGTCAGAAGAACCAGCCTGATTTATTGTGGGCTGAAGGGTGAAGTCCCGATCAGAGTAGGTGTTTCATCAGAAGTTCTACAAATAATCTGCACTTACTAATTCTCACATCTGTATATATGAGTTGTAAAGATTCTTGGTGGCTTAAGTACTCTCTTTTGCCCTTCAAGTGAGAGAGAGAGCTTTTGCTGGTTCAGCAGTCTTGCTGATTGGCTAGTTCATAAGAGACATCTGCGATTTCAATTGCTCATTACATAAAGTTTGCAATTTGTTTACAATTTCCGCAATTGATGCATTTTGATTGGAATCTGGTGAGCTATCGGCATGGTAAACACTTGGCCATTTGGACCTCACTTCATTAAAGTTTGACATCGAGTGTATTAGATGATTAAAATTGAAGTTCTATAATCTTATCAAGATAAGTAAAATTCTGGGGGTAATTTGACGTAGTTTCCATATTGCTAAAAGTTTCATTAGAACTTCACAGATGCAGGAGAGGATGTGGATCAGGGCATTGAAACTATCCTAGATTTTTCTCTTTTTAATCTGAATACAACAACACAAGATATCAGCATCCCCATAGGGGTGGAATACCTTCTGACTGCAGTTTGACAGCATCATTTTCCACAAAAACACAAGCGTATATAGGGAGACAATTTTTGACTGTTTTGGGTGTTTTTGGTCAGCCATTAGATCGATAGTTCGCCTGCCCGCCCTGTAGCATTTGATTCTCGTTCTCTCTCCCTTCATTGGTTGCCCTCCTCGACGTTATTGCCTTTGAGGTCTCATTACTCCGACCACCAGCCACGACCAGTAGCTACTCTTCTTCTGTCAACGGGTCGGGTTCTGGTGTTACCCGACCCGCCCGACCCGAAAAATTCGGGTCGGGTCCCGGTCAACTGGGACCCTTATTTCTTTTCCGGCTGGGCCTGGCCCAACCCCTTTCTCTCTCTTCCTTTTCCTCCGCGCGGGCCAGGCCGTCATGCTTTCTCCCAAGCCCAGCCCGCCGCGTGTCGGTCTTCTCTCCCCTCACGCTGTTCGCGCTCGCTGCAGAGGAAAACAGAGAAAGCAAAGTACAGAGCCACAGAGAGAGAAGCAGGGGAGGCAGAGGATCACGCGACGTGATCCTATGGTCGGGGCCAGACCGGCAAGACAGCTGCAGCCATGCCATGCGGGTCTGCCGGCCAAGCTTAAAAAGGGGAAGAGAGTGCTTGTTCGGAGAAGGAAGGCAACGTAGAAATTATGCACTGATATCTCACCGGAAAAGAGGAGAGGAGGAGAGAGAACGGAGAGTGAGGGAGAGGGAGAGGAGTTCACCAGCAACTCTCCGACGACCTCGAGCACGCCATCTTTCGCTCCCAAATCTCTGCGTCGCCGGTGAGTATCCCGCCTCGAAGATGCCAAGGCGGTAGACGATAGCCCGGTTTGTCTCGGGCTCGCCCGCTTGCTGCCGTCTCCGAGCCGGGTAGGGTTCTCCGCGATCAAACGCTTGTTCCTATGGACCTCTTTTTCTCCGTTCGGTTCTTGCTGAATTCTAAGTGTTTCTCTCACTGATCTCGTGCTTGGTTTGATGTTTTCTTGTCTGAGTCGACCCTTGAATCTCATCCTTAGAATATTTAGATAGCTTCATTTGTTCCTAGCCGGTCGCACATAACTCGTTTGACAAAATGCTCGTAAAAGCTGTGCAAGTCAGTTTCGTTTCCTTTGGTCATCCGAGAGCGTTAATTGATCCTGAAGTCATTCCCACGATCAAATGCTTTTCTAAACCACTAATTTGTTTACTTTGTCCTGCGTTTTTGGCTTTGTGTCCGCGTCGGTCCAGTGAAACACAGGTGTTTGAAAACGGAGTATACCGTTTTTGGTTCAGGATATGATAGATGTGTACCGTCACTGGAACTTTGATGTTCCGAGTTTAAGGCTTTGCTTCCTGAGTTCATCTTGGGGAAGGCTAAAAAAATTGGGGAGACAAGAAGAGAAAGAGGGGAGGGAGAACGGCGTGATGAAAGGTGGGCTCAGATTTAGGAATACTAGAGAATGGTTTAGGGTGATGTTAGTGTAGTGGCTTGTCATGGGTGTCCAGAGTTAAGCTTAGTGTGGGCTTAGAGTAGGTAGGATGGGTAGGGACTTCCTCATTGAACGGTAACCTGCGCGAGGCCCCTTTGGCACTGCCTTGTTCCGTTTAAAGGATAAGCTGGGCTCGGTTTCTCCGGTTCTTGAGCAATCCATGTCCGACTGAGCCGAGTTCTTTGGTGTTGTGGGTCCAGATCCGAATTTCAGCCTTAGAACTCTCATTTGCTTCCCTTCAACCCACTGCACACCATCTATATGACAAAATGTTTAAACCAAGGTCGTACCCACTTGCTTCCGATTTTTTGTTGCTTTGAATATGTAGTAATAGGGCTTGCTTAGTGGTTGTCCTTCATCAACCTCAATGTAGCTTTTTGTCACTGCGATTCAATATGCTTTTCGTACTTTTTGAGTCTTGTTAGGTGCTTCTATGGTGTTTGCTTGGTGAACATGGACAAGGTCATAAGCGAGAATAGATGATGGTCAACGACCCGGTGATGGCCGGGATTGGCAACTGGTAGAGATGTGCTAATGTGGGCGACCGGAATAATGATTGGTGAGCGTTATTGGTCGGAGGAATAGTCGATGCGGCGAAGTAGAAGTGTGGAAGAAAATGGAAAATTAGGGGTTTTGGGCTGAGCTCTAGCAATGGGATTAGTGGCCGTTGGGCTCAAGTTGAAGCTTGGCAAATATGGGCCGGTTTTGGTATTTAGTTGAGCTTGAGCTTAGTATAATTGATTCAGAAGGTGGGCTTGTCATTTTGAAATGGAGCTTGTTGAAAGCCTGGCTCGTGGGAATAGCCCAAACCCACAAAGTATCAGACGGCAGTCCATTTTCTGACCGGGCCCTGGGGTCCATCCCGAGTCTTTAATTTTGGAATAAAAAATTATTATTACTAAAAATTCGAAAATATTAAAAAATATTTAAATAATCAGAAAATTCTTGGAAATAGGCCTTCATTAAATTTTTAAGTTTTAGCATTAGATGTGGCTTAGTTTCACTTGATTAATATACGTGTAGCTTATTCCCAGTAGAGCACCCTTTTGAAAGAAATTGAACTTGACTTGGTTTTACCTCATTGGATTTCTTATCCCGGGGCTTACAACATGGCCATGTATATTTTTCGCTTGATTTGTATTGGAATTTCATTTTTCAGCATTTACTTTAAAAGTTATTTCAGTACTCGGGTATTTACTTGCCGTCTTTCAGTAAGTTGGTTGTTTATCACTTTTCTAGAATAGGTTAAGATTAGTTTAGACTTGGATGAAAATGAACCCTACAAAATAACTTGCATGATCATTTAGCAACTTTGATGCCTTTAGGACTATAATTGGCAATCAAGATTGTGTGACCGCTTAAGTAATGATCTTCCAAAGCTAGAGGTATCAAAAGGGTGCTAATTGACATTAGCATAATCAAGTCCCTAAGTTGGTTGTTATCGTTTTTCTAGAATAGGTTAAGATTAGTTTAGACTTGGATGAAAATGAAGCCAACAAAAACATTTGCATGATCATTTAGCAACTTTGATGCCTTTAGGACTATAATTGGCAATCGAGATCGTGTGACCACTTAAGTAACAATCTTCCATAGCTAGAGATATCGAAAGGGGGCTAATTAACATTAGCATAATCAAGCTCTTACTCTAGAATCTTTGGTTGCTTACAAGACGATACTCTCGTGTCACAATTGATTTCTAGTCGTCTCAATAGGCTAGTGGCGACTCCTAGAAATATTTATGTTGTTAAGAACTAAAAAATGAAATTCAATGTTGTGCGAGGAATGGTTTGGGAGAGCCCATGCCTAATTAAGGGTCATTGGCCCAAGTTAGGCAATGCTGCTTGCTGGACCCATTTTCTAGAAAGGCATCTTCTCTTTTGAGAACCTCGATTGGCAATGCCGCTTGCTACATTTGTCAAGCCATTGGAACTTGGCTACGATTTATGTGGCTTATAGAACCCACTTAGTGTTGATTGGTCCCTATCGCCATAGATTGAATGCACAAAGTTGATCGAAGGGCACAAGCCAAGGTATTTTGTAGCTCTACTTGCTCGAATCAACGCTTGCGGAGTGGATGTCAATGACTATTTCAACGCTATTGCATCCAAAGAGGGGATTATAGTTTGCTACTCCAACCCTCTTGATCTAGGGAGGTCAAAGTTAGTCGAGATGAGGGTCCTAAATGATTACTTCTTGATTGAGTGGCTCTGCATTGTGGGATGCATAGTAACTGGGCGCTAATGATCCAATCAATAATTTTTTGTGCTGTTAAGCTTAATGATCATGGATTTTATCTTGCTTGAAAACCAAATCCCATATTTGTGAGAGTTTTTGGCATATTCTTATAATCTTGGCAATTTGGCATTAGAAGTGTTCAACATAAGATTCCAAAGGTCAGTTGAAAACTCGCTCCTATACTTGCAGCCTCTCCAATCCAAGACACTTGCTCGATCAATTCATTTAGCTTTGTCGGTTTACCCATCGCAGCCTCTCCAATCCAAGACACTTGCTCGATCAATTCATTTAGCTTTGTTGGTTTACCCATCACAACATTTAGGACCATTAGCTATGAGTACCTTGAACTAAAACATTAATAAAAAAATTTCAAGCTCGTGGGCATCAACCTCAAGCGAAGAATTGGCAGCAACTTCCTAGAAGTTAGCTTCGCCAATGGAGTACACGAAGCGCCCCGTATAACTCTAGATAAGTTGGCGGTCTCTTTTATTTCTTGCTTCATCATCCTTGAACAGAATTGTAAAATTTGTTCTCAGAATATCAGTTGCTACGTCACCTTCCTTGGGAGCCTCATAAGTAAGACTGATAATGTGGCTCTCCAGTTTGATTGTTACATGCCGCAAGACAACCACTTTGGTTAAACGACACAGACGTGGGCGTCTTCTTGGATGTGACCAAGGAGATTGCGCTAGACATTATAAGGAGCTACCAGGCATGTTGTTTGTGGACATAAATAATTACGCAAATGACTTGGGGCATCTGCGGCTGCTAAAAATGAAGTGGCCGATTGTCTCATTGATTAGTGCTTGAGTTTTGTTGGTGTTCACGGTTGTCCAAACAACCTTTGCGTGGCATACTTTCACCCTCCATATTAAACCGTGATGACGGGGAGGGAAATAGGTCACCATCGCAAAGATGGTTTGAACGATCATGAGCACATGCAGCGTTGAGGCACTAATCGATAAGACAATTAGCCACTTCATCTTTAGAAGCCATTAGTGCCACAGGTCTCTTGCGTACTTGTTCATGTCCATGAACAACTTGGCTAGGTAGCTCATTATTTTGAGCATGATTTCGAGAAAAAAACTGGCAACCACATTGTTGGACCTGAAATAGTAGTCCTGTAGGATGTGACAATCAGATAGGAGAGCTACCTCCTTGGCCTTGCTCATGAGGCACTCGGAAAGGTGACAAAGCAACCAACGTTTCGGAAGCAATTTTTGTAGTTCTATTGAAAGGCAATGTAGTTGGAAAGGAAAGGGACCATCATCTTGTCTAGAGTTATATTGGGCATTTGAGAATTCCATTGGTAAAGCTAACGTCTGGGAAATTGCTCCTCATCCTTGGCTTGAAGGCAAGGTTCAGCTTCTTTGTAGGGTGTTTTATTCAAGGTACCTATAGTTGATGACATCAACCTTTGCCGTGGGTAAATTGACGAAGCTAAAATGGAGTAGATTGAGCAAGTGTCTTGAATTGAAGATGCTGCAGTACGGTAGCAAGTCTTTGACTGGCCTTTGGAATCCCAAACTTCCAATGCTAGATTGACGAGATTATGAGATTTTGCTGGACACTTTGACTGATATCAGGAGATGGAGAATGGGATTTGGTTTTCAAGCAGGACAAAATACATGATCAGTGAGCTTATACTATGCATTGTAGGATGCGGAGCCACTCAATCAAGAAGCAACAGTCTTGGACCATCATCTCAAACAACTCCAACCTCTCTAGCTTGTGAGGCTTGGAGTAACAATCTCTGATCCACCTCTATTCGAATGCAATGGCATTGAAATAGTTGTGGACATTCACTTCGCGAGCTTTGATTCGAGCATGTGGAGTTGTGAAGTACCTTGGCTTGTTGCTCTTCGATCATCTTTGGGCACTTGAGTTTGTGGTGGTAAGGGACCAATTAACACTAAGGTACATAAGCCATTTCATTGATCGTAGCCAAGCTATGGGGCTTGGTAAATGCAGCAAGCGGTGTAGCCAAATGAGGGTCTCAAAAGAGTTGGCCTTTGGCCAAACCGATGTTAAATAAGTGACAACCGGTCTTGTTCGGCCACCTCCGTCACCAACGTAATTGCCTGGTGGCCTGTGTCTTCCATTGTGCTGTGTTCCCTCCATCTTCGCCCATATCAGTGTTCGCAGTAGGTTTATTGGGAGTTGTTAGTACCAAGATGAATTGTGTTATTTCAATGATGCCTAGGAGATCAATGAACAATCAAGGTTGTGAAGACTATTGCTGAAACCTCACGCGTCAAAAGGGGAGCACACTCGAGAACCGAGGATACCAAGTCGGTATTAACAAATGCAATCAAACATACTTGAAGGCTCTGGGTTTCGGCATGCAAGGGAATGTCAGATTTCAAAAATGCAAAAATCCTCGTACGCGAGACTAATCATTAAGGAAATATGACTTAAAGACATTTATTTCCTTCAACAAAGATGCATACTAATATAATTCAGGAAAAGAAGCAAACGCATAAAAGGCATCTAAGTGCAACTTAGTGAAAATCTAAAGGTAATGGAGAGAGAATGATGGCCAGACCGAAAAAAGAATAATACAGCTAATCCGAGCTCATCTAGACAGCCCCGAATGTGTCTCTACCTTATGAAAAGCAGAGCATGAGTTACTACCTTGAGGAAAAGCAGGTACTAGTCGTCACTGATGATCGGATTGGAGGAAATGTGGCCTCGAGGGGCAATAATGCCAAGGAGTGCAATAGACGAAGGGAGAGAGAACGAGAATCGAATGCTACCACGCAAACAGAGTATGCTAGTAGAGCGGGGCTGGTTAGTAGAAAATGATTGAAAGAGGACACGATGGAGAGAGGGACGGCGTGTGATGGTGGAATCGAGCGCTGGTGGTTGGTGATGGTGGGCAATGGCTGGTTGTGGTGACAAAGAAGGCTTTAGGAAGTGACGATGGGGCTTGAGAGAGCTCAGTGGAGGTAAGATCTGAGAATTATGGCGAGGGCGGAGGCTGACGATTGGTGGCTTGATGTCGATCGGTGGCTGAGAGAGTAAGGGATTCTCATTCTCGTGAATCTGCTGCGTGTTTATGCTTCCTTGGAGAGAATCTGTAGGTGTTTGTTGTAGAGAGCGTGAGCTGTGCATTCGATTGAGGAGCTCGAGTGTGCCAATTTTGTGGGCCGAGCCAGGCCGGACCTAGCCCGAGTTTACCTAAATATTTCGTGAATCTTATAGTGGGCCTGGGTGGCTAGTGTGTCATGAAATCATGCTTATTGGGCTCGGTTCGGGCCAAGAAGTCCAAATGGGCTACGTTGTAAAAGTCGACCATACATTTTCGGAGTCGACTGGCTCCTGAGCCTTCCATAGTGGAAATTTTCATGATCAGCCCCCCGAGATATAAACTTTCGTGTCCCCTACATTAGATGTGCGGGAGAAATTGAATGGAGAAAATGATGACGGGACGACTGTGTGCAGAAGAAATTGAATGAAGAGAATGATGCAGGATGATGAAACGATCAGTGTTTTCAATCAAAGGTGAACTTTCTCAGTATGATCGGAAAAACTCAACTTTCAACCTATGGATGAAATGGCCTAATGAAATGTATTCCAAGTCCTAGGGGAGGATAATATTCCTAATCCCTATATGTAGAAGGGATGCAATGAACGCAAGGTCATGTGAACTCATATATGTATTATCAAGGAATGAATTGTGCTATTGATGATGAATCCAACCATATATATGCTTATTTTATTTAATGAAAATGCATGTTCAATTAGTCAGCAAAATTCAGTTGTCAACACAGTTGTCTTTGGCTTTGGCTTTTAAATCAAACTCTCAATCATTCCCTCAGCATGGCTGAGACCACGCACCATCCATCTCACTTTCTTTTTAACCGGTTCTCTGGTGATGCAATTGCAACCCGGCAACTCTCCCGCTGGTCCTGAGCATTTGGGTTGCTTCTCGAGGATGTGAAGAAAGAGAAGGTTGTAATTGCGCTTGGCTGGTGGATACTTCAAAGGTTGCCGTCTCAGGACAGAGTTAGAAAGATTGGGTTTGAATCTTTGAGAGAGAGGAGAGGCATGGCCGTCGATTTGAGGGCGGTCATGAGGATTGCTTGACCACAACCGCCACGGTAATTTCAGTGATTTTCAAATATATAAAAACTTTGACTCGATTTGTAATGTTATCTATAATTCGTCCGATACGGTCCTATTAACTATTTCCGAAAATGTTCAATTCAGTCCTTTTGTTTGATCAAACAGGGGACAAAGTCGCAATGAGTCCTTTAAATATTATAAGCAATCTAGTCCCTATATTATTGAAAAATGTGTGAGATCCCATTCCTAAACTTTCATTTTTTTTTAATTTCTCAATTTTCGATACAGAGTTAAATCAATCATTGGATGCTATTTGTAAGTTTTTGTCGCCACATTGTTGCCTATATTTTATAATATATTTTTTTATATCATCTGGAGAGATTTAGACAAATGAGTATTTATAAGTAAACAGTTTATATATATATCCGATGAAAATGCTGAAATTTCAAATAGTCAGAATACCAATCCAATACAATTCTAAATGAAGTTTTTCTTTTACTATAATACAGCACATATATATTTTTGTTGATTTAGGAAATGAAATGGGATGAAAATATATAAAATCCAGACAATAGTGTTGTTAGGAAAATCTGTGCATAATGATGAAGGACTAATTTGATTTTGTTATGAAAAATTGAGGGACTAGATTGAACAAATTAATGGCTTATGAATCCATCTCCTCTGCGTAGGTACTCGAATTGCTTCTTGGTCCTCTCCTTCCCTCCTGGCTGGATCAGCATGGCGTTGTCGAGCAGCGACACCTATTGAGACGCAGTCGTTTCCACCTGCTCATCCAGCATCTGAATCAAGCCTTTTTAACATTCGACGCACTTTTGGAAGGTTTAAGGTAAATGATGCTTGAGGATAGAAGCGTTTCAAGTGGACAGTAAGCTGCATGAACTCATTGGTAAATTGGTCGAACTCCCAATTGATTCTAAAGCCAAGTTTGGCTCGGTAGCTCGACTACATAACTGAGCCGAGCTCTGATACGAAAATAGTTTACTTGGGCAGGCCGTGATCCTAATTAAGAAATCAAACATTTTTTGTACTCGCTATATTTACACATCTAATAATTCATATACCATCAATGGCTGTGTGAGTTGTTGGGTCATAATATACTTATGTTGAGGGTTTTTGCGTTCAATTCACAAACATTGTTTCAGTTCATCTCATTACTTATTTATAAGGATACATACATTGGAAGTCTTAAAATTTGTCAACAAAGTACAATTTAGTTTGAAAATCACAAAAGTGCACTCGAGTCTTAAAATATATCACATAAGTGCAATCGAATCATAAAACTTGTCAAATTGATCAAATCAAGTCATCATTCCGTTGATAGTACATTTTGAAAGTTTAGGATTCGATTGTACAATTCTACCTTTATGATAAGTTTTAGAACTTAATTTATCTTTTGAAAGTTCTAGGACTTAGTTGTACTTTTGTGATAAATTTTATGACTTCTAGTACACTTATCCCTTGTGTATTAAAAAAGACCTAATGCTAAATGAAAAGAGAAAAATCTTGATGGCAGAAAAATCCCTGCCAAGGCATTTCATATTCATAGAATTCCACGATGCCTCCTCGCTTCTTGCACAAAAGATGAGACCACCTGATCTTAGACAAAGGGGTACAAATTCGACAGAGACTAAGAAGAACAGTCTTGGACAAAGAGGTACAAATCCGACAGGGGCTTAGAACAGAAAGAAAACATCATACGAAAAGCATCATGAAGTTTATCATTCAGTCACTTGGTGAACTCGATCACTCCCAACACAGACACAGCTCGGGCAGCGACCTTAAAGCCCGTGAATCCAGCTCCTCTGCACAGGTACTCGAACTGCTTCTCGGTCCTCTCCTTCCCTCCCGGCTGGATCAGCATGGCATTATCGAGCAACGACATGTATCGAGACGCCATCGTCTCCTCCGGCTCGTCCGGCATTATGAAGTCCATCACGATTACCTTCCCGTTTGCCGGCAATGCTTTGTGGCAGTTCTTCAGGATCTTTATGCACGACTCGTCGCTCCAATTGTGGCACGTGTTCTGTGCAATTTGCGAAGTCATACAAAGTTAGGATGCAGCTCGCGTTTGAGTTGTATAATTTATAGGAAGGATTCAATTAGCTCGCCTTGATCATGATCGCATCGCCCTCTGGGATACTCACGAACATGTCCCCTCCGACATGCTCCACTCCTGCGCGCCATTTTTACCAAAGTGTTTATAGGCCTAATTCGGGGACAATAATGCCTCTAATTTTCGCAAACATGATTTCGTGCTGAATAATTTGAACCAAAGTAAATGCGACTAAGCCGGCGAAGCATGTAATAATTAATGTACCGGGATAAGAAGGAGCATGTTCGATGACTTGGGGCAAATCAAAGTTGATGCCCTTGATCGAGGGGTACTTCGAGACGATCATGTCAAGGGTTGCGCCTTTTCCGCCGCCGACGTCGACCAGAGTCTTGATCCCATCCAACCCGTGGTAGACCTCGAGGATCTTCCTTGTCTGCGTTGTGGAGAGGCCGGCCATCGCGTCGTTGAAGTACTTGTTCAGGGACGAGTCCTCCTTCATGCACTGGAATATGGTCTTGCCATGGACCTTCTGGAACAAGTTGCCTCCTCCTCCCACAATTGCTTCCTTGAATTGGAGCCTGGAATTGCCAAAAAAGGTAAAAGAAGGATTTGTTCGATTCGATTAATTGCTTAATCTAATTTCCACTCACCAGACGTCAGTGGTGGCCCGGTGGAAGGCGAATAGAGAGAGCGAGCCGAAGGAGCTGCCATCCTCGCCCTTGACGTAGTACTTCCCGGCCGGGGATACCGCGTAACGTCTCTCCACGGTCCTCCCGCCGTCGAGCGCCTCGGACTTGCACGAGAGGAGCGAGTGGCTCGCGAGGCAACGGAGGACCCGGTCGATGATCTCAGGCGACTCATGGGTCTGGGCCGGGAGGTGGGTGGCCACCTCGGTGGGTGATACGTACGCCCCGGGGCCCGCCCGGGCTATGATCCCGAAGAGGTCGAGCTCGACGGCGGCGTGGAGGATCCTTGGGAAGACTTGAGAGCTGGAGCACAAGAGGGCTTTGAGGCATGGGTCTTCTTCTTCTTCTTCATGGCAAGGTTTCACTTGGTCTTGGAAGGAACTCATTTTTCGGTTTCTATGCTTTTGTGGTGGACGACGTTTGGGTTTATGTGAATGGACGAAGGAAGCGATTCGCAAAATGGGTGGGACCCCTACATGTATGGCGATGGGCACTACGCAAATTTATAATAAAAGGTGAACGTGGGGGTCTCTCACCCAAAAAAGAAGACTAAACAATGTATTAGAGGAGTTCTGTGCTGGGGTCCAATATGGTGATGCTTCCATGTGAAAGTGATCGTGCCAATTATTGATAGCCTAGTTGTAGGAAATAGGGGTTATCCGGACATGGGAGCCATTACATTAGTTAAACACCTCCTAGGGGCACACCATGGTTTAAGTTATTGATAGCCTAGTGCAGGAAATTGGGGTTACTCATACATGGGATCCACTGCATTTGTCAGGCAAAACCACGTGACACATCATGGTTTAAGTTCTTAGGCAAAGTCCAACTTAAACTAACGGATGACAAGGCAAAGTCCAACGTGGACTGATAGATGGATTGATAGATGAAGACGGTGCTTATTATTTAAATATTATAATAGTAGAATACTAAAGTTAGAGAGATCATTGTGTAGATAATATCTTGTTAAATTTTACAATAGTGTGACGTGAGACATTCTTAAAATAATATCTTGATACCATATTGTGACATTCCTATATTTAACTCATTCAAAGTATTGTCTACTTTGGCCTGTCTCATTTTGAGCCTCATGGTTTTATCTTATTTGGCGTACAAGTAAGCACTTTCCTAGGAAGTCACCCATCTTAGTAGTGCTCTAGCCTGTACTCACTTAACTTTGGAATTTCAAAGTAAAGTTTACTGTTACATCAAAAGATACCTCATTGAGTTAATTTCAGTTTTTCACATATATATGCTCTCCCCTCGTTCGGTGCATAGTTTAGTTCATTCTTGCCCCTTCACCATCCTAGAGGCCTATCAAGACTTGCTCCTTGTCCAAGCCCTTTGGCTCTAGCGACTAGTCCCTACCCTCATCGGTTCAGGTCGCCACGGTTATAGTGCGTGACATCCCTAGATTCATCACTAAGTTGGTAGTGGACTTATGCTAATACATTGGCACAACCAAGATAACTGATTATCTTGATTAATCTCTAGTTCCTACAAACTATGAGTGTGACATCTAGTAATATGTCATAGCTATCTAGATAGTGTGAATATTTTAAGAATATAATGAATTTTTCAGCTTTGGCGACCATTTAATTCATTCATTTTGTCTTTTTATATCTCGATCGAACAAAGGCCACGAAGTTGTTTGTCAAGCTACCAATTGGATCATATGCCTAAATCTAATTGGCATGTATTTCTACGAAACATGAACCATTTATTCTTGGTTACAAACTTGGTCGACAATTTCAATACAATGTCACTATTATATTGTATAGGACATCAATCTTCTATTTTGTACATCAACATAAGATAGACTCCTTCTTGTGCATGTATGTGTCTTTGTATGTAAGCAAACTATAATCATTAAGTACAAAAATAGTTTGATGAAGCATCAATATGTGCACTTATGAACTATAGCCATCCAACATATAAGTTAGCATTGTGCCTCGGGTCTAAGGATTTCACATAAGACTAAAGCACGGACGATTAGTCATTGACCTTGCCAAAAGATTCCATGTTGCCAATCATTCCATGCATGTCATGTTCAGTGAAGTTTTTCGATATAAGCACTTGTGTTCTAGCTCAAATATCACAATACCCAATAATTTATGACTCATCATTCCTCAGGTATTCAATACTGAATGGTGAAGCTTGAGAACACATTGGTCTTAACAAATTCATCAATGTCCTTTTAATGATTTATCGATCGAGAACTATTTAAATATTCAATCTAACTGTAAACATGTCACATATATTCTCAACACTTTAAGAATATGTTCAATAACAACTAATTTTATGAACTCATTCGTATAAATAGGATGATGAAAGAACATTTCCTTGCCATTAAATAAATAATGCAACTTAAATCCTTAACATATAACTATTACATGATTGTTTTAGGGCATCTAGCTAACACTTCAAAGACGGAGGAGAAGCCCTCAAGCCAAGCTTTGAGCTTGAGTGGCCATGGCGGTTGTGAGTTTCAAAGCTTGACCTTCAAGTTGCTTTGAAACTTGGCCATGGCTGCTTGCGACTATCTGCGAGCTTTGAAGGTGGAGGTCAGACCTCAAGCCAAGATTTGAGCTAGAGCGGTCATGGCAGCAGTGAGCTTTGAAGCTTGGCCATGGCGGCTTATGACCTACTGCAAATTCGAAGCTTTTGCCATGGCAGCTTGCGACTGCCCACAAGCTTCGAAGCACGAGGCTAGACCCTTAAGCCAATCTTCCAGCTAGAGCGGTCATGGTGGCTGTGAGTTTCGAAGCTTGGCCATGACAGCTTGCAGCCACCTGCGAGCTCCGGAGGTTAAGGTCAGACAGGCCAAGCTTCGAGCTAGAGAGGCCATGGCGGCCGCTCAAGATCAACCTTCTTGAAGCTACCTAGTGTTGTTCTTCCTTGCAAAGTAGATATTGGGCAGTGCGAATTTTTTTCTTTTTCCAATGGGGTCTTCGTGTATAGTCGCATCGGACCACTTCTTCCTGAAAGTGTGACGTCGAATTCATGTTAACGTTTTGACAATTATTTTGAATGGAATTGTAACGGAGATTAAATGTTCACAATTAGAATAATTTATAAATTTTAGAATTTGTTGGATAATCATTATATTTTCAAGAATAATTTTTATTCATAAATGTTTTACCTTGATTTTGTTCTTAGAAATAATTTCTGAGTTTTTGAAAGCGTCTTAGTAACTATACAAAATTTCTATTCCCGAAATAAAAATGCACTTGGTGATGGAATTGTGGAGTCTGATAGAGAAAGATATTATTGTGGGTAGACACTTCCTAGTAGGTCACCCATCCTGAGATATTAAAGGAAATAGAGTTTATATTATTGCTAATAGCATATATGTAATTTCCTTTAATATGTATGCCCTAGACTCCTATTGTAAATAGGGCAATTTATTTTATAGTTGTAACGCTGAAGCTTTGTAACCCTGATCTTGTAACATTGATACTGATAGTGAAGAGATTGCTTAGTGCGGCATCGTGGTTTTTCCCTTCAAGAGTTTGGAAGGGTTTTCCATGTAAAAATTCCTGTTTGCCCTCTTTTTCTTCCCTGCTTTTATTCTTCGCATATTCGCGTCCCCCAACAATTAGTATCAGAGCTTGGTTTTGGCGAAATAGTGGGAGCGAATATGGACGAAGGAAAGGTGAAGATTGATCGGTTCGATGGCAAGGATTTTGGTTTTGGAAGATGCAGATCGAGGATATGCTGTATCGGAAGAACTTGCATCAACCTCTGTCTGGAGAGAAACCAGAATCTATGAAGCAAGTAGAGTGGGAATTGTTAGATCGACAAGCTCTAGGTTTAATTCGTCTTACAATGGTGCGGAATGTTGCTTTTAACATTGCCAATGAGGCGACAACGGTGGATTTGATGGCGGCGTTGTCTGACATGTACGAGAAGCCTTTTGCATCAAAGTTAGAGAGATCATTGTGCAGATAATATCTTGTTAAATTTTACAATAGTGTGATGTGAGACATTCTTAAAAAGCACACTAGAATTCATGGAGTAATTTTAAAAGAACCAATTTACTATAGGGTTAAAATTCATCCGTAAAGTATCTTATTTTTCATTTGGGTTAATATCATGAAAGACCTTAAATTGATGTACTTGTGATAAATTTAGTATAAACTAATTTTTTGACATCTAAAAACATCAAATTGATATACTTGTGACATATTTACTCTCTATTAGTTTTCATCAAATTTCAATGTTAATTTGTTGAGTTAGATGGCACATTGTAGTTAATAGGTGTATTAGTTTGGGATTTTGCCTTCCATTTGTTATAGCTGTACTGGTTTGTGATTTTTCGTAGTATTAATCCAATTTAATGGAAATTAACGGATGATAAATTTGTTACATATTTTTTTGTGTTCATAAATTTAGTTTGGGGGAAAATTATTTCAGATATATCAATTTAAGGTTTTTGGTGGTCAAAAAATAAGTTTTGAGTAAATTTGTCACATGTTAGTTTATGCTTTTTTGTGATATTAACCCTTTTGATTAGCTCTAACAGCTTGTGACTTTCATGATCTGGTCGGTTGCATGGGCTAGTGTTGGTCCGCTCCCCTTTGTCCTCGTTGGCTTCTCGACATCCATATCAATCAGACAAAGATATCTTTTAAAGAAGGGAAAAATCACCAAAAATTTCCAATTTTATTAATTGTGACCAATTACCATCCCTTATAGCTTTGTTTGAAATCACCATGAAAAAGCTGACATTGATTTATTGTCTTCAAATAAAACGATTTGCAGCGGAAGCAAAAACACCCATACATGTTTCTCCTTGACATTGTTCATGCATTTTAATAATGAACACACAGAAGTAAAATAGAGGTAATCACATTATCCTTATATCGTGGTCAAAAAAATTGGTTCTAACGTTGTTCAGCTTCTGACTATAAACGTTTGATGTTCTCGTTGCATTGACTCTTAACGTTCTTTAGATCGGACTATAAATGTTATGAGCATGAAGAGGTCGAGTTCGACGGTGGCATGTAGGATCCTTGGGAAGAGTGGAGGGCTGGAGTGAAATGGGGCTTTGAGGAGTGGGTCTTCTTCTTCTTCTTCTTCTTGGCAAGGTTTCACTTGGTCTTGGAAGGAACTCATTTTTCGGTTTCTATGCTTTTGTGTTGGACGACGTTTGGGTAAATGTGAATCGACGAAGAAAGCGATTCGCAAAATGGGTGGGACCCCTACATGTATGGCGATGGGCACTACGCAAATTTATAATAAAAGGTGAACGTGGGGGTCTCTCACCCGAAAAAGAAGACTAAACAATGTATCAGAGGAGTTCTGTGTTGGGGTCCAATATGGTGATGCTTCCATGTGAAAGTAATCGTGCCAATTATTGATAGCCTAGTTGTAGGAAATAGGGGTTATCCGGACATGGGAGCCATTACATTAGTTAAACACCTCCTAGGGGCACACCATGGTTTAAGTTATTGATAGCCTAGTGTAGGAAATTGGGGTTACTCATACATGGGATCCACTGCATTTGTCAGACAAAACCACGCGACACATCATGGTTTAAGTTCTTAGGCAAAGTCCAACTTAAACTGACGAATGACAAGGCAAAGTCCAATGTGGACTGATAGATGGACTGATAGATGAAGACGGTACTTATTATTTAAATATTATAATAGTAGAATACTAAAGTTAGAGAGATTATTGTGCAGATAATATCTTGTTAAATTTTACAATAGTGTGACGTGAGACATTCTTAAAATAATATCTTGATACCATATTGTGACATCCCTAGATGAAGACAGTGCTTATTATTTAAATATTATAATAGTAGAATACTAAAGTTAGAGAGATCATTGTGCAGATAATATCTTGTTAAATTTTACAATAGTGTGACGTGAGACATTATTAAAATAATATATTGATACCATATTGTGACATCCCTAGATTTAACTCATTCAAGATATTGTCTACTTTGGCCTGTCTCATTTTGAGCCTCATGGTTTTATCTTATTTGGCGTACAAGTAAGCACTTTCCTAGGAAGTCACCCATCTTAGCAGTGCTCTAGCCTGTACTCACTTAACTTTGGAATTTCAAAGTAAAGTTTGCTGTTACATCAAAAGATACATCATTGAGTTAATTTCAGTTTTTCACATATATATGCTCTCTCCTCGTTCGGTGCATAGTTCAGTTCATTCCTGCCCCTTCGCCATCCTAGAGGCCTATCAAGACTTGCTCCTTGTTCAAGCCCTTTGGCTCTAGCGACCACTCCCTACCCTCATTGGTTCAGGTCGCCACGGTTATAATGTGTGACATCCCTAGATTCATCACTAAGTTGGTAGTGGACTTGTGCTAATACATTGGCACAACCAAGATAATTGATTATCTTGATTAATCTCTAGTTCCTATAAACTATGAGTGTGACATCTAGTAATATGTCATAGCTATCTAGATAGTGTGAATATTTCAAGAATATAATGAATTTTTCAGCTTTGGCGACCATTTAATTCATTCATTTTGTCTCTTTATATCTCGATCGAACAAAGGCCATGAAGTTGTTTGTCAAGCTACCAATTGGATCATATGCCTAAATCTAATTGACATGTATTTCTACGAAACATGAACCATTTATTCTTGGTTACAAACTTGGTCGACAATTTCAATACAATGTCACTATTATATTGTATAGGACATCAATCTTCTATTTTGTACATCTACATAAGATAGACTCCTTCTTGCGCATGTATGTGTCTTTGTATGTAAGCAAACTATAATCATTAAGTACAAAAATAGTTTGATGAAGCATCAATATGTGCACTTATGAACTATAGCCATCCAACACATAAGTTAGCATTGTGCCTCGGGTCTAAGGATTTCACATAAGACTAAAGCACGAACGATTAGTCATTGACCTCGCCAAAAGATTCCATCTTGCCAATCATTCCATGCATGTCATGTTCAGTGAAGTTTCTCGATATAAGCACTTGTGTTCTAGCTCGAATATCACAATACCCAATGATTTATGACTCATCATTCCTCAGATATTCAATACTAAATGGTGAAGCTTGAGAACACATTGGTCTTAACAAATTCATCAATGTCCTTTTAATGATTTATCGATCGAGAACTATTTAGATATTCAATCTAATTGTAAACATGTCACATATATTCTCAACACTTTAAGAATATGTTCAATCACAACTAATCTTATGAACTCATTCGTATAAATAGGATGATGAAAAAACATTTCCTTGCCATTAAATAAATAATGCAACTTAAATCCCTAACATGTAACTATTACATGATTGTTTTAGGGCATCTAGCTAACACTTCAAAGACGGAGGAGAAGCCCTCAAGCCAAGCTTTGAGCTTGAGTGGCCATGGCGGTTGTGAGTTTCAAAGCTTGACCTTCAAGTTGCTTTGAAACTTGGCCATGGCTGCTTGGACTATCTGCGAGCTTTGAAGATGGAGGTCAGACCTCAAGCCAAGATTTGAGCTAGAGCGGTCATGGCAGCCGTGAGCTTTGAAGCTTGGCCATGGCGGCTTATGACCAACTGCAAATTCGAAGCTTGGCCATGGCAGCTTGCGACTGCCCACAAGCTTCGAAGCACGAGGCTAGACCCTTAAGCCAATCTTCCAGCTAGAGCGGTCATGGTGGCTGTGAGTTTCGAAGCTTGGCCATGACAGCTTGCAACCACCTGCGAGCTTCGGAGGTTGAGGTCAGACAGGCCAAACTTCGAGCTAGAGAGGCCATGGCGGCCGCTCAAGATCAACCTTATTGAAGCTTCCTTTTCAGAACAAGATAGTATTGTTCTTCCTTACAAAGTAGATATTGGGCCGTGCGAATTTTTTTCTTGTTCCAATGGGGTGCTCTTATATAGTTGCATCGGACCCACTTGTTCTTAAAAGTGTCACGTCGAATTCATGTTAACTTTTTGATAATTATTTTGAATGGAATTGTAACGGAGATTAAATGTGTCACAATTAGAATATTTTATAATTTTTAGGATGTGTTGGATAACCATTCTATTTTTGAGAATAATTTTTATTTAGAAATGTTTTACTTTAATTCTATTTCTAAAAACAATTTCTGAGTATTTGAAAGTGTTTAGTAACCACATAAAATTTCTATTCCCGAAATAGAAATATGCTTGGTACGATCATTAAAATATTTTGTGACTTAGAATTTTTTTTATTTGTTCAATAATTTTATTACATTTTCATATCTTTTCTTTTTCTTTCTCTCTTTCTTTTTTCTCTAGCCACTTGTTGACCTCGCAAGAGCATCACCCAACAATGGTGAGGTTGAGCCTTGCCGAGGGCTGATGAGGTTCTAGTGAGGTTGCCGGACCTTGTTTGGCCAATTGTCAGCTATTGCTGGGCGAGCGACTAGTTAGAGGAAGAAGAAGGGGAAGGGAAAAAAGAAAGAAAAGAAAAAGGAGAAAAGAAAAGAGAAAAAAAAAGAAAATGATTTGGGCTTAATTTTGAAATTATTTTTGGGAATAATTTTTTTTTAACTTCTTGATTCTATTTCGAGAACAAATTTGTTCTCAAGAATATATTCTGTTTTTTTTTTCCAAAGAACAAAAGAATAAAAATTGGTACTGTTTGACACATTATTAAACAGGCTCTTAGTATCACAAAACTCTTTTTTTGGGTAAATGTGTAATAGTTTGAATTTTGGTGGTTTTTTCCGATTCTGTTTTTATTTTAACAGAAAAGCCAGTTTGAACCAAAAATAAATAAATTATACTTTAGCTCATTTGAAAAAAAAAAAAAAGAAGAAAAAGTTCCGGGTTTTTTTTATTTATATTTGTTTTTATTAATGACAAAAAACATATATCCGTTAAAACAAGCACGACTCCTAGTCCGGCCGTCGAGGCCGAGCTTGCTCCTCTACGCCGCGCATCTCCGTCGCAACCGAGCGCCCCTGTCGGTGGTCGGCCCTCTCGGTGTGTCTCACCTCCACCGCCAACTTCGACGAGAACTCCGCGAAGGCAAGGTTCCGAGTTATGCTACTTTTGTCCAGGCTTTCTTTTTAAGACACGATGTTCTCTTTGCAACTGTAGGATTTGAGCGAGCTCAAACAATCACTATTTTGGTTGTTCTTTGTTGCTAGCGACGGTGCATCTATGGTTTTTAGCGCACCGATGGCGACGGTGTTCATCGCTTTCGACGAACATCCCTTGCCGACCATGTGTTTGATGGGAGTTTCAGGAGGAATGGTCTTGTGATATCCAATGTAATTCGACCCGACCCACCCAGAGAATCAATTCTTGATGTGGTTCTTCGAGTGCTCTTGCGAGAAATGAGTGCGAAAAGTGAACCGTGATGAAAATTTCTTGTCAAGCTTTCTCTGCATTTGCTTTTATTGCTGGATTAGATTGTTTTTCGGGCCATTTAATGATGAGTGGAAGATGCGTGTAACTTTGGAGTTGTGATTGCACCCTCTTGTTGCTTTTCTCTTTTAAGAGATAGGTTAGGCTGAAATATGTTTTTTTTCCTTGTCTGCATGATTTTTCTTCTTTCATTGACTGTAATTTCTTGGCAAGTTTTATGTGTGATAATTAAAATTCTTTATTTGATGCAGATATTCTACGTTTGTGGTGACCAGCACAGTTATTAGAAGATCGTTACCTGGCTCATTCTGCTGAAAGCCCAATGTGGATCATCTCTTTGTGAGTGGAGGTCAGCGCATTTTTGAATTTCACCTAAGCTGCAATTAGACCAAAAAGTTCACTGCAATGGCCAGTAGAATCAAATGGTCTAATAAAATTACGACGTCCCAAGTGGAGCAGCTTATTAGGGCTGAAAGGGACGTACAGAGGGCAATGCTTATCTTTGATTCGGCAACAGCAGAATACAGTAATGGTTTTCGCCATGATGAGAAAACCTTTAGTGTTATCATATCGAAATTGGTCTCTGCAAATGAGTTCTGGACAGCGGAAGAGCTTCTTCAGAGAATGAAAGAAGAGCAGTGTAATCTTACAGAAGACATATTTCTCTCCATCTGCAGAGGCTATGGGCGGGTTCACAGGCCACAGGATTCATTGAGGGTATTCCAGAGGATGAAGCGTTTCCAATGCAAACCTTCACCCAAATCATACGTCACTATTTTGGATATACTTGTCGAGGAAAATCAGTTGAAACTAGCTCTTAGATTTTATAAACACATGAGGGCGATCGGTGTATCACCTACCGTTGCTTCCCTCAATGTTTTGATCAAAGCTTTGTGCAAGAATAGTGGAACGATGGATTCTGCCCTTCAGATATTTTATGAGATGCCAAATCGTGGATATGTTCCAGATTCATATACATATGGTACTTTGATAAATGGATTGTGTAAATGGGGGAAAATTGGTGATGCCAGGAAACTATTTGAAGAGATGGAGACAAAAGGTTGTTCACCTAGTGTAATCACCTACACTTCCATGATTCATGGTCTCTGTCAATCTGAGAATTTAGATGAAGCTTTTGGATTGTTTGAACAGATGGTGGGCAAAGGTATTGAGCCTAATGTGTTTACTTTCAGTTCATTAATGGATGGATTTTGCAAGAGAGGGTATTCTTCTCAAGCAATGGAGCTTTTGGACATGATGGTTAGGAAACGGCTGAGGCCAAACATGATAACTTACAGCACTTTAATCCATGGGCTCTGTAAAGAAGGGAAAGTTTATGAAGCTTTGGAGACTCTTGACAGGATGAAGCTTCAGGGTTTGAAGCCAGATGCAGGACTTTATGGCAAGATCGTTGCTGGCTTTTGTGACAAGTGCAAATTTCAGGAGGCTGCCAACTCCCTTGACGAGATGATACTAGAGGGAGTCTCTCCCAATCGTTTAACCTGGTCCATTCATGTCAGAATCCACAATACAGTTGTTCAAGGCCTTGCTGGTCATGGTGAAATAAATCGTGCTTATCAGCTTTACCTCAGCACACGGACCAGAGGAATTTCTGTTGATGCATCAACTTTCGGTGCTCTTGTTCGATGTTTCTTTAGGAAAGGAGATATAGATAAAGCTGTGGGAGTATTTGAGGAAATGGTGTGTGATGGATGTTCTCTGGATGAGGAAACATGGAAGGCAGTTGTAGAAGGATTTGTGCATTGGGAGAAAGGGAAAGAAGCTGCTAACATATTGCCTGAATTAATTAGAGAACAATGAAAGAAGCAGAAAAGACTATAAGGATATAATCATAGGTAAGAGTTAATGCTGCTTGTTACTGTTTCTACCAACACCTTAGGTGCTCGTTATTTTGTTTTTGATACAAATGTTACGACTTCATGATGGTCATCAACTTCTTGTACATCCTTCATCCCGTTATGCTTATTTTATATGCTTGACAACAGTTCCACTTTATTTTCATCTTATTTCAGAAATAAGCTTCTGGTTCATAAGAAGTTGGCCATACCTAGCTTTAACAGAAAGTTTTCTGATCTATCTTTCTCTTTAGTGGGTGCGTGGAGCTTCATTATCAATAAGTACTTTTGGTATCCTGTTCCTTCAGAATAACTCTCCCATTGATTAAAGAGATTGCATGACATCTTCAAGAGACTTCTTGGTCACTAGGCACACTTTAACAAAATGGGCTTGGGTAAATAAATGAGAGCTCTCTATCATCTTTATGATTGCTCATAAAAAGATTCTGTGCTTGTATAATGTAGATTCTGAGGCTATTTCTTGTTTCACCAGGATCATGTAGCGTCCTGTCAGCATTATCTTTGAGCAAATTGGAGAATCAGATTTAATTGCAGATATGGAAAATCTAGCTTTTTGGAGGTAATAGCAAGCACTCCCTATGGTCTTTGAAACTCTTGACTTCTGTGAGTCAAAGGGATTATGACCCACTTCCATTGATGAGGAGGATGTCTCCCTTGGCACATTGTATGCTAGAGGACACTATTTTTCTGAAACACAGTGATGGTTGAGGTTTCTAACCTAGCTGGAGTTATTGACTGCACTTATGGACTCTCAAATAGCTTATTGGGATTGCTGGTAGGTTCCCATTTGAGATGTGAATCTGTTTGAAAGGGAATCATTGAGAAAAATGGAGAGAAGCTGGCAAGCTGGAAGAGGTTTTTGCCCAGAGGGGTTAGAATAATAATAATAATTATTATTAAGGGCTCTTTGTCGGGTGCAACCTACCAAAGTTTTTGTCACTTCTTTCAGTTCCTATGTTGTAAACAGATTAGAGAATTTGCAAAAAGATTTCCATCATCAAGAGACATAATGATGATACTTCCAGATTTCATCTAATCAACTGGACTTCAATTTGTTCCTATATTCAGATGGGGGACTGGCTACCAGAAAATTGGTTTGTTCTTCAATCTCTTTAAGGCAAATGGACATGGAGGTTTCATAAAGAAAAGAAGAGATCATGGACAAGAGTTTAATTGTTAAATATGCCATTTGATATGTGACCAGCGTTTTAAGGTGACCTGTGGAAGTAACTCGAAATGATTGGTATGCTTTTGCTGTTCACACCACCTTGGGCGATGGAAGAAAAGCGAAGTCCGAGTATGATTGAAGAGGTACTGACCAGCCTTTTAAAACCTCGTGCTTGGTATTGCTGTTACTATAGACGAGTCTGTAGCTGGCCTGTGTCCCGACTTCTTCAGACAAATCCAGAATTAGAAAGACATTTCGAGGAGACAAATCCAGAATTAGAAAGACATTTCGAGGAGTTTGTTTGTATGAGTTGAAGATTAGATATGACGCAGTTGCAACAGATGACGTTTTTTGTGTGTTAGTCAATCAGTACATGTTGCTTCGAATTTTTCAGGAGAGAACAAAGCATAGATCGACAGTCATTTTGTTCCAAAAAAGCTATCGTTCCGGGAAATCAAGGCTGCGTTTATTAGAACTAATGATCGGTAGCCGATGTCTTCATTGAAACTCTGCGTGGTCTCTGTGTCAAGTATGTGCATGTATTTGCCATACACGATAGTTATACTCCAGCTTGAGGGGGAGTCTTAAGAATGAGAAATAGAGTCACAATAAATGTGTGTTGATTGTGTAATATTTATTAGGGTAAGTATCATAAAAAACCACAGAATGGTATATCTATGATATGTTTATGCAAAACTAATTTTTTACTACAAAAAACCTGAAATTGGTGTACTTTGACAAATTTATATTCAATTAATTTTTGTTAAATTTTATTGTCTAATTATTGTGTTGGATGACAGGTGATAGTTGACGGATGTATTAACTTGGGATTTTAGCCTCCACTTGTCATAAGTATGCTAGTTTGTGATTTTTCGTTATGCTAGTCCAATTTAATAGAAACTAACAGAGAGTAAAATTTGTCATAAATGTAAATTTGTTATATGGAAGAATACCACAAAAAATCTCAAACTTTACCCTGTGTGACACATTTATCTTAAATTTTTTTTTGCAACACAAAAAACCCCAAATTTTGCCCGGTGTGACACATTTATTTCAAACTTTTATTCTTAAGGGCATTTTCATCTTTTACTTTTTACTTTTCTTTCCTTTTTCCTTTTTTTTCTTTTTTCTTTCTTGCCTTTTTTTTCCTCCTCCGCCGCCGTCGACCCTTGCCTAACTCAGGTGAGGGCTGCCCTCCTTAAATCCGGCAGGGGCCGCCCTCGTTGGCGTTAGTCGAGGGCCGCCCTCGCCTAGGCAGGCGAAGCCTCGGTTAAGGGTGGCCCTCACCTAGGCTGGCGGGGGCGGCCCTCGCCTACCTAGGCCAGGGTGACAGCGAGTGCCGCCCTTGTTGGAGGGTCAACTTCGGCGGCGGAGGGAAGCTGCCGGAGGAGGAGGAAAAAATAGAAAAAGGAAAGAAAAAGGTGAAAATACTCTTCGAGTTTGGGGTAAATGTGTCATAGTTGGCAAAATTTGGGGTTTATGGTGTCACAACTTTTTTTTTAGGGTAAATGTATCACAACAGGTAAAGTTTGGGGTTTTTGGTGGTATTGTCCCTTGTTATATATAGGGAAAAGGACACCAAAAACCCCAAACTATGCCCATCGGGACAATTTTACTCTGAATTTTTTTTTGTGCCATAAAAAACCCCAAACTATGCCACTTGGGACAATTTTACCTTGAACTTTTTTTTGTGCCATAAAAAACCCCAAACTATGCTACTTGGGACAATTTTACCCTCAACTTTTTTTTGTGTCACGAAAAACCATGAATTATGTTACTTGGGACACATTTACCCTAGACTTTTTAATTGATGAGCATTTTCGTCTTTTCCTTATTCTTTTTAATTTTTTTTTCTTCCCCACCAGCAGAGGGGGAGCCGGTGCCGGCGACAGCCACCCTCGCCTGTGGCAGGGGCGACCCTCGCCGGGGAGACCGGGCGAGGGCCGCCCCTGCCAGATCTGGTGGAGGTGACCCTTGCCTGACTCATGCGAGGGTCGCCCTCACCGGATCTGGCAGGGGCGGCCCTCCCCCGACTCGGGCGAGGGTTGCCCCCGCCAGAGTGGCCCTCGGCCGGTCAGGGGTGACCCTCGCCGGCGAGGGTGGCTGTCGCCGGCTCCCCTTTGCTAAGAGGAAAAAAAAAGAAAAAAAGGAAAAGACGAAAATGCCCTTTAGTTAAAAAAAATTGAGGTAAATGTGTCACAAGTGGCATAGTTTAAAGTTTTTTGTGGCACAAGAAAAAGTTCGAGGTAAAATTGTCCCGAGAGCATAGTTTAGGGTTTTTAGTGGTACAAAAAGAGTTTAGGGTAAAATTGTCCCAATGGGCATAGTTTGGGGTTTTTTATGGTACAAAAAAAAGTTCAGGGTAAAATTGTCCCAATGGACATAGTTCAGGGTTTTTGGTGGTATTTTCCCTTATATATATACTAGTTTGAGGTCTTTTATTGTATTAACCCTATTTATCAATTGTCGTTTTCCCTGTCTTAGTAATACTTGAATATAGTGTTAATACATACGCGTAAAGTTCTGCGTTTTCAGAAAAACGACTTTAGAAACTTAAAAAAAAAAAAAAAAAACACATGTTCTTGGTGATATTCATATTCAAATTTGGAATGAAAACATGAATTAAATGGAAAGGCCGTCATTCCTCCAGGGTCTTTGGAGCCTAGTCTTCATCACATTGGCCCAGCTTTCCTAGCTATGGCAGATGCGATGACTTCTGTTCATTCTCTACATACAAAACCGTTATGCTAGAGGGAAGTCTTGGCAACTCTTTGATCATGTCAGTGAAGTAAATCAAGAATTTGAAGTTTGGAAAGTTGGTGGATCTCTGCTGGTATGCTCGAGATACTCGAATGTCGCAGCCTCAGGATTACTAGGCTATGCAGTTTCTTGATATTGCTAGGAATGCCCCCCTCGATTCTTCGACACCAGGAGGCATGTATCTCTTTGAGACTGGTCAGCTCTCCAATATCAAGAGGGAACTCACTAAAGAAACATGAATCCATTCTTAGCACCTTCAAATTCTGCAGATTTTTTATCGAATCTGGAAACTTGGACACCCCTGTCCCTGACATGTCTAACTCGACTAATGATCTTCCTATGTTGCCAATGGAGCTTGGAAGTTTTCTCATTCGACGGCAATCCCTTAATGACAAGTGTTTAAGACAGACCAGTTCTCCAATGGAATCAGGAAGTGCTGCAATCCTAGAACCATCCAGGGAAAGAAGTATGATATTCGTCGTATGACATATTGTTCTCGGTAGGCAACTCAATGAGAAGCAGTTTGAGGCAGTCACAGTTTCCAGCTCCTTTAAATGACCAATGGCGATGGGAATTTCTTGTATTGAAGTCCCATCCATGAGGAGCTCTTTCAAAGCTGTAAGGTGACCGACTTCTACCGGCAACATGCTGAGCTCTGTGCAGAACTTCAAATTCAGGGAGACCAGGCACTTCAAATCGCTGATCGATTGATCTATCTTGATCAATTGTGAACATTGCTCCATAATTAATATGGCCAGATTTTTGCAGCTAGAGAACTTAGGAGTGACTAATAAGTCAACACAACCTGTAAGATCTAGAACTCTCAAGTTCTTCATCTGCAAAATAGTAGAAACACATGCATGAGTTCACTTCACGAATAGTTACATTAGACTAGGCAATTTCACCATAGCAATGAATTATACACTACCTCTATCTGATCCCAGCCTTCCCAGTCTTTCGTGACTTTGCTCCATGACAAGTCAAGAATGGTTAAGTTTCCCAAATGAAAATTAGTTACTTGCAGATGTCGAGGGCACCCTCGCCAACGGAGCCACCTTAAATTTGGGAAAACTCTGGCGAAATCTCCGGCAATGTCTGCATGATCCAATTGAAGAAACCGTAGGTTTACCATGCTCACAAAATCTTCTGGAGTAAGTTTGTATGAAGTATGGCACTGAAAGTTAAGGCAGAGTGCCTCAACCTTTTCTGTTCCCTGTATGGACAAGAAAAACAAATAGAAGTAGTGAGGATAGTGTCTCTTCTTGAGACGTAACCTGTCAGGAAACATTCTTAGAAAAAATGACGAACCACGTAAATTTCACACATGGTCAAATGTTAATAGTATCAGGCAAAATATTTCTTCTCCATTGGCAGTGAACATAACTATTTCCTACGCTTCACAATAGAAAAAAAAATACACCAGACTTTCACCTTTTTCCGCTTTATTGTATCAAGAGCTATTTCATGATTATGTAATCTACTCCGCCTTCCTGGATCTGTAAGACTCTCCCAACAAACGATTTCTCTGCCAAATCGCCTCAACATGCTATGCATCCATATCTGATTGTTTTCTCCAATTTTGGCCACGGGATTCACAATTTCACTAGAAGGCAGAAAAGGGGTGTCATACCACAGGTACCAAGCAATTCGGCTATCTATGCCGGTAGTGAAGCAGGCGATATCTAGAAATATCTGTTTCTGCTTATTATCTACTGTTTGATATCCTTCCTTCAAAATTCTTTGGAAATCCCAGTGCCTGAATGGTGACCACTGCCGCCCCAGTAAGTTATTCCATTCCTCCTGCGTGTTGCCATTGAAGACTGCAGCCATAACTTCAACGATCAATAGGCGTCCTACAATTAGATTAAGAGCAATTTTCGAAAGCTTGAAGTTACTATGTGGTGACAAAGTTATCATAGACGCATACTGCCTACAAAGTTGAAGAGCCTTATCCTTATTCAAACGACTAACATGATATGTCCGGATCTGAGGAGATTCTTCTAGGACGACACTGTTTCTGGTGGTTACAAGGATCCTACTTCCAGAAGCAAAGCAATCAAAGCAATCTCCGATGAGTTTCTGGACATGAAATGCATTTTCCATGTCATCGAGGATAATCAAAACTCTCATGTTGCAAAATAATTCCCTGAAAAACTCAATTCCCCTGTTGACAAAAGCAGCATCCTCAAGTTCCTGTCTTAGAATATCGGAAATCAACTTAGTTTGCAAAAGCTAAAGCCCTCCTACTTCTTGAGTCACTTCTTTAATATCTGCAAGGAAGCTACAACCATCGAAGTCACAAGAGACTTGGTTGTATAGGAGTTTTGCGAGAGTCATCTTGCCAATCCCACCTTCTCCATGGATGACAACCATGATCCACTTATCCAAGTCATTAATATTCATCAAGCTCATGATCTGGTTTACTTGATCATCAGTTCCAACCCCTTTTCCAATGCTGGCAACTTGTCCGTTGTCTTCCGTTTTAGCCACCTACAAGAAACATGGCGATTGGCCACTGATAAGGCTGTAAGATGCGAAGAAATACCTAGGTTTGTTGAACTTTTCTAACGTTGTTATGTTTGTATAAATAGTCTACTATATGTAGTCACTGATTTTCTTCATCCACCAGTGATCAACATTATAGCTACATTGTTTCAAAGGAAATCCAAGTTTCAGTTTAGTGATCTTTTACCTTTCAAATATGTTTTGTCAAACAAGTCTTTTTCTTGTCAAACATTTAATCTGCTTTGAAATTTCTAATCTTTACACTGACGAGCGGATTTTTTGAGATGTGTTTATGAAGGTGTACATTAAAATGTCAGAGCATATTAATAGAGAAGACCAAATTGAAATGTGATATGGGGTGGCAAATGTTCAATCATTAAAATATTGTTGGTTCCCACTTCTATACAAATGTACTACTAAGAGTGTTTACCGCAACCAACGTCAATGGTCTAAAGTTTGCAAATCGAAGTATTCACATGGCGAGTATGGGACCGCTTGGTCTCTCAATGCCAGCTATAATTATATATTAGAAAATAGCGGCAGGTCCTGTGAGCAAAAAAAAGTTACCAAACAGATTTCTATTCTTTTTTTTTTTTCAAGGAACAAAAGAATAGAATTAGACATTATTTGTCATGTTACCAAACATGCTCTAACAGTATAAGCAGAAACAAAAATAAGATAAAAGCAAAGAAAAAAATACAAAATGTAATTTTTTTAACACTTGGTACCACTTCACATGTTTTGAAAATATATAAAAGTGCCAAACGAAAATAGAGATGAAAATGAAATAAGAAAAGACAAATTTTCATTAATACACTAAATTAACAATATATACATGCATGTGATATTTGTTTTGCTTTTCATTATTAATCTTCAAACGAATATTAAATGGACATTGTGTTAAAATTAGTTTGAATGTAAATTCTCATGTACTTAATAAAGGCTTAATTATAGCAATCAGCAAAGGATGATTAGTAGCACCTAGGTTGCTTCCACGTGTTCTAGTTAATTCTCTCTCTTCAAATGTGTATGGCCCACTTTTCTGAGAACGTGTAACTCCATATAAAGATGGAATGTTTATAAAGGAAGATTGATCAATGTATATCTTTAATTTGAATTTTATAGATTCTTTCATACATGTTAGACATGTCATTACTTGTTGATTTATTTGTCCTAATTTTGAAGGAATTAGATTAGCCGCAACTAATCTTCAAGGCTGTGGATCATAATTTGAATATTTTTGACTCGAGATCCATATATTATGCTTATAGAAAGAGACATAGGATAATATTCTGAGCATCAATATCTCAAGGTGTTAGTAATCTACTCAATATGTATAAATGAGCAGTTTCCCAAGCACATCAATGAACAAGCAAAGACATAGGCAACATAAATTCCCTCCAATCATTATTGTTTCCTAACATTAATCGATTTAATTGCAATATACTTAGAAGTACTTTTTTTTTTGGCGCAAATGTTTCAACATGCATATATAACTATTCTCCATGACTAATCAATTACAGTAGGATATTTCCTTCTAGTTTCATCAAATTTTGTTTTGTTATAGAAACTAATTAGTCCAAAAGGCATTTCACCGCATTCAAAATTTTCTTTTATTTTACTTTTCTATAGTTGATTGCACCATAATTGACATGCGGTGTCTATGCTCATCATTGTTACCTAACATTAATCGATTTAATTGCAAAATTTTTATTAGTACATTTTTTTTTGGCGCAAATGGTTCAAAATTTTGCATTTATAACTTCTAGATCTGTCCAAGAAAGCTGTCACCTTCTAGATCCGTCCCTGAATGAAGCTTGTCTTGTGATTATAAAAGATAAATAAGAAGTGAAATCACCTTGTCCATTCTGTCGGTTGTGGAGGTGTCTGAACCAGTCTTGATCTGTCCAAGAATCTCATCTCTGTAATCCTTATAAAACATGCCACCCCAGGGAGTTTCGCCTAGTTGCGGGCAACGTTCGATTACGATTTGACATTCATCTGGTATCATTGTGTCCAATGGATCCGTCCAACATTCCAAGGAATGACAACGTTCGATTTTCAGTTCCATCAACTTTTGCAATCTTGACAGATCATTTAACCTTCTAATTGACGGACAGAACTCGACCTTCAGGTTCTCTAATGTTTCCAATGCCCCAAGACCATGGATCTCTCTCAACATCGGGCAGTCACGTAGTTCCAATTCTTTTAGATTCTTCAGGCCTGGCATTGAGAATATAATTCTTTCAAGGACTGGAGATTGGTGGACAGTTAGATGTCTCAACTTCTGTAGTCCGCCGAGTTGAATCTCCTCGTCCCGAGAGTGACAGAGCTTCAAACTTAATAGATTTCTGAAGTTGGACAAACCTGGGTAAGTTGTTATTGAGCTGACATTTCCCTGCATTGCTGATTTAGGTTCTTGCATGAGAAATTCTGGGTGTTGGAGGCCAGAGATGGAAAGTTTCTTTAGACGAGAAAGGGAAATCAATGAAGTTGATGACACGATAATGTTTGGAAAGCACAGATCCAAATTTACCAAATTGGATAAATTCCCAATCCACTCTAAGTTATAGGTTTCAATCTGGCTTGATGAACACATTAATAGATAATCATGATTATCCGATAAGAGAAGATCAACTAGATTAGTCAGGTTTGAGAGATTTGGAATAGACTGCAAGGACAGAGAACTAACGAGTAGATGAGTCAAACTTCAGGGAAGTGATGGCAATGCTTGTAGCTTATCACAATTCTCGAGGATCAATTCTTCTAGGTGAGAGATCATGGCAATTGTTTCTGGCAATCGACGAATGTCAGTCTCTGATAGATCTAGGATTCTCAAACAGGCCAACTTTCCAATTTCGCTTGAAACTTCGCCCACCTTCCAATAACATCTAGCACGTATCACTTTAAGCTTCTTTGCAAACCCAATGGATGAAGGTAGCTCTTTGATGCGCGTAAACGATAGATCCAATTCAATTAGAGACTTTAGATTTCCGATCCAATATGTAAGTTCCCTTATCTGTATGCATCCTACAAGACATAAGGACTTGAGATTCACAAGATATCCAATAGAATGAGGTAATCCTTCGATTGATGTGTATGATAAATCCAATTTGATCAATGATTTGAGCTCTCCAATTGAGCTTGGGAGTTTCATTAAGTTTGAGCAGTGACTCAAAGACAAGTGCCTTAGCTTCACTAGCAAGCTAATTTCGCTAGGGAGTTCTGTTAGTCGGTGGCAACCCTCAATGGTCAAGAAATCCAATTGTTGTAGTTTCCCAATGGAGCGATCAATTTGAGCCAATTCTGGACATTCTTTAACGATCAATCTTTCTAGAGCAAAGCATCCGGACAAGTTGATTTTTCCTATGTCTAGACACATCAGCTGTAGAACTTTCAAATTATGAAGTTTCTGTGAAAAAAAATTAAAGCATTACAAGTGTTGTTTGACAATGTATTTGTAAATAAAAAATAAAAAATGCATGACAACATCCATACCTTAATTTGGCTCCACCCCGCCCAATCATTGGCATCGCTAAATTCAGAGAGTTGGAGGACAACCAAGTTTTGTGGGAATAGATTCGTTGCAAGTAAATCTGGAGGACAATAGCACCAAGAAAACCATCTCAACTTTGAAAAGAGATCGGTAAAGTCCCCAATAAAGCTCCACCCATCTAAGTCAAGAAATCTTAGATTTGGTAGCCTTGTGAAATCTTCATTAGTAAAGACAAGTAGAGTAGCATCTCCAGCTAGACTAAGGGCTTCAATATTTCCTTTATTCTGCCAAATACACACAATAAAAAAAGCCTTCAATTTCCCTTATTCACATAGTGGAAATTGCATCTCAAATAGTTGATTCTATGCAAAGAGAGATAGAAAAGGTGCTCTTATTGTATTACCTCTTTTGTTTTCACCATGTCAATAGCTTCCTCAGAAATCCACAATCTACTGCGCTTTCCGGAATCCAGGTTTTCCTCATGGACAATATGGCGCCCAAGGTCTTTTAGAATGTCATGCATCCATAACCCACTGTTCTCTTTAATATGTATCAATGATAGAGAACTAAGGACTTCAATTTCTATTTGTGGAAAATAGTTGCAATCTTCCCACATATAAGATGCATTAATCTCCTCCTCATGGAGGGAAAGACATGCAATATCAAGAAATATCTGCTTTTGCTTGAAATTTAGGGCATCATAGCTGATTTTCAACATCTGGTGGACGTCTTCATTAGCAATGCTCCTTAACTTTTCTAGTGTATCTTTCCATTTTGTTTCATCCTTCCTGTGAAGAAATGAACCTATGACCTTAACGATCAAAGGAAGTCCTCCAATGATAGAAACAATATCCCTTGAAATTCTGTCATAATAATCATCTCTAGGAGATTCTCCTTTAAATGCATGATTAATAAAAAGCTGAAGTGCTTGATCAGAATTTATTTCTGTCAATTCATAAGGTATGATTTTCTCTCCACTCTCTACGATACTTTTGTTTCTTGTTGTAATTATGACTCTACTTCCTGTACCTAACCAATTGATCTTGCCAACTAGTTTCTCAAGCTGTTCCCTGTGGTCCACATCATCTAAAACAATCAGAACCTTCTTACCATGGAGTTTTTTCCTTATGAGCATCATTCCATCGTCAATGTCACTGATGTCATCCATAGGCCTTCCATCATCAATGTCATCAACGTCAATCATAGACTTAGTTTCATTGAGGATGTCAAATAGCAACTTCTTTTGCAAAAATACTAGGCCATGATGGCGGGATGATCCACAGACATCTCGTAGGAAGCAATAGCAATCAAAGTTAAAATGAACTTGTTGAAGAGAGCCTTAGCAAGTGTCGTCTTTCCAATAGCAGCTGGGCCATAAATTCCAAGACACCGTGCACAGCCAAAGTCATACTCCAACAAGTCCATTATGGCTTCCACTTGACCATCTATCCCGACCAAATGATCAGTTGCACAACCATCTTTTGCTTTCATCTTGATTGTGATATCTTCCACGTCCAGAATAGAAGTTCGTGTTGCTATGATGGGCAATGATCTGCCAGCAAGAGTCGAGGAAAACACTATAAATGGCAGGGGTTACAGAAATGAAAGACTGAGTGACAAGTGTTGTTAGTTGCCACACTGAGCAATCCCGTCAGCCATAATTGCACTCTATAATGTATGCTGATGTCTAATATAAATCTCTTTTCCCTAATCATTTTACAATATAAATTTAATAAAGGGAAAAATAAAAGCATATCCATTGACAGATCCAACTAAGACGAACAGAAAAGATCATGTACAGCAACAAACTAAGGGGGCCGCTCTGGGGTTGCTGCTATTTCTAGCATATGTTATGGAACTTTACATAAAATGACTATATTATGCTCGTTTTTTTAATTCGTGTACAACTTCATCATAAAAGAAAACGCTTTTTGTGAATATCATTTTCAAGAAGAACAATTAATTTTATTTGATTGATGATATGCTCAAAAGCACATAAAACATTATATTAGTGAACAAAAGAATTTGTGGAAAGAGACTTATTATGCTTATGAAAATGATTACCTTCATATAAACTTAGAATTCAATTTCCTAATTTAAATTGTGTGCATTTTCTTTGCCTGTACCTTAGGTTTTGCAAGATTTTGTCTAGCTACGGATCGTCACGGTCTAGTTCAAAGTTCCCATAAGAAGAAAATTGTTTCATGCTCTCTCTAAGGTTTAGCCACTAGAGACCAACCACCACTTTCACCAAACTGACGATGGCCAAGCCCCGGCGGCCATCATCAGCTCCTCAGTTAACGGAATTGGCAGCGACCACGGCGAGGCAAAGAGGAATGCGAATTCCTTGTGGGAAAGTCCCAACATTCATAATCTGAGCGACTATTGACCATGAAACAGATCAAATATTGAAAGGAAATAGAGTGGCCGGGCGAAACTTGCCTTGCCGTGATGAAAATAATGCGGAATCGTGGAGCCAAACCGCTTGTCCTCTTTGAACTTCAGTTCTCTGATGATACGGCAAGGAGGGAGCAGCCACGACCTCGGCTTATCCGAGCCTCATTAACAGTTATTGACCAAAAGAGACACCTACTTGTCTTGACAGCAAAGGAAAATGAGAGAGATCATTAGGTGAGACTGTTAGCAAAAGTATCTCACTCAGTCATGCAAATTAAAAGAAAAGGTGGTAATTGTCACGTTTCGACGGACCCATCCCGCCCCTTGATAAGTAATAAAAAGAAAAGGTGGTAATACACCATTTTCTATTCACCGTTTTATATTATTTATTTATCAAATGGTGCTCTCTAATGTTGTCTTGGTAGAGTTCAGTAAAAGGGAAAATAAGAGATGGAAAATGGTGGAATCAGGTTATAGTGTTTTCCAACGTTGGCCAGAGAAATGAACGGAAAGGAATGTATAAGGACTTAATACTTATATAATAATGATACAAATGAGAAAAAAAAATATTATCCATTAACAGCACACACCTTACAATTCTTTTCAAATTCCGATATATTTAGAGGGGCTTGAAAATATAATATAAAATTAAATTTATTAATCCCCTCTAGTCTATTCCTTTATTCTCTCACCATCCAAAAGGGCATCACTTTTAAAAATTTTCTCTTCCCTCCGGATTTCCTCTACCAAATGTAGGCTACCGTGTAGAATAATTTTTGGTATCCATTTTAGAAGGAAAAAAGAAGAAGGAAATATTGCCCTTCAAACTTTAAAATTTTGTTCAATGTGCAATCGAATCATAAAAAAATTGAAAAAAGTGAAATTAAATCCTAAACTTTTTAGATCCATTGTAATTGATTCTTTCAAGGGAGATGTTAGATAACTTTCTCGATGTAATAAAAAAAACATGACGTGGCGTTTCTTTTAATTTTGAGCATACATGATGCTACCTTAGATAAAAAAAAAATCAAAGAAAAAAATAGAAATATTGAAAAATTCAAAATTAAAAAAATAGACAGTAAAAGTCAAAAATAAAATGAGGAAATCACGTCAAATTCCTTGAACTTTGGATTTGCTCCGGAACTTTCAAGTATTACTCATTACTCAAGTGGACTTTCATTTTGTTACAACCGTTGATTATCCATTATATCTTTCCATTAGCATGTGCACACACGTGACTTCTAAGTAGTAAAAGTGAATTTTCATCCCTTTTTTGAAGGAAATTTCTCTTTGCCCCTTGATTTCTAAAAAAATGAAAAAAATGGGGATAAATAAATTAACTAAAACATCCTTACCAAAAAAAAAATTAACTAAAACATTCATATGATAAGAATTGTAAAATTTTGTTAATATATTAATATAACTAACAAGATATTTAAAAAAATAAATACAATTAAATAAAATGGAGAAGACCTCAATCAATAACAATAAGGTCAAAGTATAAAAATCTCATTAGGTACTTCAAATGGTTAATTAATGCAAAAAAATAAAAGACCAATAAACGATATTTAAAACGTTAATTAATCAATCATTTTTTTACATTAATTGACCCTTTAAATATGCATCATGAGTAACCAAGTTTTGTCATTTTCTCATTTCGTTATTGAGGCAACTTGTCTTTTTTTTTTTTTTTATGATAATTAGTTATAATAAATGGGCTATGTTTATCGAATTTTGACAATTTCTTCTGAATTTTTTTTCTATCGTTTATATCATATTTAAATTTCTTTAATGTTCAATTTTTTCAACAATTGACATTAAAAATAGGATTCAAAAAATGAGATGCAAATATGTTCTTACAAGAGTCCCAAACAAAATGAAAAGGAAAAATGACATAAATGATTGTTGAATTTTGGTTGAATGTGTAATGTCATCTTTGAATTTTTAATGTGTTAAACGTGGTTCTTGAACTATTAATAAATATTTAATCTAGTCCTTATATTATATAAAATTATTCAATACTATCCTATTAACTCAAGTTTACAGATTTATTGATGTGTCTTTCAATCTGTTATGTTTGAATAGTGGGTAAAGAAAGAAAGGTTAATGTGCATTATCCAACTAGAGGTGTCAAGTCATAAACCCATATTATAACCCACTTTTAGTTAAATGGGTCAAATATGGGTCAAGTAAATCCTTTTCTAAAGAAGATGAATAAAAAGAGACATGTTGATTCATCATTTTTAAATACCCAATTAGCATATAATAATCAACAAGACCAAAAAACATTATGTTTGTTGTTTTAGCAAATGGAATGACTATATTAAAAATTTACCCATTGCTCATAGACCTTATTAAATAAATTAAAATTATAGCGATTACATTGTGTATTGCACCCAAGTTCAAGCATCATTTATGTCATTTTCTCAAAATTCATAAAAATTATGTAATAATAGAACGATGGGGAATTGAAAGGAACAATCCCTCCACCCTCATGTAGTGGCGGCCATATGTGGAGCCACTACTAAGTAATGGCCCGTGAGCCCTCGGCAAGGATCACTGACCCTTGTTAGCTGCCGTCCCCATTACCTGTACTTGCCATTCTCTCCAAACCTTTGAACCTTCACTGCCATTCTCTCTCTTGATGATATTTTATTTTTCAGTTTATTTGGCTTAATTTTTTCAAAAAATTTAATTTTGCCCTGTCAGCTTTTCTGTTAATGAAAATCTCTGATTTATTCTCCACCTCAGCCACATTTGCTAAAAGGATTGTTAATTTAATTGGCATAGTATTTGAAAGACTTAATTGAACTGAATTTTAAATGTTTGGTATTTAATTGTGCAATAATACAAGACAACATTTTTGGCTCAATTTTCCAAAGAGCGTGAGACATAAAAAAATTAATGCAATTCTAAGGGATCTTTATTTAGCCCCTCGGTGAATGTGAAGATCTTTTTCCGAAGTCAGAGTCAACGTTGTGAGTGGATCCAGTGGGAAGTCTTGTTTTTCTGAACGGTGGGATCTCGACCTTTCACGTGGTGTTTCCCTCGTTACAGTCAATGTAAAAGCTCGTCCTGCTCACCCACGCGGAGCAGAGGAAGAAGTCACCGATGAAGAAGATGGAATCGAGTACTGTTACGCTTTCGTCGCTTCGAAATACTGCTTGGGAATGTGATGACTCTCGGCACGGTCGCGATGCTGCTGCTTCTCTAAAGAGGCGGAGAACTACCACGGTTAGATTCATCGACTTTGCATCTTGACTCTGCTTATATTTCGACTGTGACTCGTAAATTGAGGCAATCTCTGCCTAGCCCAAGTTTCAATACTTCTACGGTAGATGTGATGAGCTCAATTTACTCACTTGACAGGAATTGCCCGTTTCATCCTTGTCACCAAATTCCGATTTGGCTGGAAACTACTATGATGTGTTCTTGAGTTTTAGAGGGCCGGATACTCGTAAGGGTTTCACAGATTTCCTCTGCAAAAGCTTGACAGATGCTGGGATATATGTCTTTCGAGATGATGATGAGCTCCCTGTCGGAGAAGGGATCAGGCCCGCGCTGATTGAAGCGATCAAACAATCGAAGGTTTTGATTCCCATCATCTCCAGGGATTATGCTTCCAGCAGAAGCTGCCTCATGGAGTTGGTCCAAATATTGGAGTGCAGGCAAACGATGAGTCGAGAAACCATTCCCATTTTCTATGAGATTGAGCTCTCGAATTTAAAAGACCAGAGGAATTCTTTTGAGGAGAGCTTTTTTGAACACCAGAGGAATGGGGTTGATTGTGAGACCATCCAGAAGTGGAAGCTAGCTCTCGAAGAGATTGGAAGGTTAAAGGGATTTGTAACAGCGAAAATACATAACGGGTAATCCAATTTATTTAAAATCCATTTACTAAATTGATCTACTGAGAAACCAATCATGCTATCTTTGACATTATTGTTCCTTTTCAAGTTTAATTGTTCCGCGACTCCACTGAATCGTTTGGCTTTCACACCAAGTTAGACCATTCAAATGCAGGATCTTTGGAAGTGCATTTTAATGCCTCCTTTGTTCTTGCCTCATGGTGCATTACTCCTGGTTCAACTCTGCACATTCTGCTTTTCTTGGCTGTATGACTATTGTTCTGATTCAGTTTCTCATCATGTCTCCATCTGTAGGCATCATTCCAAGCTCATAGATGAACTCATCCCAATTGTTCAGCAAAAGCTGAAGAAGGGTCGACTACTCGTGACAAAACATTTAGTCGGAGTTGAGCGTCATGTGCAGGAGATTATGAGAAAGCTCGGTGTTGTGTATCGCAATCGGCAAGTAATTGAAATATGTGGCAGTGATGTACGAGTCCTTGGAATATATGGTATTGGGGGTGCTGGCAAGACTACTCTTGCAAAAGTTGTTTACAATAAACTCTATGATCATTTTCAAGGTTATAGTTATCTTAGGGAAATTCGAGAATTGCATCAACATGACAGGATCTTGTCCTTGCAAAATCAATTGATCTCAGACCTTCGAAAAAGAAGTGTTTCGTTCAGATGTTCTGATAATGCTATGGCAGTTCTTGCTGATGGATTTCGCAATAAGCAGGTCCTCATTCTCCTTGACGACGTGGAAGATGTTGACCAACTCGATGTGGTTGTTGGAGAACTTAGTTGGTTTGGTCCAGGAAGTAGGATTATTGTGACTTCTAGAAAGAGCGACATCCTTTTGAAGTACAGAGAGGCTGAAACCTATGAGGTTGAACCAATGGAAGAAGATAAAGCTCTTCAATTGTTTTCTAAGAGGGCTTTTGGAATGGATTCTCCTAGCAAGGGCTTTGAAAGCCTTTCCAAGGACATTGTATCGGCTACTGGGCAACTTCCTTTAGCACTTGAGGTGACAGGTTCCCGTTTGTTTGGAAAGTCGGTGGGTACATGGAAAGATACGCTGGAGAAGTTGAAAGACACTCCTCATGAGAAAGTCGAACATGCGTTGAAAATAAGTTACCTTGCTTTAGATGTATATGCAAAGCAAATATTTCTGGACATAGCATGTTTTTTTATTGGAAAGGATGAGAGAATTGCCTTTTACATGTGGGAAGACTGTAAACTTTATCCTTCGAGTGGTATTGAAGTTCTCCTTATAATGTCTTTGGTTAAAATTGGAGAAAATAACGAGCTATTGATGCATGATCTACTGAGAACTCTGGGCAGAAATATTGTTTTAAATGAAGATCCTATCCCTTGTAATCGAAGTAGGTTGTGGGTGCATGATGAAGCCCTATCCACTCTACGGAAGAAAGAGGTAAACGTGAAAGCCAGAACTACTTTCTTTTCTACATGCAGTTAATTTCTTTGTAATTTAGCTGATTTTTCAATTTAGAAGAAGTGTAAAGAACACAGGCAGTTCTATGGCAAAGTTCATTTCCAATTCATTTACGTATATGTTCAAATTGGTAGGGTACTCCAAATGTTCAAGCCATTGGTCTCACCTTCGACAAAGGATCTGATGACTGTTTCTCATCTGAGGAATTTGATGCGCTATTGAACCTAAGGTTCCTTAGCTTGGATCGAGCTAATATGAGAGGAAATTTTACTAGACTTCTTTTAGAATTAAGGTGGCTTCATTGGCGAGGGTGCCATAAGAGCTCTGAGCCTCTTGTTTTGAACCTAGAGAATTTGGTCATTCTTGATCTATCCTGGAGTGCAGTGGCAGATGACTGGGAAGGTTGGGCACAAATAATGGAGGTATAAGACGCGTTCTCTTTTTTACTCTTTGTGAGCACTAGCTAATTGATTCTGAACCGTTTCTATTTCTTCGTACACAGAAGGCAAACAAATTGAAAGTTTTGGAGCTAACTGGTTGTGGCCAATTATGTAAAACACCATGCTTCCCACCTGGTAGCAAATTAGAAAGACTTGTTCTGGAACGATGTTCTCATTTGTCACTTATTGACAAATCCATTGGTAATTTGAAATATTTGAAGTCTTTGAATATCAAGTCCACTCCGATTGCCCTGTTGCCAGAAGAGATGGGTTCCTTGGATAATTTGGAAGAGCTCTTGATTGATGAGACGTCCACATGTCACCTTCGTTTCTTAAGAGGTTCCATGCAGCAACTTAAAATTCTTAGCGCTGCCGGCTGCAAAAATTTGGCTGAAATATCTGAGTCTATTGGTTGTTTAAGAACCCTGTCATATCTTGCATTGGATCGAGCTATTATCACAGGACTCCCTAATTCTGTTCAATTGTTAGAGGCACTTGTAGAGCTGTCTTTAAGAGACTGTCAGCGGATAACTGCACTTCCAGATTCCATTGGGATGCTTAGGTCACTACGGAAAATGGATCTGTCAAACACCAGAATTCAGATATTGCCAGGATCCATAAAAAACTTGGATAGATTGGAGGTGCTAAGGATGAAGAATACTCACATAAGAAAATTTCCGAAGGATATTGCAAATCTAGAGAAGTTGGAAGTCATAACATTTTCTGGCTGCCCTTTGACTGGGAAAATTCCGTGTGATATTTCGGGGTTATCATCTTTGAGAATCTTGAAGTTATCGTTTACTCTGATTTCTGGCCTACCTGAGAGCCTTTGTCAGCTTTCTCATCTCGAGACCCTCCACTTGCTCCATTGCGACGAACTTCAGACTCTACCAAATTTACCCTCTAGTTTAGTGGGTTTGCGCTGGGGAACCAAAAACATGAGGATAGTTCAGGGTTTTTCATATTTGAGAGATTTGAAAGTTTTGGAATTAGTCAATGAATCTGATGATGAGGAGATGTCTTCCTTTGAGCTGTTCCAAACTGAAAGCATTGCCTGGATAACAAATTTATCCAACTTAGAAACCCTAAAGCTGTGCCTTCCAAATGTTACTAGCCTACCAGGAGATTTTAATTCTCTCACTCAACTGAGAAAGCTTGATTTGTCCGGCATAAACCTGCTAGACCTCCCACAACTTCCCTCAAGCTTATCAAAACTGGTGATCAAGAATTGCCAGATCCAGGGGATGGATTTCTCTAATCTGGAAACTCTGTCTGAGTTAGAGCTCTGTGACTGCAATGCATGGGAAATTCTTGGTCTTGGGAATCTAAGGCTCCTGCAAGTGTTGAAGATATCTCGCTGCAACATTAAGAACCTTGATGGTCTTGAACAAGTATCACAATTGAGAAGGTTTACTATGTCTGAATGCTATTCTCTAAACAGATTGCCAGACCTATCAAAGTGCACGAGCTTGGAAATTAAGGAAATAGACTTTTGCAACATTCAGGATCAGCCCTGTGAGAGGCACTGTAAAAATTGCTGCTCAAGGCTCTGTGATTGTCCCTCCAGATATCAATGTGGTGGTCGATGCATGTAACGATCTTAACAGCAAGCTGCAAGGATGCTCTCTATTTCCATTTGAGAGAGGGTGGAGCTTATTTTTTTCTTCTAGGTGAGTAATGCACTTTTTCTCTTTATCTGCAGTTGGTAGACTTATTATTTTCAACAGTCTCTCCAAAGTGAATATTTCCATTTTTTTTCCCTCTTTTTTTCCTGTTTTCTTACTGCAACAATTCTCTTTCCCATTGTCATACTCTACTTAATCTGTGCTTCTTCTGGGTAACGAATTCAAGAAATATCATCACATGGACTGTGAAAATGTGGTTGGTATTGAATAATTGGCTTTATGCACTATATGATTCCTCATTGACCTATAAACCATCAGCATGAACCAACTCTAGCAGTTCTTTTTCTGTTGAGAGCGAAAAGTATTTGGAAAAGAACAGAGATCTACCAGTTGATGAGTTCACCAGCAAGATTTGGTAAACTTTTGGCCATAGGAATGTACATGCTAGTACTTCTATTTGTTTGTGGCTCCAATAGTTCTAGCAGAATCTGATGCTCCAAATTACAGGGATGTGTACAGAAGCGTCATGCCCGATGGGACATGTAGCAAAGAGAACATCAATTGCCTGAAGTGAACTTTTCTTATTTCATGCAAACTATGCGTGTGTTCTAGCAAAGTTTGAAAATCATAGCTTATCTTGAGATGTAACTATTGAATCAATCATGTGAGTAAGCATATCCATAGTGTCTAAGTTTGTTGTTTTAATTTTTCATTGAAAGGACTTGGTTTCAAAAATTTGTCATTAATGAGGATTCTGTTTAGAAATTAAAAATTTTCATAATATAATCAGACACATTTCCATGAAACTAAAAGCGAAAGCATCACATGAGTACACAAGTAATTTTCCTGCAAGTATGAAATCCTTCATGTGCCAACATACTTCTAACTATATGCCAAACCAATTGCCCATGATTGAATGAGCCATTGCATGCTATCTGTGTTATCTCCATCAGTCGGAACTTTGACTGATGGTAATTCCATCAAGGAGACTGTGTCACTTCAACATATTTAGATTGCTAGGTATCCGTTTGCCAAAACATGGGATAGGTGGTAGTTCACGTTCTTAATAAATAATGAACCAATGATTCAGAATCAATATCTCTTCAGATCACTTCAGGATTTGATTGGGAAGAGAGTTCTGCTTTGTAATTCTTCAGGACAATGTGGGAGTTCAAGATCAAGGGCGCTGGTGGACATCAGCTGAGAAAATATATGATAAGCTGAGATGCTACATCTCATAAATCAGTTGCCATGGTTAGAGAGAAATATAAGGGCCTTCGACAGCACAAAAGTGCCCTTTTGTCTACCTTGAAAAGTAAGCGCACCGCACCTTGTGGCCTCAATTGCGATTTCTGCGAGTGTCATTCCAAGTTCTGTTAGATCTTCTTCTTGATGCTGTGCAACAAGGTCCTTTCAGTCGATGGAAGGAAGGCTCGTCCACCATTCTGTTCATCTATGACTTCTGTGAAGTGTGGATTTTCTTTTCTCGATGTTGTAATACTGCTGTACATTTTCTTCTATAGTTCTTGACCCGGCCCTCTTTGTTAGTCTGTTGTCATTCGTCACTCCTTTCTCTTGCTGCAAAGCGGAGACCATCAATTACGATTTCAGAAGGTTTATCTTCCAATTGTACGTACAAGGATGAATAACTAGTTACAGGGATATATTTAAGTGGGATGGACTGGCACTTCATTATGGAGTTGCAGGATGTTTCAAGCAGTATTGAGTTCATATTGATTTGGCAGATTTCAAATATTCCATTTGCCTAAAATGGAATGCTTCCCTATTGATAATAGATATGTAATCTCGGTGGTAGATTTGAAATATCGATGGTAAGTAAAAAACTGTTCTGTAAATTGTCAATCTGGTCAATCATTTGCAGATTAATAATGAAATAACAATTTTAACATCTACAAATCCAATAATAGATTACTGTTATTTGTTCCGTGGATGGTCAATATGTAGCTTTAGTAATAAATTCGAAATATTGATGGTAAGTTGCCATTGCCAAACCTAATAGTATTTATTTTTAAACTTTATCAGTAGTCATGTAACCATTTGTTAATTACCAATGAGATAAGAATTTTATCATTCACTAGCCGATAGTAGATTATCGGCTACCGCTGTGATTTAGTTTTTAGGGCTGTCAATTGAATTATTTTGACTGACCACATAGAAGGAAGCTGTGGATGAAAAAAGTTATTATAGTTAATTTGTCTTGATCCATCATTTAGCTCGGAATGTGACTTATTTTTACTATTAAATTCAAATTGACATCTCGATAACCTTAGTATTTTTCTAAAGATCCTGAATGTCCCAAGTACTTATTAAATATATGTTATTTAGATAATTCAATTTTCAAATAATGATTGTGCATAATACCAAAGAAAAACCAATGCATTTAAATTTGTTAAGTTTCCTTAGTTAATTAATTAATGAAAAATTTCCAAAAAGTCTTCATCATATTATAGGGCGATCAATTCATTCTTAATCTTTTAGCCGATTTAGGCTTAAATTTTTTGACGATTTGTCAATTTAGTATATAAAATCAATTTTGGCCAAATGACATGGACGTTGGTCATCTTATGCGGTACGATCGACATTAACGTAGACAATTTTTTGTAATTATTAAAAAAATTCAACTTTTTTCTTTTTTTCTTCTTTCTTTTGTTTTTCAATATTTTTCTTTCAGACCAACGACCCCACCTTGCTACGTCTATGCATGGTGAGGTGAGGGCGCCAATAGCGTTCTCCTCACTAGATCTGTGCGAAGTGAGGGCTGTCGCAACCTAATTGGCTCACACAAACTCGTGTGGGCTACAACAACTCTTGCCATGTTGGCGATCAATAAGGCCCTACCGACTCATCAAGAAAGAAGACTAGTATAAAAGAAAGAAAAGAAAAGATGAAGATTAACAATTATATGAAAAATTCATAAAATTACAAAATTACAAAATTTGTTCTCCACTGGTCATGTCATGTAGGCTCGGTTAGTGTCCATGTCATTGATTTCGTTTCAAATTGATCGGAAGGACTAAACTAACATACCGTCAAAAGGGCAGTATCAAATTTAGTTAAATTAAAATGTGTAGAACTGAATTGACTATCATACAATAGATTTAGAACTTTTTGAACTTAATAAGTGCCTATTAACATTATCTTTTTTCTAATGGTGGTGAGCAATGTCCACGACCAATAAGGATTGGGGAGGACGAGATAGAAATGTTGGATTACTAAGAATGCCAAAACTTGGGTTAAATGTGAAAGCAAAGGTATTTTTACTACAATTTCACTGACTTAAGCAATTGCTAAAAACATCGACTATGGATGGCAGGATAGCGAGAATTATGTCCACAACCAATTTACATATTTAAGTGAATTTTTTTTTTTTTGGGGGATGGTCACATCTATTAATTGCCTAATTATCGAGGCGGGTGAAAAACAACTAATGAAAAATACCACAAGCATGTTTCACTTTTCACCCCTTTATCACTTACATTTCTCTACTTATGAAAACACCAATGACAAACCCAAATTTTACACTCGGGTACCATTTTGTACATTCACTTCAATTATCTTTTTATCCTATTTACGGGAACATCTTTTTCCCCCTCAAAATTGCCCATGTCCTAATCATAAATTTTCTCACGCCATTCAAAACATTCAAAATCAATTAAAAACCAAATCACAGAAACTCAAAGCTGTAAGCTAGAATGAGTTTGCAGGGAAGGACAATTTATCCTGTTAAATATGAAGTTATGCTTTGACGCGTGCAAATGGTATTTGTGAAAATATAGTTTTGTAAATGGTCATTGGTCCAAAGTGAAGTGTGTCTTGTAAATTTTTTTAAAAAATTGAAAATCATAAAGCAATGCCTGCGACTAGAAATTGAGAAACTCCTAGGGGACCTGAACCGAATTTATGGCACAGCAACCGGCTTGAAATGGGTGATGGAAGAAAAGCGAAGTCCTGATATGATTGAAGGGGTAGTAGCTAGCATCTGAACTTCTCATTTTAGACCTGCCTGATACTATTGTTACTAAAGAAAAATTTGCAGCTGGCCGCTGCCTTAAGTCTTAATTTCTTCAGACAAATCTAGGATCGGAACGAGATTTTGAGGAATTTGTTGAAGATTGATATGATACAGTCGGAACTGATGGCGTTGTTCTGTGATATACATAATAGTTCTACTCTTGTTTCTCATGAAAGGACGAAACATATAGAGGTTAATTGTCATTTTGATTGAGAAAACTATAAAATCATGACTTTTTTTGTTTGAGCTAATGATCAATTAGCCAATATTTTTAGTAAAGCTGTCGGTGGTCCCTGAATCAAGTATACTCGTAACAAGCTGGAGCCCTCTCCGGAATCGAACCCTAATTCTCCGTCACCCGTCACCACTATAGTAGGCCACTACCCTACCATCGAAAGTTGATAGGGCAGAAATTTGAATGATGCGTCACCGGCACAACGGCCGTGCGATCCATCAAGTTATCATGAATCATCAGAGCAACGGGCAAAGCCCGCATCGACCTTTTATCTAATAAATGCATCCCTTCAGCAAAGTCAAGGAGTGTTAGGAATGGGAAATATTATCATAGTAAATGAGTGTTGATTGTGTAATAATCTGCAATTGTGGATTTCCTGTTTGAACATAGTATAAATACGTGGGTGCAGTTTCTATTACAAACGGTTTTTTTCTCCAATCCTTTCTCTCATTCTCACACTACCAATTAAATATATAGAAACTGCTGTACAATCAATTTAGCGTGGTTGATCTGCTTTGTCTAGTCTTGACTGGTTGGCTAGGACAACCTACTTCATCATTTGTCCTAGATTGGTTTAATCAAGGCTCAAACAAGTTAACCACTATGAGATTTGCTCTTGCACCTTAAAGCTATTTACTTGTGAAGAAACACTAGAATTTTAAGTTGATTGCTGGAGGTCAGAAGAAGTAGATCATAAATTGATATTGATACTTAAGGCTTTTTTCATAAAACTAAACAAACTAGTGCTGAAAGTTTAAGTACTAAACTTTAAGTGTTGAGAACTAAAAAAAATGTTATTTGATGATAACTGAATATTGATGACTAGATAATATTAATATCTTGCCATTATTGGTAGGTTATAGCATTTAATTCTTACCATTAGTTACTTTTTACAAATTGAAAGAGTTATTTTACCGTTGCTCACTTAAAACATGAAGGGACTTTTTCATTTCATTAAATCCTTTAAGTCAATGCTATTAAGATTATCAGTCGAGCGCAATTTCATTAATTGCCGACTTTTTATTTTTCTTTAGCACTTAATTGGGTAATCAAATTAGACCTTAGTGTTTTTATTTATTTATTTAAAGAAATCGTATTTATTCAGAACTATTTCTTCTTACATCTGTCCCGTGCCTCTGCCCAGTTCATAGGAAGGATTAGATTCTTACTCTAAGCTAGAAAGTGGTTTGGAGAGGAGTTGCTTTTAAAGAACGGAAGTTGTTTCAGTCTGGCGATCTTGGTGTGGCCCTTTTTTTGTCCTCTTTTTTTTTTTTGTGTCGGTTTCGTCCTCTTTATATAGCGGTTTCTTAAGCTTCCCAAACTCGGCATGTGCTGAGGGCTTAGTGAGGAACCTCTATCTCATTGACTGTTTCTGCTTATACCAAAAAATAACTCATCGCAATCGCTGTGCAATTGGGGTTAGTCAATTGAATGAGAATTGATCGATGACCAAGGCATTGGATAATTGACAATTATATGAGATGAATATTGACATTTGTGTATAACAATTGATGGCAAAGTAACATTAGCATCAACATCGACAAGTAATCAAGAGGTGATTGACAAAATATGATGATGAAGAGCATAAGTTGGCCATTGTAATTTTGGCCGAGTGTTGAAAAGAGAAGAGAACACGAGGATCGAGATGCCAAGAAAAGATATCGAGTGAAGGTTGATTGGGAGTTGTAACTGCTTGTGAATGGAAATGGCGTGCAAATAGAGAACCTAGAATCTTGAAAATACATGCATAACTACACTTTGTAGTAATAATCATTGATGAAAGGTTTTAATTAGTGAGCTATATAAATGGCAACATGCTATCGTTATAGAGGATCCCCGATCATCATAAATATACTTTCAATGTATTTTTATCAGTTTATTAATGCAATGTCCTATGTTTACTCTCATCTTTTATTTTCTAGGAGTTTGCTCGTAGAATGATTATCCATTTTTCCTTGCAAAACCAGTAGAAACTCCTGTCCAAAATCACCATAGAGCCCCATTTCAACCAAAAATATATATAAATCAACCTTAGCACCATTTCCGGTGAAACAATTTCTTTCTTGATCCTACAAGGTAAGAACAATGCACAATTTCTTGCGTGAGAAGGAATTTGGCAAGTCATTATACTCGTGTGCTCAAGCGCTCTCCATTGCTATCTCTATTATGCGTGGAAGTGCTTACTTAATAGTCTGGAACACATGGAAAACTCTTTATCAGGTCCACGTTTTACTTTCTCCCAATTACATACGCTCAATTCAGATCAAATCCTTTGAAGGTGATAAATAAATCTCTGTCCTTCTCGTTGAACGACTGAGACTAACATTTACAATGAAGAAAATATTCAGTGATTTGATAATGCCACGTCAACATCCCATGTGGTGTATATTTTCACTCATACCCAATGACATCTTGACATGTGTTCACATATCCATGTCAGCAATTGATCTTCTCTCTCTTCACCTTTGCTTTGTATTCCTCCTCCATCCATGGCCGCCGACCTCCACCCCTCCTTGGCTGTCGCCACCAGCGCTGTGACCAGGCACTGACCATCGCTGCGTTCAAGCTGCGCATCGCCGGTTTCCTCTGTTTTCTCCATCCCTTCCTTCTCCATATCTTGAGATCTAGCCCATCCATGGCCGAAATCGTCGGCGCTGGTCCATTCACGGTTGAAAGCGTTCGGGTGTCGTCTCCGTCATCTTTATGGTCATCTTTGTCTTCCCGAGTATGACCTCTACTTCCTCTGTTTTCCTTCTTCATATGTGAGCTTCGTCCATGGCTGTCGAGATCTCATCTATGCACATCATGGCTATGGACGAACCAGTCATGGCCAAATCTGAATGCAACTTCAGATCTGGAAGCCATGCCTTCAGTGCCACATCTGCTGTTGAAGAAAGCACGACTTCAGTTCCAGAGGGAGCGGCAGCCATGCTTTCTTCCCGAGCATGATGCAATCAATCCAGATCTAAAGCCCCACTGTCGACTGAGCACAGTTCATGGTCGTCTAGGCTTCGAGCTTGCCGTCGCCATGGACAAGCCTCGCAAGCCATGGACGAGCTAGGCTTGCGGCTCTCCAGTACGGATCTGAACGGGCAAGGACAGAGCCGACCACGAGCGATGACGAAGGGTTAGGTTGGGTCGACTGCAAGTAACGTTGGAAATGGTGGAGAAGCTGGCCGGATGGGGTGGTGCTATGTGATGGAGGAGGAACCGCCTGCGGCCATGGAAGACACCCATTTCAGCAGAGGAAGGAGGAAGAAGAGGAAAATCAATTTTTTAATTTTTATTCCACCTCAGCTGATACATGTCAATTTATTATTGGAAAACGCTTGCCTCGTACTGTGTTGATGTGGTGGTATCAATCCATTGAATATTTTCTCCAACTGAGTAAGTTATTGTCATAACATCTACTGAACAACAAACGGAAGACCATCTCGTCCTCATTGGGACTGCCCCCATCTTGTTTCTTATCAAAAGCAGGAGAAAAAACAATCTGATCGTTTTGTTCGACAGTTTGCTGGATTTGTGATGCTCCCTAGTTTGTCGCTAGCCTTGACAGCAGAAGTGAAGCAATTATCAACCATCTACACCTGTGCTATATTACCCCTGTCGATAGAGCAAAATCAACTTGATACAACTGTCATTGGGGTTCTATTTTTGGTGTTATCGAGATCACAACATGATATATACTTACATGGATCTTTGTAGGACTTATAAAGACCAAAAAGATTAAAAGGAATCTTTCTATTGATTAAAGAAATGGATTGAAATAAGAAAATATTCTGAAATTCGGGTAATTGTGCAATTATGAAATATTACGAACAACATCAAAGGATTGATTTGACTTTATTATGAAAGTTGAGGGAATAGATTGAGCAAATTGAAATTTTAAGGGCTAGACCAAATATTTGGAATTGGTTCGAGAATCTTATTGAATAAATTAGAAGTTTAACGATGACATTGCAAAGTAAATCAAAGTCTAGGGATTATTAATGTCATTTTCCCTTTTAAAAGGGACTCTCTAGGATGTGATAATTAGAGTTGTATACACGTATCATGTCTATTATGAGATGATAAGGTATAGCAATACCAATCTTCGGAAAATATCACAAAAGTCTATGCTGATGGCTGACCTGGGTAATGTCCAAGTTAGCAGACAGATAAGCTCCTGGGTTACCTGTGAGTTGGGTCCAAAGTGACGCTGTATTGGTAACCTTCGCTTCGGTCATTAAGGAAATACGTAGCTAGGCATGTATACATTACACATATACACACATACATAAAGTTCAGAAAACGACTTTGCAAGCTTCATAAAAGCACATCTTGTTAGTGATATCCATATTCAAATTCGGAATGACAACATGGAAGTAAATGGAAAGGTCATCATTTCTCCAGGGTCCCTAGAGCCTAGTCTTCATAATAGTGGCATAGCTTTCCTACCTATGGCAAATGCGACGACCTCAGTTTATCATTTACATATAAAACCGTTATGCTAGAGGGAAGCCTCGGCAAATCTTTGATCATGTCGCAGTGAAGTAAATCAAGTGTTTGAAGATTGGAAAGTTGGTGGATCTCCGCCGGTATGCTAGAAATAGTTGAATGTCGCAACCTCAAGATTCTCAGATTATGCAATTTCCCAATTTCGCTCGGAATGCCCCCCTCGAAACTCCGACACCAGGAGGCGTGTATTTCTTCGAGATTGGTCAGCTCTCCGATATCAGGAGGGAACTCTCTAAAGAAACAAGAATCCATCCTCAACACCTTCAAATTCTGCAGATTTTTCAGCAAATCTGGAAACTTGGAAATGCCAGTCCCCGACATGTTTAACTCGACTAACGAACTCCCTATGTTGCCAATGGAGTTTGGAAGTTTTCTTATTCGACGGCAATCCCTTAATGACAAGTGTTTAAGTCTGACCATTGCTCCAACGTAGTCAGGAAGTGCTGCGATTCTAGTGCCATCCAGGGAAAGAAATGAGATATTTGTCAGGTGACATATCGTTCTCGGTAGCTGACTCAATGAGAAGCAATTGGAGGCAGTCACAGTTTCTAGTTGCTTCAAATGACCAATGGAGATGGGAATTTCTTGTATCGAAGTCCCATCCATGAGAAGCTCTTGTAGAGCTGTCAGGCGACCCACTTCTACTGGCAACATGCTGAGCTCTGTGCAGAACTTCAAATTCAAGGAAACCAAGCACTTCAAATCGCCAATTGAATGATCTATCTTGACCAATTGCGAACATCGCTCCAAAATCAATATGGCTAGATTTTGGCAGCCGGAGAACTTAGGAGTGACTAATAAGTCAGCACAACCTGTAAGATCTAGAACTCTCAAGTTCTTCATCTGCATAATGGGAGAAAATTTTGCATAAATTCACTTCACAAATAGTTTAGACCAGACAAATTTCACTATAGCAATGAATTGTGAACTACCTCTATTTGATCCCAGCCTTCCCAGTCTTTGGTGAATTTGCTCCATGACAGGTCGAGAATGGTTAAGTTTCCCAATTGAAAATTAGTCACTTGGACATGTCGACGGCATCCTCGCCAACGGAGCCACCTTAAATTTGGAAAAAGGTTAGCGAAATCTCCGACAATGTCTGCATGATCCAATTGAAGAAACCGCAGGTTTGGCATGCTCTCAAAATCTTCTGATGTAAATTTGGCTGAAGTATGCCGCTGAAAGTTAAGGCAGAGTGCCTCAACCTTATCTGTTCCCTGTGATGGACGAGAAAAACGAATGGAAGAAGTGAGGATGGTCTCTCTAGACACTTAACCAGTCGGGAAACATTCTTAAAAAAAATGACGAACAGCATCAATTGCACACATGGTCAGATCTTAACAGTATCAGGCGAAATAGCTCTTTGCCTTTGGTGGTGAATTTCACAAAAGTATTTCTTATGCTTCACTACAGGAAAAAAAAAATCACACCAAATGTTACCTTTTTCTGCTTTATCGTATGGAGAGCTATTTCATGATTAAATAATCTACTCCGCCTTCCTGGATTTGCAAGACTCTCCCCACGAACAATCTCTCTGCCAAGTCGCCTTAACATGCTATGCATCCATATCTGGTTGTTCTCTCCAATTTTGGCTAGGGGAGTCAAAATTTCACTGGACGGCAGCGAAGAGAAGTCATGCCATAAGTGCAAAGCAATTCTGCTATCCATTCCAGTGGCAAAGCAGGCAATATCCAGAAATATCTGTTTCTGCTCATAATTTAGTCCTCCCTCCAAAATAATCTGAAAATCCCTCCACTGAAATGTTGGCAGCTGTACTAAATTTTGGCATTCCTGCAGCGTTGTATTATTGCAGACTGCACACATAACATCAATAAACAATGGGAGTCTTGACTTAGCATAAAGACTTGTTGAAAGCTCATAGTTCTGAAATAAGATAGAAGGTGGTCGTTTAGATGGATGCTGCTTAAAGAGTTGAAGAGCCTGATCTTTATCTAACCGACTAACATGATAAGTCCGGATCTGAGGACATTCTTCCATGATCATACTGTTCCCAGTGGTTACAAGGATCCTACTTCCAGAAGCAAAGCAATCAAAGCAATCTCCGATGAGCTTCTGGACATGAAAAGCATTTTCCACGTCATCGAGTATAATCAAGACTCTCATGTTGCAAAATAAGTCCTTGAAAAATTCGATTCCCCTGTTGACAAAAGCAACATCCTCAAGTTCCCGTTTTAGAATATCGGAAATCAACTTAGTTTGCAAAAGCTGAAGCCCTCTTGATACTTGAGTTGTTTCTTTAATATCTGTGAGGAAGCTACATCCATCAAAATCACAAGAGACTCGGCTGTAAATTAGTTTTGCAAGAGTCGTCTTGCCAATCCCATCTTCTCCTTGGATCACGACAATGATCCGCTTGTCCTTATCGTCAATATTCATCAAGCTCATGATGTGGTTTACTTGATCATCAGCGCCAACATCTTTGTCGATTCTGGCAACTGGTCTTTTCTTTTCCACTTTAGCCACCTACAAGAAACAGGATGATTGCTCACTCATAAGCTGTAATATGTAAAGTAAGTATCTAAATATGTTGATCTTTTCTAACGTTGTCATGTCTGCATAAATTGTCTACAATACGAAGTCACTGGTCATCCTAATCTACCAGTGATCAACATTATTGCCATGTTATTTTAAAGGAAATCCAAGTTGCGGGAGTGATAATCTTTTACCTTTCAAAATATGTTTTGTCAACAATTAACCAACTTTGAAATTTCTAACCTATACATTATCAATCGGATCTTTTGATATACGTGTGTTTGAAGGACAGTGCCCAATAAAACCTCAGAACTATTAATAGAGAACATGATCCAATCGAAATATAATATGGGGCGTCAAATGTTCAATCAATGAAATATTGTTGGTTCCCACTTTTATCACACATGTTCTCCTAAAAGTGTTTTACGCAACCCACACCAATGTTCTCAAGATTGCGAATTGAAGTTTCCACATAGCGAGCGTAAGAGCGAATAGTCTCTCAGACTCGTCCTTAATCACGTACTAGAAAATACCGTGCGTTGCCGCAAATAGTATTAACTGTTAATCTACATTTAGGCTCCGTTCGTTTCACAGAAAATAACTTCCAGGAAAACGTTTTTCGGATTTTCCGACGTTTGTTTCACGGAAAATAAATTCATTAAGGAAAACATTTTCCATGAAGGAAAAAAAGTCTTCTAAAGTGGGGAAAATGTTTTCCACTTTTCAAGTTGGGGAAAACATTTTCCACACTCACTCTCTGCTATCTCACACCCTTTATTAGTCCTCACCTCTTTCTTTTATTTTTCTAAATCAGTTTTTTTATTTTTTTATAAATTCAAATTTTTTGTTATTTTTTAATAAAATTGATTGATTTATTTATTTTTTCTGTCTTTCTTTTTGCTGTTTTTATTTTTTGGCCAGTCGTTGGCCACCGCAACAGCCGGCGACCGGCAAGCCTAGCTCGCTGATCTGGTGTCGCCAAACGGCGGCAAGGCTCAGGCGTCACAGATCGGCCATGCCCGAGCGTCGCTAGACGGCAACGAGGCTTGGGCCTTGCAAGATCAACGATGCCCGAGTGTCGCCAGACAGTGGCAAGGCTCGGGCCTCATAGATTGGCAACACCCGAGCCTTGCCGCAGTGTCGCCGATCTTGCGAGGCTTGAGCCTCGTTGCCTCGAGCTCGCCTTGCCAGTGAGTTGATCAGGCGAGCTCGCCAAAGATAGGCATGCCTCGAGCCTCGCTGACAAGGCGAGCTCGAGCCGTGGCCAGCGACCGGTCAAGGAAGGAGAGAATACAAAAAAAAGAAAATAATAATTTAATAATCAATTTTTAAAAATAATAAATAAAAATTTTTAAAAAAAAATTATTGAAAAGAGTTTATAAAGGAAAATATTTTCCCAAGAGAACAGTGGAAAATATTTTCTACTTCAAAATCAAGTTTCACCTGAACACCGAAAAATAATTATATTTTCTTGGAAAATAGCTTCTTGGAAAATATTTTTCAGAAAAACAACATTTTCCATGAAACAAACGAAGCCTTAAATGTTAAAAATATTAACATAAAAAAGATATATATATATATACACACGTATCATATTTATATATTCATTTTACTAAGTATCCTTCAAACTCAAAGGCTTGTATGTGTTTTTCAACAAATATGTGACCTAGAAGTAGATTGAACATTTTGCATCTCGTCACATCACTTTGAAAATTGCTTATCATTTCATGTGTATCTCAATCAATATTGTCGTGACTTTTTTTCTAAATCATGTAAACAAAATATGATGAACATGAATAGGATGCAAGTTAAAACTTGAGTGATTAATCAAAATATGTGATTATTCGTAGTCGATAGATTTTTCAACTTTTTCTTGGAAATTATGTCATCTTTCTCAAAATCCGAACTAGGGAAGCCTTATATGACTTCCTTTTAATTGTAACCCTTCTTGAAATGCATAAAATGAATCTTGGTAGTGCAAACCTAGGTCTAACTTTATTGATGTAAATGTAAATTGTGTTTGTCTTAGTCGGTCGTCTTCTAGTAGCTTAACCTTTTTTCCTAGTTTTCCAATAGCTTAGTCTTTTAAAGAAAAATGGTTTGTCTAACATAGCATTAGAGCACAGGTCAATGGTTTAAATCCTGGCGCTTGCTCTCAATTTTCTAATACTCTCAATTTTCTAATACTCGTTATTTGTGTTATTCTTTTTGCTTTCCTATTTCACCAGTTATCCTCCTAACGGGCTTCCCTCCGCAACCTATTTTGTGCGCGCAAGGACCAGCTAAAAAGCGTTTATCATATGCTATAAATACATTGTTGACACGTTTTTAATAACTTAAAATTTTAAGATAAGATGGTTTATCTAACAAACTTCAGTTTTACATATAATATCTACTACCACATCTAAAAACACACGTTAATAGTATAAACTAAAGAAAAAAAGAGGAAAAAGCAAAGAAAAAATAAAATAAGATGCAGCATTACATGACACCACTTCACATGTTTCAAAAATAAAAGAGTGCTAAATAAACTTAGAGATGAAAACAAGGAAAAATAATTTTCATTTGACACTTGCCACAAATTCATTAACGATAACACCGCTTAGATTATTTTAGATAAGAAGAATAAAATATTTCACCAAATTAAAAAGAAACCAAAAGAGAAAGCCTCAATTCAAAGGAAAAGAAATGGAAAAAAGATATTTTACATTGAAAACATGAGAGAGTAATTAAAATTATTAATCTACACATTTATCCCTTGATAGAATATTTGTAAAATAACTAATTGAGGACGTTTCAGGAGGAAAAAGGATTGTGATTACTTAAGAGTAGGAGGTCCTCTTCACTTGATATAATATTATAGATACGTGTACTCAATTTGAGTAAGTGATGATATGAAGAATACTTCTCACTGCAGTGTTGCATTGAATTATTCAATGATTTTGTATAAATAATTTTGATATCATTCCTGGATTTCAGATTTATTAGTCTTTTAGGTAATTTAAATTATATATTTTATAATAAAATTTGATGAAGCCATTTTATTGTAAGTTTAACCACTCTAAAATTCAAAATATTTTTAAAGTCCTATTTAATTGAGATTCTACTTGAAATATGACATGGAGATAAAATTCTTAATTATTATTTTTATATGTATAAAATAAATTCCATTTCATTTTACCTCATAATTATTTGATAGGTCTTTTTTTTCTTATGGGTTGATTATAGATTTAGTCATTCGAATTCGAACTTAACATTATTTTATTAAATCAAGTCCTCTTAATTTTTAGGTTTGTGCAATTTAGTCCTCTAAGTTTTATTTTGTACAATGAAATTCTCCAACTTCCTCAATCTGGACACCTTCGGTCAACTAAATTGTCCAATCAATTAATGACGTAGCACTGCTTATGTAACAGAAAATGACACCATATGGGCAGACAATAAACTGGAAAGAAATTAAAAATAAATAAATTTTAATTTGACAGTATTAGTCATAGTGGATAAACGGAGTACTTAATTACACAAACCAATAAATTTAGAGAATTTGGTTTCACGGAACAAAACTTGGACCAAATTGCACGAATTCAGAAAGCAAGAAGACTTTATTACACAGAATATTAGTTAGAGGACCAAATTGCGCTTACACTAAAACTTACAGGACTAAAAGTGTAACTAACTGTTTTCTTATTTTTTTTCTTTTTTTGATTAGCCAAACTTTAAACTCACACCCCAAATAAGATGCCAAGTGGCAAAAATGACCTAAGAATTAAATATCCGCCTTACTGTGTAATTAGAGATGAAGATTTCAAAATCATTTTAGAAGAAGAAATCTAATTAGAAGATTGAAAATTTTCGGAATAATGACACAAATAGTTTGGCCCAATATTCAATTTAGTCCAGGAACTTCTAATTTATTTAATGTAATCCCTGAATTTTAGCCTAAAACCCTCGAACTTTTGATACATGTTCAATATAATCCTCGAATTATCTGAAAATATTCAATGTAATTCCTAGTCTTGAATCAATGGAAAATGGACTACATTGAACATCTTTATACAGTTCAGTTCAGAGACTACATTGCACATTAAGTTAAAGTTCAAGGACTATATTGAACAAACTTAAAGTTTGTGGACCAAATTATACTTTGAGACAACATTTGGGGACTATTTGTGTCATTTCCCCCAAATTTTTCATAGATGCATGTGGTGGAAGCTCTTGGATTGAGCGAAGCCTATCTAATCCAGTGGGATCCCCTCTCCTAACGGCGTTCTGGCACATGCAACCCTAAAAGGCGGCGCTTCCGCTTACATAACCAACCGCTTTTGAGGTAATAATAATCTAATCCACAAAAGTTTACACCTCAAAGTGCACCGCAATCAGATTGAAAAATAATTCGTGAATCAATTTCTGAAACTCATGAATCATAGATCAAAATGATCCGGATGTTTTGATAAAATACCTAAAATGCGTTCTTCTTGACATAGACACCTATAAAGTAAGTCGAAAAATTGCAAAACAATAAGTTATGCATAAAACTTCATGATCAGAGGTAAATATATCTCAATGTAAAGTGCTCATGATCAAAGAATATATCTGAATGATGAGAGTAATATTGTAAACGTATAGTTTACGCACCATATCATGTTTGGCTAGTTTGTAATTTACAAATTCTCATTTATATTGTTGTGAAACTATGATAAATATGAACTAGGATTGAACCTATATAATTTAATAGGTGAAATGCAACAAATTGTGAATTGACAAAATCAATAGTATTGAATTGCTAGTTTCAATAATGAATCTTGGATTCGCTTATGATTCAGTGTTTCATTGACAAGAATAATAGATACGCATCGTTAAAATCTTAAATTGAATCAAATTTTATTATATGAAACAAGAATCAATAGGCCTTTCCCCCACACGAATTCCTTTTATCTTCAAGATACCCAAAGGCCCGTTTCATCCGTGAGAATAGTTTGCTATAGGTATATATTTATATTGATGCAATTCTGAGTCAGATTATGTATTCCAAGATTTCACATGACTTGCCATACAAATGGTAATAAAATAGATATATATATATATATATATATATATATATATATATATATATATATATATATATATATATGAGTGATATTATTTCGCTTTTCATTATTAATTAACAAATCTTGACATCATGCTAATGCTTACATGGGTGTTAAGTAATTCCCTCTTCCTATGTATATGGCCCACAAGGTGTTTTGGTCCCACCTTCCTAATAACACGTAAACTCTCTCTCTCTCTCTCTCTCTCTCTCTCTCTCCCCTCATTAGCCTCAGCTTCACCCAATTAATCGCTATTAGTGTGTCTATATATATATATATATATGTAAGCCAAAACCACCTTTTGTCTCACTTTTGCTATTTAAGACTTTCTTTGCATGAAAGTAAACTACCGACTACAATTTCTTTATCAAGTAACCACCCAATTCACACATCTTTAATAACTATCTACTGCATATCCACTCAATTAAACAATCAATCAATTCCTTCTCAATTTGTTTCTTTCCTCTCCAATTGTAATCCACCGGCGATCATTTGCACATGCCTAGCGTGTATTGGCACTAAAATTTTATTTACAGAATCTTTACTATTTTTGAGACATGGTATTTGCTAGTTGATTTCCTTTTCCTAATTTGAAAGGAATTAGATTAGCCACAACTAATCTTCTAGTTTATACAGATCACAAATAAATATTTTCACTTGAGATCCATAGATAATGCTTATAAAAAAAAAAAAAAGACACGGGATAATATTATGTGAACACCAATATCTCAACGTGTTATAAATCTACTGAGTACTCAATATATAGTAATGAGCAGCTTCCGAAGCAGACCAATGAACGAGTATAGAAACAGGCAACATAGATTCCCTCTAATCATTATTGTTACCTAATATAAGTGGATATTGGGATTGCCATATATTTGGAAGTATTTTTCTTGCGCAAATGGTTCAAGATTTTGCATATATAAATATTCTAATGGCAAATCAAATTACAGCATGATTTTTCCTTTTAGTTTCATCAATATTGTTTTTATTATAAAGATTACTCGGTCCAAAAAGGTATTTCAGTGCATGCAAGTGTGTTTTTTTTTTAATTTCACTTCTTAATAGTTGATTGCACTATAATTGACATGCGGCGTCAGTTTCTATAGCTTCCCCCTTCTCCCCCTCCCCCCCCAAAAAAATCCAAACTCCTACCTTGTAGATCCGTCCCCCAATATTAAGCTTGTCTTATGATTGTGAAAAAAGAAGGAAACGCACCTTGCCCCCACCGTCGGATGTATGCGTATCTGAATAAGACTGGATCAGTCCAAGAATCTTATCTCTAAAATCCTTGTAGAACACGCCACCCGGAGGAGTATCACCTAGTTTTGGACAAAATCGAATTATGACTTGGCATTCATCTGGTATCATTGTGTCCGATGCATCCGTCCAAGATTCCAAGGGGCGGGACGGAAGCTCGTCGGGGCCCCGCATCATCCGCAAATAAAGCCCGTACTTTTGCAAGTGACTGGCGACGTTCTCGAGGGTCAATCCATCCACATTCATCAGCTGCAGTATCGTCTCCGGCACCGCGTTATTAATCCCTAGGTGTGCGACCACATCCACGAACCGCTTGTGCAATTGAGGCGTCCAGACCAATGTCGGCATCCTCAACGTCTTCACCGGCGGATCTTTCCCCGAAACGTCTGTTGTCAGAGTCGACTCCGAATGGTCCGTTGTCAGGGTTGACTCCGCCTCCACGAGCCGCTTGTGCAATTGAGGCATTCGGAACAAAGGTGGCTTCTTCAACATCTTCGCCGACGGATCCTTTACCGGATTGTCCGTCGTCAGAGTTGACTCCGCCTCCACAAACCGCTTGTGCGATTGAGGCATCCGGAACCAAGGTGGCGCTGGATTGTCCGTCGTCAGAATAGACTTTGTCTCCCCAGCAGAGACAATCGACTCTGCCTCCCCAGGAGAGTCAATCTTCTTCATCTTCCTCGAATGGGAGCCGTCCGAATCCGTTTTCATGGGCACCATCTGGTCAAGATTCTCCATCAACTTTTGCAATCTTGGCGAATCACGGAAGCTACTAATTGACGGACGGAACTGGTTCGTTAATGTTACCAATGCCCGAAGACCATTAATATCTCTCAACCTCGGGCAGTCACGTATTTCCATTTCTTGAAGATTCTGGAAGCCTGACCGGAAGAGTAGTATTCTTTCAAGGGCTGGAAAGTCGCGGACAGTTAAATGTCTCAACTGCTCTAGCCCGCCGAGTTGGATTTCCTTTTCCAGAGAGCGACAGAGCTTCAAAATAATTAGATTTCTCAAGTTGGATAAACCTGGGAAAGTTGTTATTGAGCTGAGATCTCCCTGCATTGCTGATTTAGGGGGCTCCATGTAAAATTTTTGGTGGAGGCCAGACATGGAAAGTTTCCTTAGACGAGATAGGGAACTCAATGCAGTCGGTGACACAGTATTGTCATGAAGGTACAGTTTCAAATTTCTCAACTTGGATAACTTCTTGATCCACTCTAAGTTGTAGATTGCGACTGAGTACCTCGCAGGTGACCAAATATTTTCCTTGCCATTTGATAAGAGAAGATTAACTAGATTAGTCAGGTTTGAGAGATCTGGAATAGACCGCAAGGACAGAGAACTAACAAGCAGACAAGTCAAACTTGTGGGAAGTGAAGGCAACGCTTGCAGCTTATCACAATTCTTGAGGATAAGTTCTTCTAGTTGAGGGAGGGCAGCAATTGTTTCTGGCACTCGACGGATGTGAGTGTGTGATAGATCTAGGATTCTCAAAAAGGACAATTTCCCAATTTCACTTGAAACTTCGCCCACCATACGGGAACCTCTAGCATGTATCACTTCAAGCTTCATTGCCAACCCAATGGTTGAAGGAAACTTTGCTATTCGGCAATGTTCCATCTTTATCACATTCAGAGTCTTTATATTTCCAATAGATAGAGGTAATAGATTGATGCATGTGGACGACAAATCCAATTCAGTTAGAGACTTTAGGTTTCCGATCAAATTCGGAAGTTCCTGAATCTCTTTGCATCTTGCAATAGATAAAGATTCGAGATACATAAGATTTCCAATAGAACAAGGTAATCTTTCAATTGATGTGAAGGATAAATCCAACTCAATCAATGAATTTAGGTTTCCGATTGAGTTTGGGAGTTCCCTTAACTCTAAGCAATTACTCAAAGATAAGTGATATAGGTTCACCAGTAGGCCAATTTCACTAGGTAGATCTTTTAGTCGGTTGCAACCCTCAATATTCAAGTAAGCCAGTCGTTTTAGATCCCCAATGGAGCAATCAATGTCAACCAATTCTCGACATTCTTCAATGATCAATCTTTCTAGAGTAAAACACCCAAACAGGTCGATTCTGATCATGTCTAGATGTGTCAGCTGTAGAACTTTCAAATTGTGCAGCAACTGAGACAAGAATAAAGCATTACATAGTGTTGTTAGACAATATAACTCTAAGAAATGTGTATGACAACACACCTACCTTAATTTGGGTCCAGCCCTCCCAATCATTGGTGTTGTTAAATTCAGAGAGCTGGAGGGCAATCAAGTTTCGTGGGAATAGATTAATTGCAATTAAATCTGGAGGACAATGGCACCAAGAAAACCATCTTAACCTTGAAAAGAGGTTGGTAAAGTCTCCGATAAAGTTGCCCCCATCTAATTTAATGAATCTTAGATTTGGAAGCCTCGCGAATTCTTCATGAGTAAAGATGAGTAGAGTAGGATCTCCAGCTAGATTGAGTGCTTCAACATTTCCTTTATTCTACCAAATACACTTACAATTAGAAAGAGCTTTCATTTTGTCTTCACCACATAGGTAGAAAATTCATATCAAATCCTAGATTATATGCAAAGAAAGTTAGAAATATTTTTATTATATTACCTCTTTTGTTTTTACCATGTCCACATTTTCCTCTGAAATCCACGATCTGCTACGCTTTCCCAAATCTGGGTTTTCCATTTGGACAATTTGGCGCCCTAGATCTTTTAGCAAGTCATGCATCCATAACCCGCCGTTCTTTCTAATATTTATCAATGATAGAGAACTGAGTACTTCAATTTCTGTTTGTGCAAGAAAGTAATCTTCCCACATGTAAGATGCATTAATTTCATCCTCATGGAAGGAGAAACATGCAATATCAAGAAAAATACCCTTTTGCCAGAAATTTAAGGCGTCATAACTAATTTTTAACTTCCGGTGGACATCTTCATGAGCAATGCTCCTTAACTTTTCTAGTGTACCTTTCCATATAGTTTTGGTCTTCCTCCGAAGAAATGAACCTATGACCTCAACGACCAAAGGAAGTCCTCCAATGGTAGAAATAATATCCCTTGAGAGCATCTCATAATCATTGTCTCTAGGATATTCTCTTTCGAATGTGTGATTTTTATAAAGCTGAAGAGCTTGATCAAAATTCATTTCTTTCAATTCAAAAGGTATGATTTTCTCTCCACTCTCTAGGATACTTTTGTTTCTTGTCATAATTATAACTCTACTTCCTATACCAAACCAATTGATCTTGCCAATTAGTTTCTCTAGTTGTTCCCTATGGTCCACATCATCTAGAAAAATTAGAACCTTCTTATCATGGACTTTTTCCCTGATAACATTCATTCCATCATCAACGTCATTGATGTCAACCATAGGCTCAGTTTCGCCGAGGATGTTGGATAGCACTTTCTTTTGCAGAAATACTAGGCCATCGTGACGTGATGATGCACTGACATCTCGCAAGAAGCAATGCCGATCAAAGTTAGAAATGAGCTTGTCATAGAGAGCCTTGGCAAGGGTTGTCTTTCCAATACCACTTGGGCCATGAATTCCAATACACCGTGCATGACCAAAGTCATAGTCCAACAAGTCCATTATTACTTCCACTTGATCATCTAACCCAACTAAATGGTCATTTGCACAAACATCTCTTGGCTTCATCTTGATTGTGATATCTTCGGCGTCCAACACGGTAAGTTCGCGTTGCTATGATTGGCAATGACCTGCCAGCAAGAGTCAAGGAAAACACTCTAAATAGCAGGGGCTGCAGAAATAGAAGACTGAGTGACGAGCGTCGCTAGTTGCCATACCGAGCAATCCCATCAACTATAATTGCTCTCTATAGAGTGCGCCTGGATGTCTAATATAAATCTCTTTTCCCCCCCAGTATTGTGCAATATTTAATATATGATACAGGAAAACATAAAAGCATATCCACCAACATATCCATCTCAGACAGACGGGAAAGAACTTGTACAATGACGGACGAGGGGGTGGCTCCGTGCTTGATGCTAGTTCTATTATATTTTATGGAACTTTACATAAAATTCCTCTGTCATGTGCGTTTGTTTGTTTCGTGTGTAACTTCATCATGAAAGAGAACGCTCTTTTGCGAAAATCATTTTCAAAAAAAATAATTAGTTTTATTAATTTGGTGATATACTGAAAAGAACATAAGACACTATCTTAGTGAAGAAAAGCATTTGCGGTAAGAGCTCTGTTACGCTTAGGAAATAAATACCTCTATTCATAACTTGGAATTCATTTTCCTAATTTAAAGAGTGCATTTTCTTTATCTGTAAATATTTTTCTATTGAATAACCATTTTTAAGAAATCAAACACGTGAAAGCCAGAAAAGACTAATTCGTAAAATGCTCCTTTAGTGAAAGGAACACACCCTACATATTGGGAGATTTTTTTTGGGCTCATGATGACTATTGACCGTCATGATCTAGTTCAAATTTCTCATCAGAAAAGACCTTGCTCTCTTTAAGGTTTAGCCACCAGAGACCAACCACCGCTTCCTCCAAACTGACGACGGCCAAGCTTCAGCGGTCACCATCGGCTCCTCAGACAATGGAAATGGCGGTGGCCACGGCGAGAAGAAAGGGAATGCGAATTCTTTATGGGTAAGTTCCAACACTCATCCAAATCTGAGCTGCTATCGACGATGACACAGCTCAAATATTGCAAGGTGACAGAGTTGCAGGGTGAAACTTACGAAACTTACCGTGTCCTTCTGAGACGAAACCACTGCCGAATCCTGAAGCCAAACCGCTTGTCCTTTCGAGCTTCAGTTGTCCGATGATACGGCAAGCATGGAGTGACTGCTTGGGAAAATGAATAGAAAGGAATGTATTAGGATTCAAATAACCTTTTATTTATTTACGTTTAGAAACTACTAAAGTTTTTTCATCGTCAAAATTCTACAAATCTTTAGGAAGAGTAACTCGTGCAGATTGGCTAGCAAATTGAGTCCTGTATTACACATGATAATTTAACATTAGATAGGCCATCAATAGGTTTATTGTTAGGGAATCAAAGTAGATTGAATTTATTGGGAGAGTAACCCTGTAACATTTGGATTTTGTCCCTTTTTTACAAAAAAATAATAATAAGTATATAATAAAGATGCAAGTGAGAAGGAGGAAAATATTATTAACATTGTGCTCGCAATTCATTTCGAATTCCCATAGATTTCAAGCTATTGGAAAAATTATATAAAATCGTTTGGATCAGTCACTCCAGTCTGTCCCAATTCATTATTTCTTTATTCTCTCACCTATTACAAAAAAGCCACTTCTAAAAAATTTTCTCTCCTTCCAAATCTCCGTTAACAAAAGCAGACGTGAAGTCAAAAAGGAGGGGGCAAGGGGGATCCGAAGGAGGAAATGAGAGAGAGAGAGAGAGAGAGAGAGAGAGAGGGGTAAGAAAAGGAGGAAATAGAAGAAGCTTTTGGTGGAGTGGGAGATAAGGAAAAACAAAAGGAAAGAAGAAAATGAGTGAGAGACGAATAAATAAATAAATAAATAATCTTTTACCAACTGTAGTGTAATGGGTATACAAATTAGAACGCTTGAAAAGGTGCAATCAAATCCCAAATGTTTTGGGCCCTATGTAATCAAATTCTTGTAGTGAGGTGTCGACCAACTTTGCCGACACGATATGTAAGAAAACCGACCTGGCATTTTTCCAAATTTTGGAGCTATATGTGACGTTGAAGTGGTACCACGCCAAATTAGAAAATTTTTTTTTAAAAAAAAGCCAAAAAAGAAATAAAGAAAGGCCAATAATTAAAAGGTAAAATTACACAAAATTCCCTCAAAATTTGACAGTTGTACTCGTTTGCCTCTAAACTTTATCTGTTACTCATTATCCAATAAACTTTCATTTTTTTACAACCATTAATCCTTCGTTATATTATTTGTTAGCATTTGCAATGCACATTACTTTTAAGTGGTAAATGTGTATTTTCATCTCATTTTATTCTGCAGGAAATCTCTTTTTTTAAACTTCTACAAAAGAATTTAAAAAATGGAGAAAAATAAATAAAATAAAGTATTAATAATAAAAAAATAAATAGCAATGGCAATATTAAAATTAAATTTGATGAATAGTAGAACGAATAAGATATTTTAATAAAAAGAAACATACTTAACTAAGATGGAAAAAATGCCTCAACACTCATAACGTATTTTTAAATAGTTAATAATGAAAAAATGATTGAAAAAAATATTTCAAAATGTCCTCTTGGACTTCGGTTAATCATTTTGCTTTCATAATTTCTTAAAATTTTTATGAATCAATCATTTTTTACATTAATTTTTGTCATTTTCTCCTTTTGTTATTGAAGTGGCTGTATTGATAAAAAAAATTCTCATAAAAACTAAAAGCAAGGAAGCCATTAAAGGTGGCGAAAGAGAAGTGAGTAGATTTCTTGATGAGCTACAAGCGAGTCTCAATTGGCATTGCAACTGGATAATTCCTAACGATTGCAAGACCCTCGGGCAGTGGTGGCCAACTGCCACATCCAGATATGAAAGTGGATTGCTCTGTGCCATCATCAATGGTTAGGAGTTTTCTCTCCTCAAGTTGATCTCCTCCATACGCATTGAGACATCAAAAACCGTTCTGGAGAAACTACCTATGGAGCTTTGATCACAAAACTTCTTCAGTTCAAATGCATAGTTATTCCTGAGGAACTCAAGTCGGTGGAAAATGACGAACATGGAGATAGGAAGGAAACTTTAAGGAAGATGAACTTGCTGCCCACCGCTGCAGGCCAGATAAATCTAAAAGATGAGATTGTGAAAATTGAAGCTGATGATGATGAAGCTTCTAGGAAAGCTGTGCAATAAAGGCTGAAAGAGATGGCAAATATACCAAGGTGTCACTAAGAAAAAACTTTATAAAAGTCGTTAGGGACCAACTTACATATTGAGTCAAAATTCAATAATTGTTTGTGTCATTTTCCTGAGAAAAAGCAAGACAAAAGTAGCCCATGAACTGCCAGCAAGCACCATGAATGGCAGGGTTGTAGGAAAAAAAAGACTTAAGTGACTAAGGGCGCGAATGATAAAATTTCTGGCCAAAAATTGATTTATGGAACAAAAATAGATTTTCCTATTTCTATTTCTATTGTTGGTTGAGTTTCTGAGCAAAAAAATATATTTGATAACGTCACAAAATTTCTATTTCTAAAATAGAAACTTGTTTGATAATGACGTAAAATTTTTCTCTCTTGAATGGCGATGACAGGGGTAGGGGGCAATGGCAGCCGGCGACCAATGGTAGTTGGGGGAGGGGATGGCGGCAACGGTGGCAAGTAGCTGACGATGGCAGGTAACTGACATGAGGAGGCAGCGGCAACAGTCAACAATCGGAGGTGGGGGGAAAGGGGTGGCAGCAATCGGCATTAGGGGGAGGGTGTGGTGGTGGCCNCAGGTAACTGACATGAGGAGGCAGCGGCAACAGTCAACAATCGGAGGTGGGGGGAAAGGGGTGGCAGCAATCGGCATTAGGGGGAGGGGGTGGTGGTGGCCAGTGGTGGGGGGAGGGGGTGGTGGTAGTGGCCGGTGACTAACGGCAAGGGGAGGAGGTGGTGACGGCGGCCGACAATCAATGATAGGTGGCGGGGGGAGGGGGCGGCAGCGGTGGCAACGACGACAAGTGGTTGGCAACTTGTGATGATAGGGTGAGGGAGCGACTCTGGTGATGGTGTGGGCGACCAACAGGGGTAAGGGGAGGTGAGGGGGATGGGGGAGGGGGCGGCGGTGGCCGACAAGGGGAGCGAGCAATGGCGGCGACAACGACGGTGGTGGGGGTGGCAACTGGAGGGGGTAGATGGCTAGAGGTTATGAAGAGACTCCTTCGGATGAGAAATAGAAAATAAAAAAATAATTTCTAATTTCTATTTCAGAATAGAAAAGTAAAATTTTGTTTATTCTGATTTCTATTCCAAACCTATTTTTGGAATATAAATTTATTCCAAAAATAGAAAAATGAAATTGTTTTACTAAACGGATTTCTATTTTAAAAACAAGTATGGAATTGAAAAATAATTTTAAAAATAGAAATAAAATAGTTATCATGCGCTCCTTAAGTTTTGCCCGTTACCACACTGAGTAATGCCATCAACCGTGATTGATCTCTACAATGTATGCCTAGATGTTTCCCTCAGCATTCTGCAAAATAAATTAAACAAAGAGGAAAGTAAAAGCATATCCACCAGAAGATCCAGCTCCCACAGACGGGTTCGAACAGGTACAACGGCGGACTGAGGGGGCCGCTTCGTGCTTGATGCAATTTTTATGAAATATATAATAAATCCTATGAAATTTTATAAAATTCCTATATCATGCCCTTCCCTTAATTAAGTATTGGGAGATTTTCTTTAAGCTCTTCATATGTATTCAAAGTGTTATTAAGGAAAAAAAAACTTTTTTTGCTCTCTCTATGGCCAGTTTTTATTGGGAGAGTACCGAGAGGTTTATTGTTACGGTGAGGGTGGAGCGAGTTTTATTGGAAGAGTAACATTATTATATTCGAATTTTCTCCTTTTGACAAAAAAACATAATTATGTATAGAAATAAATAAAGACGCAAGTGAGAAAAAGGACGATATATACAACGCCGTCCCTTCAATTCCTTTCGAATTCCGACAGATTTCAAGGGGCTTCGACAAATTATATAAAATCGTTTGTAGCAGTCTCTCCAATCCCTCCCGGTCCATTTTACCTTTATTATCTCACTTCCTAAAGAAAAGTCACTTCAAGATTTTCTGACTCCGAATCTCCTTTAACAAAAGAAGGAAGAGGCGAAGTCAAAAGGAGGGGCCAAGGGGACCCGAAGGAGGAAATTGAGGGAGGGAGAGAGAGAGAGACTTGGGAAGAAAAGAAGGAAAAGAAGAAGCTTTCGGTGGAGTGGGAGAACAAAGAAAAGAAGAAAAGAAGATAAAGGAGAAAGAGAGAGACGGACAAAAAAAAAAGGAATCCTTTATTAACTATAGAGTAATGGGTAAGCGAATCATATTCTAAACGTTTGAAAAGTACCATCGAATACCAAATGTTTTGGATACCTTATAATCAAATTCTCATAGCGAGGTGTCAACCAACTTTGCCGACTTGAAACCGACGTAGCATGCAGTGACCAAAACCAGGGATGCCAAATCAGTATTGACGAATGCAATCAAACAAACATACTTGAAGGCTTTTGATTCCGGCATGGAAGGGAATACCATATTTCAAAAATGGAAAAAATCCCCTGCACAAGACTAATCATTAAGGAAAAATTACCACAACAATTTATTTTCTTCAACAAAGATGCATTTGCATAAAAGTCATCTCGGCTAAAGAGGTCGATCTAAGTAGAACTTAGTGAAAATGCAAAGATAATGGAGAGAGAATCATGGTCAGACCAAAACAAAGGCAACACAACTAATCCGAGTACATCAAGGCAGCCTCAAAGGCGACTGGTTTTCCCTTTAGCGGAGAAGAAGGCTCTAGATCTCTATCTCATGAAAAACAGAGCACGAGAGCACGAGCCTGTACCTTGAGGAAGAGCAGCTACTGGTCGCAACTGATGAATGGATCGGACGGATGAGGACTCAAAGACAATAACGCCAAGGACTGAAACAGTGGAATCGAGCGCCGCTGGCTGGAGATGGTTGGGATGACCGATTGTGGCAACAGTGGAGGCTTCAGGAAGCGATGCTGGGGCTTGAGAGAGCTCGGTGTAGGTCAAGTTTGAGGATTACGGCGACGGCAGATGCTGAAGGTGGTAGTGGCTTGGTGTCGACCGGTGGCTGAGAGAGGAAGGGATTCTCATGAAGGGCTGAGGAGCGCTCGCTTTCGTACGTGTGTCCTCAGCAGAGCGTGGAGAAGTGTTGATACTCCTCCCCACCTAGAGTCTCCGCTTATACGTGCAAAGTGCGTGCGAGAGATAAAAACGAGACAGTGCTGCTACGGTTATGCCCCGGGGAGAGAATCTGCGGGCGTTTGTTTCTCTTGTCGTAGAGAGCGTGAGCTGGCCATAGGGAGGAGAGAGGAATCTGTTGCTGCAGCTGTGCATTCGTTATTTTAGGTAGTCATGGTATCCCGCCCCATGCAGCAATCTTAGCGCGAGTGGGTCCCACATCTTTCTCTGTCCACTGTCCATCTTCCAACACGCAACTTCTTGTCCAAAAAAATAAGGATAAGTATATAAGATCGCTCAAATCGAGAATCACCCTAAAATAATAATAAGCCTAGTATTTTTTAATTTTTTATGCTAAATAACTAGTTCCATTGAATCATTTGGTCCGGCTTCTAGCCGGTCCTCCTAGTCCAATTTCCGATTCAATCTTTCAGTCCCAAAAATGGGAATCGGACTAGGAGGATATGGTGAAATGGTATGTTAATAAGATAGTGAGGCTTCATGGAGTCCTAATAAGTATTGTTTCTAATGGAGATCCCAAGTTTATATCTAACTTTTGAAAGAGTTTTTAAGGGACATTGGGTGCTCAACTCAACTTCAGTATACCTTTTCACCCGCAAACGAATGGTTAGTCAGAGAGAACCATTCAGACATTAGAGGATATGCTACGATCTTGCGTTATTGACTTTAGCGGTTTGTGGGATGAACACTTGCATTTGACAAATTTTTCTTATAATAATAGCTATTACTCAAGCATTAAAATGGTTCCTTTTGAAGCTTTGTATGGTCATAAATGTAGAACTCCTATTTATTGGAATGATGTTGGTGAGAAAATGTTAACTGACCCCGAGTGCATGCAACAATCAGAAGAGAAATTTAAGCTTATTCAAGAGCATCTAGAAATAGTACAGAGCTGTCAAAAAAGTTACACAAACCTCAAAAGGCATAATGTAGAATTCAATGTAGGAGAGCATGCATTTTTGAAGGTTTCTTCCATGAAAGGTGTCATGAGATTTGGCATGCGTGGTAAATTGAGCCCAAGATACATGAGACCATTTTTTATATTAAAAAAAGTTGGCGAAGTTGCTTATAACTAGTTCTACCACCAGTATTATCTGGAGTGCATAATGTATTCCTCATGTTTTTATTATGGAAATATGTGTCAAATCCTGACCATGTATTAGACTTTACATCATTGAAGTTAAGAGAAAATTTGACATATGAAGAGCAGCCTATTCACATTATCAATAGGAAGGATTAGGTATTGCGACAATGCATTATTCTTTATGTAAAAGATTCAATGGCAAAACCATATGGAAAGGGAGGTCACTTGGGAGCTTGAGGATGAGGCAAGACACAAATACCTCACTTGTTTCATGATTGAGATATGTGTAAATTTCGATGATGAAATTTTTTTTAAGGAGGGTAGACTGTAATATATGGGACATATAAGCCATCTCATCTTCTTCTTCTTTTTCATAAAACCAGCCCACAACTTCATTTGGCTCCTTCTTTTGCTACCACTCAAGTTAGCGAGCAGAACATAAACAAGAAATGAAAGAAACAAGAGAAGAGAGAAAGAGAAGGGAACGAAGAAAAAAGGGGAATAGAAGGATATTTTGGCGCACTTATGCTCCAAATGACTCGCCAAGCCAACTCAACTCCATTCTACAACGTCAGAAAGTAATCGAGGCCCCTAATCATCTTACCAAAGGAATTGTCGCAATTAGGGCTTGAAATTAGGAATTATTGGGGATTTGTGTAGTGAAGTCCGATTTTTGAGTTATTAAGCTGTAAAATTTTATAAGAATGATAATTTAGGATGTTATGGAGCTATAACTTTTTGCGGATCTCAATTTGAGCTTACGGTTTGTCCAAAATGGAAATTTCAAGTTTGGGGCGCGTTCTGATCCTATTCCGAACAGTAACTTCGGGGTTGATTTTTAGTTGTTTTCAATGAGGTTATGAGGCAGCCGAGTTGGTGTATTTGTAGTATATCAAAATGGCTTTCTAAGGATTATAAGTTGGCTTGAAATGAAATTTTGTGAAGAAAGTTATGGCTTGACGAATTTTAGTGCGCAAGCCGTGTCTTATGGATAACAATAGGTTTCCGCTAGAGGTGAGCTTTTCGTTACGCGTAAGTGTTGTTTTATCAATAAATAAGCATAGTATAGTCAAGTCATTCATTAGAATGTCATTTCACTCAATCTTTTGATATTATTTTTCGATTAATTGTTAGGAATTCAAGTGCGTCGGCTCAAGTAAGCGTGTTAGTTGGTTTTTAGCTTTTCCTTGGTGAGTGATACTATTTTTTTCTTGTATCTTAAACTCATATTTGAAAAATATTATAGGTAATATATGTTATGAGTTAAAAAAATAGCATCCTTTGTTGCATAAAAAACGATTGAACTTTTACTGCCATTTGTTGTTTGAGTAAAGAAATTGTCCTTTGATTTTTAGTTGGAATATTTGCTTGAAAGTGATTTGTGAAACCTTTATTGAAGAATTTTGGAATGTTTATAGTTTATGAATTTTTTTTTGATATTTATCAAATGCTTGAATTGTGAGATCATTCTGATTCTGTTTGTGGATTACTAAGAATTTGTGATTGATGGTTAAGCTCAATGTCTCTGTGAACCGTGAAAAGTGTGTAGGTATGCACGTACTAGTTTGGAATATTTTTATGGCCTAAGCCACCGGCTTATAATAGATGTAGACCTAATCAAGGGGGAATCTTGGTCGTTTTGTCATGGACGTTAAGTGTGATCATGGTTGGACATTTGAGCTTGAGTTTGATTAATAGAGTAGACCATTAACATATGATTTGAGTTTAGTCGATGGAATGAACCATCAACTCATGTTTTGATGAGTTTAGCCAATAAAAAAGACCATTGGCATATGTTTTGATGAGATTGACCAATAGACTAGATCATTGGTATCTATTTTGTTGAAAATGAATTATGTTTGTGTTTAAAATGTGCATAATGATTTCTCGATCCATTTGAAAGAAATGTGTTACTCATTGAGTAGTGGTAGCTCATTTCTCTCATCTACATGTTATTCAGGTTCCTTACCAAGTTGCAAGTAGGTGTAAGCGTTCTTATCGGGGAGGACCTTTTTGATAATAGAAATTTTGTGATATGAACTAGCATATTGGTTGAATTTTTGAGCTAGCTGTTTGGGATGTATATATATCTTTTTGATGGTTTATAAATAACTTTGATATTGTAATCAAATGCCTTTTTGTCAAATATATATATATATATATATATATATATATATGTGAATGTATATATGTTGGTATTAGGCTGTATTTTGGTTATGTTGTGGCTGCATTCTTTGGTATAAGGATGGCCATGTCATGCTCTTGTTCTTGTGGATTTGGGGGGTGACAACTCGAAAATTCTAATTTGTCGACCTTTGAATTATAAGGCATAACATCTTATTTATAGTGTAAACCTAGGTATTAAAGTTGATCTCATGGGCTTAATCTTGGCTTTTTCCATGTAACGGGCAGATGTTGCCCACTTGGTCCCTTAGTGCTGGCTGAATTTTGTCCTGCTACGTAGGCTCAATCCATTCACTTTTAAGTTCATGACCCTCCACTGCTGGTCCAATGTTAATGCAATTAATGGAAATATAAACTAAATAATAAATGCTCCTAAACTATATGCTATGCAGTTTTATTCTTACATTTTTGTTTAGGGGTTAAATACTAATCTCTAGTTTTTTATATAATAAATTAATAACCAGCTCACCAAAATTTAGGTGTCAATAAACTAATTCACAAATTTATTAGAAATTCAAATATATATATATATATATATATATATTTATAACTTGATTATGTTGCCTTGTGTTTAAGTTTCTATCATTCGGGTAGGAGGATAGCCATATTATTCCCCCACTCGTATGAGTTAGCATGTGACAACTTAGTAATTCCTAACAATTTCTACCTTCACATAGTGGTGGAGCTACTACTGCACTGTGGCCTGCAAGCACTGCCTGCTTCAACAAGGATCACCAACCCTTGCCAATCGCTACTTCAAATCCCCATCCAACCGTCTCTCTCTCTCTCTCTCTCTCTCTCTCTCTCTCTCTCTATCTCAATTCTTAGTTTTTTTGGCTTTATTGTTTTAGCTTTTAATAAATTGACTGTAGGGGTGATCGGTTTCAAAATAAACATGTTCTAAATTTGGAATCTGGATCTGCACTCAATTTTTAGAACTGAGAGCCAACTCTATTGATACTAAAACTGAACTTGTTAATTGGTCCATTTCATGGATGAAATCAAGAGCCAAAGCACAAATCTTGTAAGTAGTCATGCACCTATTCTTCGCTTTTCTTCTCTCTTTCTCAACACTCTCTCAATCTCTCATATTACCACCCAATCTCGATAACCGATTGTGTTGGAGGAGTGAGATGGCTTGACGAACAAGTCAGAGTTGTTCAAGTCCGCGTGCCCCAAGCTGGGTAAGCTGGTCGACTGCCTCTCCCAAATGCTCCGATCCCTCGTCCGCCACCTCCGTTCAGTCATACTAGCGCCCCATCATCCGCGTCACAGCCAAGGCAGTATTTCTTTATGGAAAGAAACGATTCTTGTACTTTGTGACGAAAGAGATCATGGAGGATACGGTAGAGGAAGAAAGCGGGAAAAGCAAAAAGGAAGTGCATGCTGATCTGGAACTGATTTTGGGGTGCTAGGAAAATCCCACTGAACCGAACCCTTCTCTTATCTTAATCAATTTTCTTCCAAAAGTTTCAAAGGGTCCTAAAGGAAATGATAATACCTTGCTCCTGGACCTTCTGCTAAGCTAAAGGAATCGGACAACTATCAACTCATAAAAGCAACGGAGACTAAAGTAAAGAGAGAGAAACAAAAGGAACAGATGCATGCGACCATGCGAGGCCCCACATCATCGTCACAAACCAAAATCAAAACTAAAAAAGCCATAGAAAATCCCATTACCAACAGTCAAGATCGAGAAATTTTCACATACAGTTGTCGAACAGTGCCGATTCCAGGGTGGAATAGGACCCGTTCAGTCTACAATTAGCAACCTACCTACCCAAAATGGATTTCAACAAATTAAAATTTAGAACCGAAAATTGGAGCGGTTTTCAATATCGGTTTGGTCCGATTTTTTTGGCAGAACCAAATCAAATGCACGGTTCATTTTATTTTATCTTTATTTTGGCCTTTTTGATTTTTCTATTTATGAAATTCGTTAATTTGTTCTCCACCACAACACCACATAAGCTAGAAAGTTAAATGTTTAACATCACAAAATCTAAAATTAATACACATGTCACAAATTTATTTTAAATTAATTTTTTTATCACCAAAAATTTCAAATCAATATATTTATGACAAATTTATCATATTAGTTTCAATTAAATTTGAGTTAGATGACACGTATGTACCGATTCTGGATTTTACTATTGTTTTGTTACAAGCGGATTGGTTTATGATTTTGTGGTTTAAATCTAATTTAACGGAAATTAATAATAGGTGAATTTGTCACAATGTATCAATTTGGGATTTTTGATTAAAAAATTAATATAGTGTAAATTTGTATAGATATATTAATTTGTGATAAATTTATTATAGATATATTTATTTACATTTTTCGTGATACTAATTTAAAATTAAAAAAGTTTACATCAATTTAGGACATGTCACTTTAGTAAATTTGATTGACACGTTACGGAAAAAGGTTGATTGGATCGTATCCACACACATGAAGGATCGATGATGGAGGATTCAGCGTTGGACGGACGCATTTATTACGGTTAGCTCACTTTTCCGAAAAGAGTACAACATTAAAAACTCGTGAAATTTGAAGGATCTTTATAAAACCCTCGGTGCCAGTAAAAGGATGTTAGGGGAAGCATGTAGAGATCTTTTTCGGAAAGTCGGAGTCAACATTTTTGAACAGTGGGATCTCGACCTTTCACATGGTGTTTTGCTGGTTCCAATCAATGTAAAAGCACATCCCACTCACGCGGAGCAGAGGAAGAAGATCGCTGAGGAAGATGGAGTCGAGGACTGGGGTGCTTTCGTCGACTCAGAATACTGCTTGGGAATGTGATGACTCTCGGCATGGTCACGTGACTGCTTCTCTAAAGAAGCGGAGGACCATTACGGTTAGATTCATTGACTTTGCTTCTTGATTCTTTCTCTCTGTCTTTTGGCCAGGAAATTTGCATTAACAATGGTTACAGCATATCTCCGTCCCGTCAATACTTCGAAAGCATGCAACCCCCGCATCAAAGTCCCGTTCTTCTAATACGAGATTCAAGTTTCATATCCTTTGACTAGGGTCAGATATATCGTATCATCATACCCTATCAGAATTACGTGGATTAGCGAGAAGCATCGCAGAGCATGGATATATTTCCATTTTGACTGCATGAATTGAGGCAATCTCTACCCAGCCCAAGTTTCAATACTTCTACAGTGGATGTGACAAACTCGATTTACTCACTTGACAGGAATCTCCCGTCTCGCCCTTGTCACCAAGCTCTGACTTGGCTGGAAACAACTATGATGTGTTCTTGAGTTTTAGAGGACCGGATACTCGCAAGGGTTTTACTGATTTCCTCTATAAAAGCTTGAAGGATGCTGGGATTTGCGTATTTCGAGACAATGATGAGCTGCCCGTTGGAGAAGGGATCAAGCCTGTGCTAATTGAAGCGATCAAACAGTCGAAGGTTTTGATTCCCATCATCTCCAGGGATTATGCTTCCAGCAGAAGCTGCCTCATGGAGTTGGTCCAAATATTAGACTGCAAGCAATCCATGAGTCGGGAAACCATTCCCATTTTTTATGAGATTGAGCTCTCAGATTTGAAAGAGCAGAGGAATTCATTTGAGAAGAGCTTTCTCGAACACGAGATGAAGGGGGTCGATGGTGAGACCATCAAGAAGTGGAAGCTGGCTCTCAAAGAGATTGGAAGGTTAAGGGGATTTGAAACGACTAAAATACATAACGGGTAATCAAATTCGAGATTTAAATTGATTTACAAAATTGATAAGTTGGATCGTGAACCAATCATGCTACACATGAAATTATTCATTTTCAAGCTTTTCTGTTTAGCGACTCCACTTAACAATTTGGCTTTAAGACCAAGTTAGACCATATAATAGCAGGATCTTTGGAAGTGCATTTAAATGCCTCCTTTGTTCATGCCCAACTCCGCAATTTCTGCTTTGCTCTACCATATGATTGTTGTTCTGATTCACTTTCTTCATCATGTCTCCACAATTTGATTTCTGCAGGTATCAATCCATGCTCATAGACGAACTCATCCCAATTGTTCTGCAAAAGCTGAAGAAAGGTCGACTAACTGTGACAAATCATTTAGTCGGAGTTGACCATCACGTGCAAGAGATTATGAGAAAGCTCGGTGTTGTGCATCGCGATGGACAAGTAATTGAAATATGTGGGAGCGATGTTAGAGTCCTCGGAATATATGGTATTGGGGGGGTTGGCAAGACTACTCTTGCAAAAGTTGTTTACAATCAACTCTTTGATCATTTTCACTGTTATAGTTATCTTAAGGAAATTAGAGAATTATATCAACATGATAGGACCTTGTCCTTGCAAAATCAATTAATCTCAGACCTTCGGAAAGGAAGTGTAAGGTTCAGATGTTCTGATGATGCTAGGGTAGTTCTTGCTGAACAATTTCGCAATAAGCAAGTGCTCATTCTCCTTGACGATGCGGATGATTTTGACCAACTCGATGTGGTTGTTGGGGATCTTAGTTGGTTTGGTCCAGGAAGCAGGATTATTGTGACTTCTAGAACAAGGGACACTTTTTTGAAGTTCAAAGAGGCTGAGACCTATGAGGTTGAGCCAATGGAGAAAGGTAAAGCTCTTCAATTGTTTTCAAAGCGGGCTTTTGGAAGGGATTCTCCCATCAAGGGCTTTGAAATCCTTTCCAGTGACATAGTATCAGCTAGTGGGCGACTTCCTTTAGCACTTGAGGTGATAGGTTCGCGTTTGTTTCGAAAATTGGAGGGTACATGGAAAGAGATGTTGCAGAAATTGAAGGAAGCTCCACATGAGAAAGTTGAACCTGTGTTGAGGATAAGTTACGATGCTTTAGAAAAAAATGCCAAAGAAATATTTCTTGATATAGCATGCTTTCTTCTTGGAAAGGATGAGAGAATTGCCTTTTACATGTGGGAAGACTGTAAACTTTATCCTAATAGTGGAATCGAAGATCTCCTTGTAATGTCTTTGGTGAAAATTGGAGAAAACAAGGAGCTATTGATGCACGATCTACTGCGAACTCTAGGCAGGAAAATTGTGTTAGATGAACATTCTATGCCTGGTAACCGAAGTAGGTTGTGGGTGCACAATGAAGCCCTATCCACTCTACGGAAGAAGGAGGTAAACCTGAAAGCCAGTTATACTTTCTTTTCTACCTGCAGTTATTTTCTTTGTAATTTACCCGATTCCCTTCTAAATTTCAATTTGTAGAACTGGAGAAAATACAAGCAATTCTGTAACAAAGTTCAAATTCCTATTCATTACCTTTATGTCAAACTGGCAGGGTACTCCAAACGTTCAAGGCCTTGCTCTCACCTTTGACAATGGATCTGATGACTGTTTCACATCTGATGAATATGGCCCGCTATTGAACTTAAGGTTCCTTAAGTTGGATCGAGCCAATATGAGTGGAAACTTAACTAGTCTTCTTTTAAAATTAAGATGGCTTGATTGGCGAGGGTGCCGTAAGAGCTCTGAGCCTCTTATTTTGTGTCTAGAGAACCTGGTCATTCTTGATCTCTCCTGGAGCGCAGTGGCAGATGACTGGGAAGGTTGGACACAAGTAATGGAGGTATAAGACCTGTTCCTTTTTGGACTTTTTGTGAACACTAGCTAATTGATACTGAACCGTTTCTGTCTCTTTGTTGCGCAGAAGGCAAACAAATTGAAAGTTTTGGAGCTAACTGGTTGCGGTCAATTATGTAAAACGCCATTCTTCCCACCTGGTAGCAAATTAGAAAGACTGATTCTTGAACGATGTTCTCATTTATCACTTATTGACAAATCCATTGGTAATTTGAAATATTTGAAGTCTTTGAACATCAAGTCCACTCCGATTGCCCTGTTGCCGGAAGAGATGGGTTCCTTGGATAATTTGGAAGAGCTTTTGATTGATAAAACTTCCATATGTCACCTTCGTTTCTTAAGAGGTTCTATGCAGCGACTTAAAACCCTTAGTGCTTGCGGGTGCAAAAATTTGGCTGAAATATCCGAGTCTGTTGGTTGTTTAAGGTCTCTGTCATATCTTACACTGGATAAAGCTATTATCACAGGACTCCCAAATTCTGTTCAGTTGTTGGAGGAACTTGTGGAGCTGTCTTTGAGAGACTGTCAGCGGATAACTGCACTTCCGGACTCCATTGGGATGCTTAGGTCGCTATGCAAAATGGATCTGTCAAACACCAGAATTCAGATTTTGCCAGAATCAATAAAAAATTTGGATAGATTGGAGGTGCTAAGGATGAAGAATACTCACATAAGAAAATTTCCGAAGGATATAGCAAATCTGGAGAAGTTGGAAGTCATAACATTCTCCGGCTGCCCTTTGAATGGGAAAATTCCGTGTGATATTTCGGGATTATCATCTCTGAGAATCTTGAAGTTATCATTTACCCTGATTTTTAGCCTACCTGAGAGCCTTTCTCAGCTTTCTCATCTCCAGACCCTCCAGTTGCTCCATTGTGATGAACTTCAGACTCTACCAAAATTACCATCTAGTTTGGTGAGTTTGCGCTGGGGAGCCAAAAACATGAGGATAGTTCAGGGTCTTTCATATTTAAGAGATTTGAAAATTTTGGAATTAGTTAATGATCCCGATGAGGAGGAGATGTCTTCCTCTGAGCTGTCCCAAACTCAAAGCTTTGCCTGGATATCAAGTTTATCCAACTTAGAAACCCTAAAGCTGTGCCTTCCAAATGATACTAGTCTGCCAGAAGATTTTTATGCCCTTACTCAACTTAAGAAACTTGATTTGTCCAGCATAAACCAGCTAGACCTCCCACAACTTCCCTCAAGCTTGTCAAAATTGCTCATCAAGAATTGCAAGAGCCAGAGGGTGGATTTCTCTAATCTGGAAGGTCTGTCCGAATTGGAGCTCTGTGACTGCGATGCATCAAAAATTCTGGGTCTTGGGAACCTACGGCTCTTGCAAGTGTTGAAGATATCTGGCTGCAAAATTAACAACCTTGATGGTCTCGAACAAGCATCACTATTGAGAAGGTTTTCTATGTCTGATTGCCAATCTCTTAACAGGTTGCCGGACCTATCAAATTGTGCAAGTCTGGAAATCAAGGAAATAGACTTTTGCAACATTCAGGATCAGCCCTGTGAGAGGCACTATAAAAGTTGCTGCTCAAGGCACTGTGATTGTCTGTACCAATGTCAATGTGGTGGTCGATGCGTCTTGCAATGTTAACAGCAAACTGCAAGGATGCTCTCTGTTTCCAATCGAAACAGGTTGGAGTTTATTTCTTTCTTCTAAGTGAGTAGTCAACCTTTTCTCTTTATCTACAATTGGTAGACTTATTATATTGTACAGAGTCTATCCAAGGTGAGTATTTTAATTTTGTTGTCTTTTCTTTATTTCTTTCTGGTTTTCTTACTGCAACATTTCTCTCTGTTGTACCCTACTTAATCTGTGCTTCTTCTGGGTAACCATGAGATTCAGGAAATAATTTTCACATGGACTGTGAAAACGTGGTTGGCATTGAAGTATCTGGCTTTATGCACTTTGTGATTCCTCATTGACCTATAAACCATCAGCATGAACCAACTCTAGCAGTTCTTTTTCTGTTGAGAGCGAAAAGTATTTGCAAAAAGCAGAGATCTACCAGTTGATGAATTCACCAGCTAGACTTGGTAAACTTTCGAGCCATAGGAATTTACATGCTATTACTTCTCTTTGTTTGTGGCTCCAAAAGTTCTAGTAGAACCTGATGCTCCAAATTTCAGGGATGTGTTATAGACGTGTCATGCACAATGGGACATGGAGTAATTTTGAGAATATCTATTGCCTGAAGCGAACTTTTCTTATTTCATGCAAACTATGCCTGTGTTCTTTCAAAGTTTGACAATCAAAGTTTATCTTGAGATGTAAATATTGAATCAATCATGTGACTGAGTAAGCATATCCAAATTGTATTGCTAAGTTGACATTTGGAAGCGTTGCTGTTTGTCTTCATACACACACGTCATTGCATGCTACAGTATCCCGCTTGTATGAAGATTTCCATGAAACTAAAAGGCGAAACCATTCATGTGATACGTAAGTACATAAGTAATTTTCCTGCAAGTATGAAATTCTTCGGATGCCAACATGCTTTCAGTTAAATGCCAAACCAATTATCCATGATTGAATGAGCCGTCACATGCTACTTGTGTCATGATTTGGCGGTACTTTGATTGATGGTAACTCAATCAAGGAGATTTCTGGGAGTTTTCGTTTAAAGTTCTGTGGGATTATCTTCTTCTTGATGCTGTGTAACGAGGTCTTCAAGCAGTTTGTTATTGAGTCCTCATTGATTAGGCATATTGATGGAGAATTACTGAAAAAGTCATAAATCAATTGTAATTATGTTAATTTAGTTTTAAATTTTTTGTCAATTTAGTCATAAACCTTTTGTATTTGTGCCAATTCAATTCATCTGGTCAATTTTGGTTGGTTAGTACTAACATGGCATTTTTGAAGTAATATTTTAATAATTTTTTTTAAAAAAATTTTCCCTCTTCCCTTAGGGACCTCACCTGGTTTGGGCAAGAATTGTGACTACCTCGCTTGCCTAGATTGGGCAAGCGAGGTCGTTAGGGCCCTCGTTTGGTCTAGGTGAGGACCATGATGCCCTTTCTTGGCCAGATCTAGGCAAGCGAGGTCATCGAAGCCCTCATTTGGTCTAGGTGAGGGCCACGACACCCTTGCCTGGCCAGATGTAGTGAGGGATTGTGCTCCCAGTGAGGGTGTCATGGCCCTCGCTTATGGCCGACGAGGATTGATCCGCTACCTTCATTGGCCCTAAGGGAAGAGGGAAAACAATTAAAGAAAAGATAAGGAACAAGGAAAAAATTATCAAAATTCAACAAATTATTAAAAATATATGTTAACGCTGGCTAGCCAAAATTGGCTAGATGGGTTGAAATGATATAAATGTAAAAGGTTTATAATTAAATTGACACAACTGCAATTAGGAGTGTCAACGGGTCAGGTCGGGTCCGGTCTTGATGTTACCCGACCTGACCCAAACAATAAGGGTTATGTCCTCCGACCCTACTTGAACCGACCCGAAATACATAAAACATGAAACCAAAAAAAAAATGGATCGGATCGGATCGAGTTGGGTCGGATTTCGGGTTTTTTATTAAAAAAATAAAATGATATGAACCTCATCAACGCCTCGGGATTGAAAAGGTTTGGAAAAGTTACAATTCTCATAAAATTTTAGATTTGCTCCAATTAAGCATACCCGTTTGGAATTCCGATGCAAATGCCCAAAGGACTAAAGGAGGCAGCTACACTAATAGCCCCCTCTCATATGGAAGCGCGAGAGTTGTTATTGAGGAAAACTAGACTACAAGAAAAGCAAAGGACAAGAGAGCGCAGAGTTGTTCTTGAGGAAAACTGGACGACAAGAAAAGCAAAGAAATCTTGAACACCACTTGGATCCCAAATTAGATATGGAAGCGCGAAATTTTTGTCATGGCAAAGTTCAATCATTAAACTTCAATGTTCGTTGCAAGTATCGATAGGAGTTAGAGGACTATAGGAGATAATGCACACTTAAAAGACCATCAAACAAAACGATGCATGCAAAATTGAATGCTGAAACGAAGTGGATTACACAGACAAAAGAAATTACCGTCACCACCATCTAGACTTTGCCTGAGCTTACGGATTAATGAAAAAATTGCCTTTTTTTTTTTTGATGCTGGAGGAACCACCTTAGCTGGTAACCGAAGCGTAAACCCCTAGGCGCTATGTAAGCGGGAGGACCCACCACCCCCCGGCAACACACTTAAGACACCTAGCGCCTCCCCTGAGATTTGAACCCCTCACCTCATCGCAAAGGATCATCAAGGCCCTATCCAGCGGAGCCACCATGGCCGGTGGCAAAAAAAAAGGTAGTGTAAGGTTATGGATCTACACAAACAGCAACAAGCTTCTCTACACAGTTTGGGCAAGGATGAAACACACTACACACATGCTTAAAGTAGATGAATCTACACAAGTTAACAAGTTAAAAAATTGTCTTAATTTCAGGAAGTAATGCCAAAAGGCGAAAGAAAAAAGGTAGTGTCAAGTTATGGATTTACACAAACAGCAACAATCTTCTCTACACAGTTTGGGCAAGGATGAAACACACTACACACATGCTTAAAGTAGATGAATCTACACAAGTTAACAAGTGTGCAGATGATTATGTGAATTTAACCTTGCAGTGCAAGCAATTTTGAGCATTTATCTGCAGCTTTAGTTCTCCCTTTTCATCTAGCATGTATCTATAAAAGATAGATCATAAAGCATATTATACGATGTTCCGCATCAATAAATCTTGAAATCACATAAAATATATTTCACATTACTCGTATACACGTGCAGGGCAATATCGCAATTCTGGTCCAGCATATTCTGGCAAATTCACTAACTCCGGGATTATAGGGTCCCTCAATCGAAGATGGGCTGGCTGGTCGTGTTCATGATTTGTGTTGCTCCTACAAAGTAGAAGGATAAGAGTCAAGAAGCATAAACATCCACGGCTAATAATATTACATCAAAACAGAAGCAAAACGATGATTCTACAGGGTGATATGTTACAAGGTTGCGGCTTAGCTAATTGCAGCCATAATTTGGATAGGACAAAGAAAAGAATAATATAAAGTACTATGGAGCAATAGAAAATGACAAGGAGAATAACTAGTGTTGATATGGAGGTGCGGACCTCTGGAGTGCCAAAAGTTGGCACAAAGGGACATTTAAGTGCCAAAAGTTACAAAAGGTACACTTAAGTGCCAAAATCAGAGCAAAATGGATCACTTAAGTGCCAACGGCAAAAAATTCCGGCCAAATTGCCACGTGTCCATTTTCCGGCGACTTCATTTGCTAATGGAGCATTTTTTTCAAAATAAAAAATCCACGTGGCAATTTTTTTAAAAAAAAATTGTACACGTCAGATTTTTGAAAAAATTAAAATCGATTTCATTAAAAAAAAAAAAAAAAGAAGAAGAAGAAGAAGGGGAGGAGGGGATCGGCGAGGGCTCCCCTCGCCGATCCCCTCCTCCCCCCTTTTTTTTTAATAAAATTGATTTTATAATAATATTTTTTAATTATTTAATCTTATTTAATTAATAATTTTTAAATCCACGTCAGCCAAAACGATGTCGTTTTGGTTGATTTTTGGCCGATTCAGTTTTCGGCAAGCCACGTAGGCAAGAAAATTAATAAAAAATTGTCACGTAAGATTTCCGGCAGGGTTCCGGCGACTTGGTACTTAAGTGATCCATTTTTTTAAAAAAGTGGCACTTAAGTGTACCTTTTGTAACTTTTGGCACTTAAGTGTCTCTTTGTGCCAACTTTTAGCACTCCTGCTGTACTTATGCCTGTTGATATCTCATGTAAGAACCCAAGAAGCGAAATCGTTTCAGTTAAATTTCCGTGCATGATAATAGAAGAAAGAAAAAATCATGTGACTACCTTCAAGACATCATTCACTGTTTTGATCAAGTTTACCTACATTTTGTTTTTCTGACAAACTTAGAGGCTAAGTGCAGCAAATGGATTCTGCAGGTCATGGAGTGGGTTGTAATGATATCTGCTTATTCTAGAAGAGGATATCCTCAAAAATCAATATGTCAAAAAGGAACCGAGTGTATTAGGGATCAACATGTGTCATGTTCGGTGCATCAACTTATATGATCAACCACTGAAAGGCAGAATAAAAAGAGGCAACATTGGGTATATCTCTCCCTTTCACTGGTTTTCACTGCTTAAACCATTATTTTTCATCAACTTATAAACTTAAGCATTTCATCTCTTAGTATTCTCCTGAGATGTAGGACTAAAACAATCTGGATTATAATTGGTTCAATTTCTTGTCATCCAAAGTTGGAAGGATGTCATGCAACTGGTCCTTTACACCGCAAAACTTAAGAATTGCCAAATTACCAAATCAAAGCATGATTTAATACCTGTGCAATGATGTTGGCACATCAAAAGACAGAATGCCATCAGCCCATGGGTATTCAATGGGAGTGTGTAACTTTGCCACTTGCAAATGTTGATGCAAAATCCATAGTGAAATGGAGAACAGTGATCCTTACTTTCTTGCATACTCAATAATTTAATGTTTTTTAGCATCGCTTGCAAAAACAGTTACTCCACATCCATGTCGATTTCAATAGCAAATCCGCATTTGCTTCGAAACAAAGCCAATTCTAATGAGTCTCGATAGATGTCAAGGAACGAGCAGAAGATAATGCAACTTCTGCCCTAGCTCGGAATCACTAAGAAATGCCACAATTCAACTGAAAGAGACCCCTAGAAGCAACACAAGCCAACACACGGGCAGTACAAATTGAGCCCAACCTTCCCAAGCTTGCACAAACGAGGCAAAGAAAACCGACCCAAATAGAGAGAACGAGAGACGACCTGAACTCTGCTGTCGTCGGAATCGCAGGGGATGAGGATGGGGCCGAGGGTCAGCTGATCGACGGAATCGTAGGGGATGAGGTCGGGGATGGTCGACGGCGGCCGAGTCGACTGGCAGAGAAGGTGTGGTCGTCGCTGTCGAGAGGAGAAGAGAGGAGAAGCCTGGTGGTCTTGAGCATGAGAAGGGTTTGGGTGACTGGGTCAAAACAAGTTTTTTCTTGGGTTGAACAATGTTTGGGCCTAACCCGACCTAAAATATAATTGTTTACTTATGACCCGAACATTATTAAGACTCAAAACTTGTATTATATTTCTTTCGTGTTCGGGTCGTGTTTGGATCGTGTTTGATTCGGGCTTTTGGACACCCCTAACTGCAATAGATTTAGGATTTTTTTGATAATTTTCCTAACATATTTCCAATATTTTGTTTGTCAAAAACAAAATGCTCCTATGTTGGTGACAAATATGTAATGTTGGTGGTAAATTTGAAATGGTGATGGTAAGTGAAAAAGTGATCATTAATTTGTTAATTTGGTCAACTGTTTGTAAATTATCAATGAAATAATGATTTTACCATTGACAACTCAGTATGAAATTATCACTTGCTTTTAGATTTGACAAGTGGATAAGTAAAGTAACATTTGTAAGTTACTAACGAAATATACTTTCATCATCAGCATTTTCAATAGTAAATTACCACTTATATTAGTTTTACAAGTGGCCACATGACTGTTTATAAGTTACCAATGAAATGAAAATTTTATCATAATAAGCCCACTTGAAAATCATCATGTGTCGATATGATTTAGTTTTGAGTAGGGAATGTATGGCACAGTTGGTAAGTTACTAGAATATTGCAATTGTAAGTCGCTAAGACTATCCGTAAATTATGCCAGTGAATCTGATCAAAGCTTGCACGATTATACCATCCTTATAATTTACAAAGGTTGTTACAAACTGACTAACACCGATACCGACACACAACATGACATAATTTAGGAACTATCGTCACTTTCTAGGAATTTTTATGTCATGTCGAATATTCAGACACGTGCTCAATATCTCCAACATGCGGTCAACAAGTATTGGAAAATCCAACACGTGTTAGCTCTCTTAATATGCTCTGGCATATGAGTCTAGATTCTAATATGCGATTCCAAAATGCACGTAATTTTAAAAAAATTTAATAAATGAGGGGTCAAAATTTAAATATGTAAAAAAATAATAAAAATAATAAAGGAGGAGAGAAGAAAAACCTAGTCTCTAATTTTCTTTTAACTCTCATTACCTGCGACACACAATTCACTACCCCCAAGTTTGTTTTTTCTCTTATCTTCCAACATAGTTCGATATGCGAGTTTAGAAAGTGGATTGCTTGTTTTTTTTCTCCGAGTCTATGGATTATCGAAATGCAATTAAATTTGTCAAATCAAAATAGTAAACGATATCATCAAATGATGGATTAACATTTTTAGTGTAAATTCATTCTAAATTCTATTATTATTATTTATTTATTTGTAAATTTGAATTAAATTAATTTGATTGAAATAATCATAAATTAAATATACAATGTATCCCAATATGTCGAAGTTTTCTATTTTTGAGAAATGACGTGTTGTTTTATCGTGTCGTGTGTCAATGTCACTGCTATTTAGGATACGACACGACACGCCGATATGTCATTTCTCAAAAAATAGAGAATTCCGACATGTTAGGACCCATTTTATATTAAATATATACTTTTATGTTTTCATGATTATTTTAATCAAATTAATTTAATTCAAATTCATAAATAAATAAATAATAAAAATAGAGCCTAGAATGAATTTATACTAAAAACACTAATCCATCATTTATTGATGTTATTAATTATTTCAATTTGATAAATCCAACTCCATTACTATAATCCATAAAACTTGGAGAGAAAAAAAAGAAGGTAATTTACTTTCTAAACTTGCATGTCGGAAGAGAAGAGAAAGAAACAAACTTGGAGGGAGAGTGAATTGTGTGTCATATGAATTGAGAATCAAAATAGAAGAAAAAATTAGGTTTTTCTTCATTCCCTTTAATTTTTTTAAAATTTTAATTTTTTTTTCATATTTACCTTTTGACCCTTTATTTATTGAATTTTTTTAAAATTTACACCATGTATGTTGGAATCGCATGTTAGAATTCTGAACTAGAGTCTCAGGAGAGTTGACCATATGTAGAATTTTCCAACACCTGTTGATAATGTGTTTGAGAGTATTGGACATGTGTAGGAATATCCAATACGACATAAAGGCTCCTGAAAAGTGTCCATGCTTCCTAATTACAAATATACTATTGAACATACTAAAAAAAGAAAGTAGAACTATATTGAAGGAGTTCCACAAGAACGTTCATGAAATTGAGATGCATCACATGACATGCAAAAATCTGGCAATCTTGGGAGTTGAATTGACTATGAGGTGTTTGATTTAAGTTAATGCATGTTCCTTCTAGTCTTGTAATTTACTTATTGTAATCATGGTGTTGGTCTTGTTGAATAGCCATCGCTCTCCTCTTCAGGAGACTGAAGATTCCTTCAATTTATTTATTTATATTTTTTGGGTGCTGTCAAATTGAATTATTTTCACTGACGACATAAAAGGAAGCTGTGGATGAAAAAAAGTTACATCATAGATAACTGTCTTAATAGATAGGTTATTGAGATGTCAATCCGAATTTAGCAATAAAAATAGGACACATCACGAGTTAAAGGTCCCGATTGCCCCCAAGTACTTGTTAAGTATACTTTATTTAGGTAAACTAACTTTCAAAGTACTGATTGTGCGTAACAAAAGGAAAATTAATGCCCTGAAAACAGCAAAACTTCCTTAATTGATTATTTAACGAGTGCTCATTGGGCATTCCTTGGCAAAATCTTATTTTAATGGTGTTGAGGATGTTTGTGACCAATAATGAATGAGAGGACGTGATAGAAAATTTAGATTGTCAAAGATGTGAAAGTGAGAAAGGAGAAAATTATTTTTATTTAAAAATCCAAAAAGAATGCGTAAGATGTTTAAAATTATCGGATGCTATTTTCAATCTAGTTTGCGTTTGCCACAAGGCAAGCAAGGAAGCCCGCCTATTAGCCATCCCAGCCTAGCAAAGGAGAAAGCTGTTCAATTTCTTGTGTTAAGCATAGTGACATTTCAAAATAGCATTCCTCACTGTTCACTCAGTCATGGCTTACGTATCTCTACTTATGAAAAGACCAAATACAAATCAGACTTTTCTTTTGAAAACCATTTTGTACATTCACATCAATTTATGTGTCCTTATTTACGAAATGTTGTTTTAAAAAAAAAAAAGAATACTCATTTCCTACACCCACTCAATATATTCAAAATCAACTGAAAACTAAATCACATAAACCCAAAACAAGAAGCTAAAATGACTTTGCAAGGAGGAGCAATCTGGCCTCTTAAATGTGAAGTTTTGCTTAGATGTATGCAAATCCTACTTGCAAAATAAAGTTGTGTACGTCATCTTTAGGTCAAAAGTGAGGTATTTTTCCTTCTTCTTTTTTTACATTTTTCCAAAAATAAAAGATCATAAAGCATTTCATCATTCCTCGTTAAAGAATGGATCTAGCACTCCACATTGTTGTCGAAGATGCAGAATTTATGCCCGCTGTATATCGTCACCGAAGACATGGGACTGAGAGTTGAGATCCAATCCAGAAATGATGCTGCAATAGAGGAGGTTTTAGCCAGATCTCCATCTTATCCTTTCGCGCATCATCACATCGCCACTGGCCATTTACAAGTGCCTCTACAAGTCCTTGTCATCTGTTCTGGGATTCCAGAGATGGGAGGAGGTCTGGAATAGCGGTAATTGAGGCTTAAATCTTGTAAATGAGAGTGAAGGCTCTCTTATTAGCTTATTGTAGGGCAAATTTGTCTCACTAGAATCTCAACACAAACCAGCAGCAATCTAACTTCATGCTTCCATTCCCTAAGAACCCTATTGGGCTTGATTGAGATTTGATTGACAGTGTAGTCGAGGATCTAGATCCACTAGACCTAACAAAACAGGTCATGAATCTATTCATTAATTCATATTTGATGGGCTGAATTGTTATATAAATTAGTTATATTCAATAAATTGGGGTCATGATTAGGTTTAGAATAGTGAAGCCCAAAATGATGAGTGTTAAAGGGATTCATAATATATTTACACTCAATCCACCTCTCTCTCTCTCTCTCTCTCTCTCTCTCTCCCCCGCGCCTCACCTCAATTTGGGTATGCGTTTTCATAAATTTGATTAAATATGAAAGTATTTTACTAATATGAATCGGATTAGGTATGGGTTAGGTCTCTCTCTCTCCCCTGTGCCTCACCTCAATTTAGGTATGAGTTTTCATAAATTTGATTAAATATGAAAGTATTTTACTAATATGAATCGGATTAGGTATGAGTTAGGTCAGACAGAAGGCTACTATATTTTTTATGACATGAAAATGGGTCAAACAGGCTAAATGAGTTAATTTGGATTAGACCATTTTCAACCCGACTTAATCCACCGACGGGTTTAGCATCCACCAATCACACCAAGAGTCAATTAATGTTTAAAGGGATAAGTATATTACAAGTCCTAAAATTTGTCACAAAAGTGTAATTGAATCATAAAATTTTAAAAAAGCACAACGGAGTCATAAAATTAGTCAAACAAGTGCAATTTAAGTTATTTCGTTAACTCCGTCTAATTTAACTAACAAAAAATGCTAACGTGGCATTTTTTTTTAATACTTGCCTGTGTGGCACGTGCAAAAGAAGTGCAGGCAAGTTACAAAGCAACGGTGTGGGTGTGCTCATGTGAAGATTACAGTCGGAGAGAAAAAAATTGCTACAATCTCGCGAGGGAGCATTGCAAGCAAGTGCTCGGTGAAATCAAGGTGCACATATCATTGTGGAAATATAGGTGTTGGTCCAATGTGTGATTATACTTTCGGCCGGCGTGAATCGTAAAGCAATCTTGATTAAGATTTGGTGACAATGAGGTCAAGGCTTGTGAAGCCTTAGGATTGCATGTCTTTAATCGTCGAAGACTTGGCCCTGGGTGGCGAGCATGTCGGAGGGTGGATATGAGATAGGACGAAGTCGCTAAGCAAGTCTCCTGAATGCGCCACAACAAGGATACAAAAGATCAGGTGGTTTTTTACAACTTGAGCATTCCCTTAATTTTAGGAAACCTAGTTTTTTCCGAATGATTCGTCTTCAAGTAAATATAGTCAGAATCATGTTCAAGCACAATGGGCCCCATTCGTCAAAATTTATGAAAAAATTGTCAACCTCGATCCGTGTGAGAGGACAAATTACTTAGTTCCTACTGGACTTTAGATAGATAGGATAATCTTTTCGAAAAGGACTCTATGATATAAAAGACCCAGTAAACAAAATTAGACATGTATATACATGTCTAACTTCTATATATGAGATGATGTTGTGTAGCAGAATCTATATAATTCTTCAGAGAGACTATTGTGAAGGCTTATATGTTGATCTGTGTACTATCCAGATTGGTAGACGCCTAAGCTCCCATCTTTTGTCATGTTGGGCATAAGTAACATGGGCGTACCTTGCTAGATAGTGGCTTCATGAACAATCTCTTGTGGGATTTGATTAGGTTGAGGTCCGCACTAATACCACGTCCATTTTAGCTCAGCACACCCTCTCTAAATAATTGGCTAATAAAAAAGTACCTTCATTTTGGGTTGTTTGAGGAAATTTCACAATAAGTGAGGGCATTTTAGTAATTTTAGCCAAAATTCTTTTTTACATTAATGCCACAAGGGTACATTTGCTGCCAGTGTACCAATTTAAGTGTGATCAAGGAATTAGTTTGGGATAAATTTGATTTAAGTGTACTAGTTTGGAGTTTTTTCATTTATTAACACTTTTTTACATTAGTGTTACGACAAGTAAGAAGAAAAGGGCCAATGAAGATCCCATTGGGCTGAAAACTATGATAAGCGCTTGACTTTGACAATGGATGGGCCAACACATCTATCGGGCGCAAAACAAAAGGGCTGAAATCTTTGGTGTCGTTTTTGGTCCAAAGAAATCTGTCGTGCTCGAAAGCAGGTTTTTGAAACTTATCAATAGTTTGTGATGGCTTTTATTCGCACGGGGAAAGAAATGCTTTGAGTAAAAGTTGATGAGGTTGCGGCAATTGGAAGATGGGTAAAATCGGTGTCTTCACTAGAAATGCTGGGGAGATTCGATTGAATTACAGGGTCAACAATGGCTGATGCAGAGAACACTAATACTGTGCTAGGCCGAAAGATTTTTCGCCTCTATATTATACGTGTTTTCTTGCTCGTATTCATTAAAGTCGAAAAATAAATACAGTTGCAAAGCTGCCAGATATTTGGATAATGAATGTGATCGTTAATGAGTTTTCTTCTTTATTGTCTTTGACTATCGGTTCTGCATTTGTACTCTACTCCAATCCCAATCCTCTTTTTCAAGAGCGAGAAAGATATTAAATTGATCCAACAAAAATAAATATAGTAAGGAATGTTGCATTAGCCTTCATGCTTGAATATATAAGAAAACAATAATATCTATGCGAGAATCTAATCGAATTTATTAATGATGTTCATTAATCATATAGTTATCCCCATAACTAACGGTCGACAATATGATGGCAAATGCAAATATAGAACAAAATGTTTTATCTTGAATCTCCGGATTAAGAAAAGAAGAAAAGAGATAATATACTTGTGCATCTTAAAACAACCAAAACAATTAATATGTGGGGGTAGGATTGGGAGTAGGATCAATCCTGGGGGTCCAACGAAGAAACGAATCATGGAGGCCTGGCAAGATACTCGACCTCAACGAGCTTTTTGCTGCTCATCTTATGTTGCCCCAAGTTGAAACTCCCGACAAGCTTCTCGAAAGACGTCAGTGTGCATGCTTGCATTCCCCTTCTAAGATGAAGGTTTTTTTTTTTTTTTGCAACATTAATATAAGATTGTCCATGTTTGACTTGAATTTCTTTGAAAAAGTCACATTGGAATCAAAATTCCACTTAGGACGAATCATAGGAATAGACACTCAATGAAAGATTTTTCACATTATACTACACAAAAGATTTTATGTTAAAAATTTTCTCTTCTATTTAATGATTGCTTCACATTATCTCACACACGAAAAAGAAAACAACTATTTTCTAGTTGAGTTTTCCCCTCAGGCTATATATTCTGTTATAGAATTGAAAATTGCTTTACATGATCCCACACACGAAAAAGAGAACAACTATTTTCTTGTTAAATTTCGCCTCGGTCATTGAGGAAATATAGAGTTGGAAGTTCCGTGTTTTCAGATGGAACGGCTTTGGAAAACTTCAGAAAGACAGATCTTCTTGGTGATATCCATATTCAAGTTTGGAATGAAAACATGAAGTAAATAAAAAGCCCATCCTTTCTCCGGGGTCTCTAGAGCCTAGACTTCATCACAATGTCATAGCTTTCCTAGCTATGCCAGATGCGACGACTTCAGTTCAAAATCTACAAGCGAATCCGCTTGCTAGGGGGAAGCGTTGGCAACTCTTCGAGCATATTGCTGTGAAGTAAATCAAGGGTTTGAAGATTGGAAAGTTGGTATATCTCCGCCGGTATGCTGGTAATGCTCGAATATCGCAGCCTCAAGATTCTCAGATTATGTAGTTTCTTGATCCCACTAGGAATGCTCCCCTCGAGACTCCGACACCAGGAGGCATGTATTTCTTCGAGGCTGGTCAGCTCTCCTATATCAGGAGGGAACTCTGTAAAGAAACAAGAATCCATTCTCAGCACCTTCAAATTCTGCAAATTTTTTAGTGAATCTGGGAACTTGGAAACGCCTGTTCCCGACACGTCTAGCTCAACTAATGATCTCCCTATGTTGCCAATAAAGTTTGGAAGTTTTCTTATTCGACGGCAATCCCGTAAGGACAAGTGTTTAAGTCTGACCAGTTCACCAATGGAGTTGGGAAGTGCTGAGATTCTAGTGCCATCAAGGGAAAGAAGTGAGATATTCGTTAGGTGACAAATTGTTCTCGGTAGCTGACTCAATGAGAAGCAATTTGAGGCAATCAGAGTTTCTAGCTGCTTTAAATGACCAATGGAGATGGGAATTTCTTGTATTGAAGTCCCATCCATGAGAAGCTCTTTGAGAGCTGTCAAGCGACCCACTTCTACTGGCAACATGATGAGCTCCGTACAGAACTTCAAATTCAAGGAAAGCAAGCACTTCAAGTCGCCGATGGAATGATCTATCTTGACCAATTGTGAACATCGCTCTAGAATCAATATGACCAGATTTTGGCAGCCAGAGAACTTAGGAGTGACTAATAAGTCAGCACAACCAGTGAGATCTATAACTCTCAAGTTCTGCATCTGCAAAATAGGAGAAACATTTGCATGAGCTCACTTCATAAATGGTTACGTTAGACCGGGCCATCTCACCATAGCAATGTATTGTAAACTACCTTGATTTGACCCCAGCCTTCCCAGTCTTTCGTGACTTTGCTCCATGACAGGTCGAGAATGGTTAAGTTCCCCAAGTGAAAATTAGTTACTTGCAGATGTCGAGGGCATCCCCGCCAACGGAGCCACCTTAATTTTGAAAAAACATTAGCAAAATCTCCAGCAATGTCTGCATGATCCAATTGAAGAAATCGTATGTTTGGCATGCTCTCAAAATCTTCTGGTGTAAGCTTGGCTGAAGTATGTCCATGAAAGTTAAGGCAGAGTGCCTCAACCTTTTCTGTTCCCTGTGATGGACGAGAAAAATGAATTGAAGTAGTGAGGATGGTGTCTCTTCTTCACACGTAACCAGTCAGGAGACATTCTTTAAGAAAAATGACGAACAACGTCAATTGCAGAGTGAAATTGATTGGATGACGAAAATTATTTCTTATGCTTCACAATGAAACAGAAAAGAAAAAGAACAAAATTCACCTTTTTCTGCTTTATCGTACTGAGAGCTATTTCATGATTAAATAACCTACTCCTCCTTCTTGGATCTGTATGACTCTCCTGACAAACGATTTCTCTGCCAAATTGTCTCAACATGCTATGCATCCATATCTGATTGTTTTCTCCAATTTTGGCTAGGGGAGTCAAAATTTCGCAAGAAGGTAGAAAAGAGGTGTCATACCACAGGTACCAAGCAATTCGACTATCTATGCCAACAGTAAAGCAGGCGATATCCAGAAATATTTGTTGCTGCTCATAACTTAATGTTTTATATCCCTCCTCCAAAATACTCTGAAAATCCCATCGCTTTAATTGAAACTCCACACACACTTTGAAGTGATCCCATGCGTTCTGCGATTTACCATTGGAGACTGCACCCATAATTTCAATTACCAATGGGAGTCCTGTCATAGAGTTACTAGCAGGGTTCAAAAGCTCGATGGTGCTACGTGAGGAAGGATTTAGTATAGATGAATGCTGCCTAAAGAGTTGAAGAGCCTGATCAGTATCCAACCGACTAACATTATAAGTCCGGATCTGAGGAGATTCTTCCAGGACACTACTATTTCTGGTGGTTACAAGGATCCTACTTCCAGAAGCAAAGCAATCAAAGCAATCTCTAACGAGTTTCTGGACAGAAAACGCATTTTCCACGTCATCGAGGATAATCAAGACTCTCATGTTGCAAAATAAGTCCCTGAAAAACTCAATTCCCCTGTTGATAAAAGCAACATCCTCAAGTTCCCGTTTGAGAATATCAGAAATCAGCTTAGCTTGCAATAGCTGAAGCCCTCCTAATACTTGAGTGGTTCTTTAATATTTGCAAGGAAGCTACAACCATCGAAATCACAGGAGACTTGGTTGTATATGAATTTTGCAAGAGTCGTCTTACCAATCCCACCTATCCCGTGGATGATGACAAGGATCTGCTTGTCCTTATCATTAATATTCATCAAGCTCATGATGTTGTTAACTTGATCATCGGCTCCCGCATCTTTTTCGATTCCGGCAACTTGTCTCTTCTCTTCCATTTTAGCCACCTACAAGAAACATGATGATTGCTCACTGGTAAAGCTGTAAGATGAGAAGAAGTACCTATATTTCTTGATCTTTTCGAACGCTGTTGCATTTGCATAAGTTGTCTACGATATGAAGTCACTGTCATCCCCATCTACCAGTGATCAACATTATTGCCACTTTGTTTCGAAAGAAATCCAAGTTTCAGGAAATTATCATATTCCTCGAAATTTGCAAATTATGCAAGTAGGTAAGCACTAGTTATGACATTTTACCGATTGTAAGCCTTCTTTAAACGCATAAATGCATCAATGCATAACCCAAGGTCTAAACTTTATCGATGTAAATTTAAATTGTATTACTCTTTTGTTATAATTGTCAAGTCATATACAATAAATACATTGTTGGTCCGTTTTCTAATGGTTTGGACTTTTGAATTGGTTTGTTTAACATGGTATAAGACAATAGCCCAGGTCAAGGATTTAAATCCCAACACTCCTAAATTTTCTTCTTCCTGTTATTCCCATTATTCTGTCTATTTCCCTTTTTCGCAGTTATCCTCTTAAATCATATGCTATAAATACATGGTTGGCCCACTTTTTAATGCTTAAAGCTTTTAGGAAAAAACGGTTCGTCTCACAAAGATTATATAGCTATATGATGTCTGTAAAAATATGTGGAGAAAGACATTAATAGTATAAACTGAAGCAAAAAATAAGAAAAATCAATGAAAAAATAAATTATGCATTTAAAAATAATCTTGGTACTGCTTCATATGTTTGAAAATAAATAAAAAAGTGCCAAATAAAAATAGAGATGAAAAAAATGAAAAGACAATCATCTGACACTTGGCACAAATGCATTAAAGCGATAACACCGCTTAGATGAGTTTAGGTAATTTGAAACAAATATTTGACCCCCAAAAAATAGAAAAAGAAACTCTAAAATTAAAATACATGAGAGATAAAATAGAAATATTAACTTGCGGATTTATCCATAACAAACCGAGGACATTTTCAGAGAAAAGAGGATTGTGATCACTTAAACGTTGGAGGTTCTCTTTGCTTTATACAATAGTAAAAAATTGAGTGCTTCAATTTGAGTAAAGTGGAGATATGAAGGACACTGTTTATCGTAGCATTGAATTGGATTATTCAAGGGATTTATAAATTAATTTAAAATTTTATTTGTGATAATAATTTTTGATGAAATCATTTAGTTGCAAGTTTAACTACTTTAAAATTCAAAGTTCCTTGAAAAGTGCTATTTAATTGAGATTCTACTTGAAATTTGAGAGAAGATTGTTATTTTTTAATTCTATATATGATAATTATGTTTAAAATTTTATTTTCATAGATATATAATAAATTTCATTTTATTTTGCTTCACTTTGTTTTATTAATTGATTTTTTTCTTATTGGTCAAGTACGGATTCCCTTTTAGGGTACATATTAAATTCCATTTGTTGTTTTAATTTCAACTTTGAAACAAAGATTCCTCATACTATTTGATAAAAAAAATAAACAATTAATTTTGTGTCCATAAGTCATCATAAATATAAATTTCCAACCTTCCATGTAAATTTCGTGATGAAAAATATGAGATCACAATTTAAAATTAACAACCTTTTTTAGGCAAATTGATAATAGGATGCAAGATAAGATAACATCTTATTGGGTGTAAATTGACATTTATATTGTCGAACTGATTGATAAGAGAGACAATAGAAATAAGGATTAATACCATGAAAAACTCCAAACTAGTACACCTATGAAAAATATTATTTAAAATAATTTTGGATCATAAAAAATTCTAAATCGGTACACCCGTAAACTAATTTTTTAACCACAAAAAATCTCAAATTGGTGTACTCGTGACAGATTTATCTCAAATTAATTTTTTTATCACCAAAAATTTCAAATTAGTATACTTGTGACAAATTTACCCTCTGTTAGCTTCCGTCAAATTTAATTATTAAATTTGCTAACCTAGATGACACATGGTGACATGGTATGGTGACGTGGCAAGTTTACGTGGAAATCTATAAGGTAAGTATTACAAAAACCCCAAACTAGTATACTTGTGACAAATTTAACGGTACTCCTATGATAAATTTCACAATTCACTTGTGACAATTTTAGGATTTTTTATGGCGTTAACCCTATGGATTTCTATGTTAACTTGTCACGTCACCATAACACGCCATTATTTGTTATCCACGCCAACAAACTTAATAGTAAAATATGACGGAAGTTAACAAAGGATAAATCTATTATTGGTGTATCAGTTTAGGATTTTTGGTGGCCAAAAGATTAACTTGGGATAAAATTGTCAAGGGATACCAATTTGGGATTTTTTGTGGTCAAAAAATTAATTTTAGGTAAATTTGCTAAAAATGTACTAGTTTATGATTTTTTTTGGGGTCAATTCCAAAAAAGACCCCAAACTTTAGGTCAAGTCCTAAATATATCCCGAACTTTTTTTTGTCTCAAGAAAAACCCCAAACTTTAGGTTTAGTCCCAAATCTGCCCCGAACTTTTCTTTTGTCTCAAAAAAAACCCTAAACTTTAATTTTAGTCCCAAATCTACCCCGAATTTTGTTTTGTCTAAAAAAATCTCAAATTGGTACACATATGACAAATTTACCTAAAATTATTTTTTTTTTACCACAAAAAAAATTACCATATATTATTTTCCGTTAAATTTTATCATCAAATTTCTAAATTAAATAACACGTCGCAATTAACGGGTATACTAATTTGGGGTTTTAAAAATTTTATCATCAAATTTCTAAATTAAATAACACGTCGCAATTAACGGGTATACTAATTTGGGGTTTTACCCTCCGTTTGTACTAAAAAAATCACTAATTTTTGATCTGTTCTCAAATATACCCCATGGTCTAGTCCCAACTTAACATGACATTTCGACATAGATAATAAATACATATAAACAAGATGTTATAGAAAATTATTTTCAAAATAAAACCATTTTAGGATATAAAAAATTAGGGATTACTAATACAGCTTTTGGACAGAGGCTAATGAGGGCAAATTTAGGATTATAGTAAAATTTGATGATTTTCTTTTTGACAACAAAAAATTGGGATAGATTTGGGAATAGATTAAGAGTTTGGGGTTTTTTCTGAGATTAAAGAAAAGTTTGGGGCAGATTTGGGACTAAACCTAAAGTTTGAGGTTTTTTCTGAGACAAAGAAAAGTTCAGGGCAGATTTGGGACTGAACCTAAAGTTTGGGGTTTTTCTTGAGACAAAAAAAAGTTCGGGGTATATTTGGGACTAAACCTAAAGTTTGGGGTTTTTTTTGGAATTGACCCATTTTTTTTGTGATATTAACCCTAGAAATAAAGGCAGTTTTGTGGACTGGCTCAATTAAGAAACAAAAAATAAATCAAAGAGAGAGACGAGGATACTTCAATAAGTTTATTGAAAAAAATAGTGTTTTAGTCAAGATAGTGATGAAAATATCTCTGCCCTAAAAGGAGATTTAATAATATCTATATGCATGTGATACTCATTTTGCTTTTCCATTATTAATTAACAAATGAAGATAGAAAGTGTGCTGGTACTTTAAAGGGTTAATACCACAAAAAACTCCAAATTGGTACACTTATAATAAATTTACCTTAAACTAATTTTTTGACCATGAAAAATTCCAAATTGATACACCTATGACAAAATTGCCCTAAACTAATTTTTTGACCATTAAAAACTCAAAGCTAGTATAATTGTGATAAATTTATCCTCTGTTATTTTCCATTAAATTGGACTAATACTACAAAAAATCACAAACCGGTACACTTATGACAAACTGAGAGTAAAATTCCCAACTGTCATTTAACTCAACAATTTGACAATAAAATTTAACATAAACTAATAGAGGGTAAATTTGTCATAAGTGTGTCAATTTAGGGTTTTTAGTGATCAAAATGTTAGTTTGGGGTAAATTTGTCATAGATATACCACTTTGAGGTTTTTCATGGTATCAACCCTACTTTAAATTAGACTCCGTTTGTTTCGCGAAAAATATGATGTATTTGAAAAATATTTTTAAGAAAGTCATTTTCCTAAAAAAATAACAATAATTTATAATGTTTGACTGAAATCTAAAAATCAACTTGCTTGAGGCTTGTGAGCTTGGGGCTGGCCAAATCCAAGCAAGGGCGAGCCTAGGCTAGGCCAAGGTCAGTGAGCTTGTGGCTTGCTTAAGGCCAGTGAGATCAAGCTCATTTATGGCCGTTGTCGAGGTCCAATGACTAGTAGAGGGAGAAGGACAAAGAAAAAAAAAAGGAAAAGGAAACAATGAAAAGAATAAATAATAATTTAAAAATTCAAATTTTTTTTTCTTGAGATAAAGTCATAAAATTGAAATCATTTTCCGAATAAGATTCAAACAATAGAAAATGTCAAGATCACATATCACCAAATAAAGGAAAACTAATCATTTTCCTAATAAAAGATTTCTGAAAAAGTATTTTCCTTTATCATGAAATTTTCCTCCAAACAAATGTAGCCTTAATCTCTATTAGTCTATATATTTAAGCCCAATCCCTTATTCATGTCACTTTTTACTTTTAAAACTAGGCTTGCATAAAAAATTAAAACTACACACTACTTTCTCATAACCAAGTAACTACCCAATTCACACAGCTTCAATAACTATTTACTGCATATCCACTGAATTAAATAATCACTCAATTCCTTAAGAACCCATTTCTTTTCTCTTCAAATGTAACTAGGGTTGTGCAACTAGTTCAGTTCTACCCTAGTTTCGAACTGAACTGCCCATATAAATAGGTCCAGTTTCTGCTTCCAATTTTTTGGAATCAGTATCATGTAGGTAAATTCCAAATTCTGAGTACTAAACGTACCCACCTATTGAGGAGCTGGTTAGAACCTGTTTTATGATGATTAATCTTTCCTAAATGAGCTTAACCTTCTTATTGCTTTATATTTTGTTTTTGTTTGTCTATATTTTACTTTAAGCCATTTTGTTGCTCTTATATATCTTGCTATAACTGCCTTGGTTTTCTTTTAAAAAATGAAGCAAAAAAAGAAAAGAAAAAAGAAACTAGTTTTAAATAGACTTTGGAACCTGACCGGACAAACATGACAGGTTCTAGTGTCCAAGACAAATAAGATATGTTGTGGGTTCAAAAAGGGGAAATCAATTCTAACGGGGTAAATTCTAAATTCTAGGTCTAGAACCTGATTACTATGGAATCGATCACCCCTAAATGTAGCCCACCAACGACCATACACATGCATAGCGTGTACCTCAACGCTAGTGTTTTTATTTGTAGAATATTTCATATTTGTTAGACATGGTATTGATCTGTTGATTCCCTTTAGCCGCTACTAATCTTATAATTTATGCAGATTGCATTGGAGTATTATGACATGAGACGCATATGTGATGCTTATAAAAAAAAAAAAAAAACACAGGATAATGTTATGTGATGATCAATATCTCAAGGTGTTATCAATCTACTCGATATGTATTGGTGAGCAGTTTCCCAAGCATAAGAATAAACAAGTAAAGAAACAGGCTATATATTCCTTCTAATCATTTCCGTTACCCAACATACATGGATAGTGGAATTGTAATATATTTAGAAACTCTTTCTGCACAAATGGTTCGAAATTTATATATAACTGTTCTAATGACAAACAATTACAATATGATTTTTCCATTTAGTTTCATCAATATTGTTTTGTTATACAAATTAGTTAGTCTCTAAAGGTACTTCACTGAATTCGAGTTTTTCTTTTTTAATTCACTTTTCTATAGTTGATTGCCCTATACTGGACATATGGTGTCTATTTTTGTTGGCGTTTTGGCCCCCCGAACTGCTACCTTCTAGATCCGTACCTGAATTAAGCTTGTCCTATGAATATCAAAATAAAATAAGGAAACGCACCTTGCCCATACCGTAGATTATGGACGTATCTGAATCAGACTTGATCTGTCTAAGAATCTTTTCTCTGTAATCCTTGTAAAACATGCCACCCTCGGGAGTGTCGTGTAATATCGAACAATATTGAATTACGACTTGGCATTCATCTGGAATCATTGTGTCTGATGCATTTGTCCCATATTCCAACTCCAAGGAGGGGCACCAATCCACTTTAAAAAGGTTCAAACATCCTAACTCGTCCAGGCCTTCCAGAACCCGTAGGTTATTGCAAGCTCTGATTCTCAATTCCATCAACTTTTGCAATCTCGACAGGTCACTTAACCTCCTAATTGACGTACAGAAATTGCCCTCCATGTTCTCCAATGTTTCCAATGCCCCAAAACCATGAATCTCTGTCAACTGCGGGCAGTCCTCTAGTTCCAATTCTTTTAGATTCTTCAGGCCGGACGGAGAGAATATTATTTTTCCGAGGCTTGGAAAGTCGCGGAAACTTAAATGTCTCAACTGTTCTGACCCGCTGAGTTGGATCTCCTTTTCCATAGAGTGACAGAGCTTCAGTATCATCAAATTTCTCAAGTTGGATAAATGTGGGAAAGTTGTTATTGAGCTATAAATTCTCAGCATTGCTGATTTAGTGGGCTGCATGAGAAACTTTGGGCATAGGTTGCCAGAAATGGAAAGTTCCCTAAGACGAGAAAGGGAACCCAATGCAGTTGACAAATCAGTAATGATCCACAGGCACAGAGTCAAATTTTCCAACTTGGACAACTTCCCAATCCACTCTAAGTTATAGGTTTTAATTGAGAGGCTCGATGAACGTAACAAAGGATATTCACTGCCATCCAATAAGAGAAGATTAACTAGATTAGTCAAATTTGAGAGATCTGGAACAAATTGTAAGGATTGAGAACTCACAAGTAGATGAGTCAAACTTGTGGGAAGCGATGGCAACATTTGCAGCTTATCGCAATTCCAGAGGATCAATTCTTCTAGGTGAGGGAGCACAGCAATCGTTTTTGGCACTCGACAAATGTCAGTGTATGATAGATCTAGGATTCTCAAAAAGGACAAATTTCCAATAATACTTGAAACTTCGCCCATCATAGCAGAACATCGTCCAGCACGTATCACTTCAAGCTTCAATGCCAACCCAATGGCTGAAGGAAACTCTGCTAGCTGGCAAGATTCCATCTCTATCACATTCAAAGTCTTTAGATTTCCAATAGAATGGGGTAACACTTCAATGAGCGTGGACGACAGATCCAATTCAATTAGAGACTCTAGGTTTCCGGTCGAATCTGGAAGTTCCTTTAGTTCTCTACATCCCGCAAGAGATAGACACTTGAGATTCACAAGACATCCAACGGAATAAGGTAATCCTTTAATTGATGTGAACGATAGATCCAACTTGATCAATGAATTTAGCTTTCCAATTGAGTCTAGGAGTTTCCTCAACTGTGAGCAGTTACTCAAACATAAGTGCTTTAGGTTCACTAATAGGCCAATTTCGCCAGGTAGATCTCTCAATCGATAGCAATCCTTAATATTCAAGTAAGCCAGTTGTTTTAACTCCCCAATGGAGCGTTCAATTTGAACCAATTGTTGACATCCTTCAATGGTCAATCTTTCTAGAGAAAAGCACCCCGACAAGTCGATTTTGACCATATTTAGATGGGTCATCTTTAGAACTTTCAAATGGTGGAGCATCTATGAAAAGAATAAAGCATTATACAATGTCATCAGACGATGCTACTGTAAGAAAAGTGTACAACAACACACATACCTTTATTTGGCTCCACCCCTCCCAATCATTGGCATCATTAAATTCAGAGAGCTGGAGGACAACCAAGTTATGTGGGAACAGATTAGTCGCCATTAAATCTAGAGGACAATGATGCCAAGAAAACCATCTTAACTTTGAAAAGAGATTGGTAAAGTCCCCGATAAAGTTCCCCCCGTCTAATTCAAGGAATCTTAGATTTGGCAGCCTAAAGAAATCTTCATCAGTAATGATAAATAGAGTAGGATCTCCAGCTAGACTGAGGGCTTCGATATTTCCTTTATTTTGCCAAATACACAGACTATTAGAAAGAGCTTTCAATTTTTCTCTTCTTCACACAGTGGAAATTTGATCTCAAATGGCTAATTCTATGCAAAGAAAGACAAAATTTGTGCTCTTGATGTTATTACCTCTCTAGTTTTCACTATGTCTACAGCTTCCTCAGAAATCCACAATCTGCTACGCTTTGCTGGATCTAGGTTTTCCCCATGGACAATCCAGCGCCCCAGGTCTTTTAGCACATCATGCATCCATAACCCATTGTTCTCTCCAATATGTATCAATGATAGAGAATTGAGAACTTCAATTTCTATTTGTGGAAAAAATTTGCACTCTTCCCACATGTAAGATGTATTAATCTCCTCCTCATAGAAGAAAAAACATGCAACATCAAGGAAAATTTGCTTTTGCTTGAAATTTAAGGCGTCATAGCTAATTTTCAATTTCTGGTGGACCTCTTCAGGAGCAATGTTCATTATCTTTTCTAGTGTATCTTTCCACACAATTTTGTGCTTCCCATAAAGAAATGAACCTATGACCTCAATGACCAAAGGAAGTCCTCCAATAGTAGAAATAATATCCCTTGAAAGCTTGTCATAATAATCATCCGGAGGAGATTCTCTTTTGAATGCATGATTTATATAAAGCTGAAGTGCTTGATCAGCATTCATTTCATTCAGTTCATAAAGTATGATTTTCTCTCCACTTACTAGGATGCTTTTATTTCTTGTCGTAATTACTACTCGAGTTCCTATACCAAACCAAGTGACCTTGCCTATTAGTTTCTCAAGTTGTTCCCTATGGTCCACATCATCTAGAACAATTAAAACCTTCTTATCATGGAGTTTTTCCCTAATAACCTTCAGTCCATCGTCAATGTCATTGATTTGAACAATACGCTTAGTCTCACCAAGGATGTCGGATAGCATTTTCTTTTGCAGAAATACTAGGCCATTGCAGCGTGATGATCCACAAACATCTCGCAAGAAGCAATACCAATCAAAGTTAGAAATGAGCTTGTCAAAAAGAGCCTTGGCAAGGGTTGTCTTTCCAACACCACTTGGGCCATGAATTCCAAGGGACCGTGCGCCACCAAAGTCATAGTCCAACAAGTCCATTATGGCTTCCACTTGATCATCTATTCCGACTAAATGGTCAGTTGCGCAATCTCCTTTTGCCTTCATCTTGATTGTGATATCTTCCATGTCCAGTACAATAAATTCCCGTTGCTATGATGGGCAATGGTCTCCCAGTTAGAGACAAGGAAAATGCTATAAATAGTAGGGGTTGCGAAAGTAAAGACTGTCAGTGATTAGTGTTGCCAGTTGCCACACCAAGTAATTGGGAGAAGAACACTAGAAGTACCACAACTTATTCTGACACTCACTTTAGTGCTAAAACTTTTCGCCAACTCACTTAAGTGTTAAAATCGGAAAAAAATGATCACATAATACCTCCGGTGAGAAATTCTGACTAAAAAAATTACGTGAGTTTTATAACATGAAGTGTTCACTTTTTTATTAAAATTAACATTGAAGTGATGACTTTTTACCAACTATTGACATTAAGATGGTCACTTTTTAACTTGTTATCTGACGTCGTTTTAGGGTATTTATGCTAATACAAGCATCCAACGAGCTACGTCAACTTAGGATATTAAGAAAAAATTCCACATCAAATTTCCAGCCAAACAAATCATGGTTGGCATTCAAAAAATTTGCACTTAAGTGATTTGGTTTGGTATTAAAGTGAGCACCGTATACAAGTTGTGGCACTTCTAGTGGCCTTCTCCCTCAAGTAATCCCATCAACTATAATTGTTCCCTATAACGTATGTCTAACATAAATATCCTTTTTCCCTCATCCTTTTGCAAAATATGCTTAATGAAGGGGAAAGTAAAAGCATATCCACCGATAGATCGAAGTTAGACCGATGGAAAAGAACATGTACAATGACAGGTCGAGGGGGTTACTCCGGGCTTGATACTATTTCTGTCATGTTTTATGGAATCTTACATAAAATTCTGTATCATGCTGGTTTGTTTGTTTCTCGTGTAACTTCATCATAAAAGAAAACGTTATCTGTGAAAATCATTTTCAAAAAATATAATTAGTTTTATCTGCTTGGTAATTCGTTGAAAAGCACATAAACCACTATCTTAGTGAAGAAAATCATTTTGTGGTGAGAGAGTTGTTATGCTTCGGAAAATATGTACCTCTACTCAAAACTTGGACTTCACTTTCCTAATTTAAAGCATGCGTATTTTCTTTGCCCATAAATATTTTTCTATTAACTAATCATTTTCAATGAATTAAACATGTGAAAGTTTGAAAAAAACTAAATCACAAAATGCTCTCTACTGAAACAAACACACCCTGCGTAATGGAATTTTTTTTTTTATAGCTCATGACGTATATTGACCGTCATGGTCTAGTTCAAAGTTCCCATAAGAAAAAGACCTTTCGGGCTCTCTCTTCTAGGGTTTAGCCATCGGAGACCAACCACCAATTCCACCAAACTGACAACAGTCAAGTTCGGTGGCCATCGTCGCCACCTCCAACAACGGAAAGGGTGGTGGCCGCGGCGAGGCAAAAGGGAATTCAAATTCTTTGTGGGTAAGTTGTAACACTCAATCCAAATCTGAGCGACTTTTGACCACAACACAGCTCAAATATTGCAAGGAAACAGAGGAGTCGGGCAAAACTCACATTGGCCTGCCGAGAGGAAACCACTTATCCTTGTCGAGATTCAGTTCTCCGATGACACGATTAGCATGGAGCGACTTCTTTGGGTCATCCAAGGTCTCATCGATGTTTATCGACAGAAAGAGATAGCCGATGGTCTAACTGCAGACGACAATAAAAGAATCTATTAAGGTGAGTGACACATGCATTGAAATAAATTTTAACCGGCGGATTTCATTGTTCTATACATGGTTAAGAGTCGGTCAACAGATCGTGGAGGGCGACAACACAGTGAAGAGCTAAAAACTTAAAGCAAGGAAGCCATCGAAGGTGGTGATAGAGAAGGAAGATTTACTGGGCGATTGGGAATTCGTTAGTAGAAGAAGCGATGAGCGAGTTCCGACTGGCGTTGTAGGTAGCGCAGAGACCTCCTCGAGCCCTGTTTCGATTCATGATGAGCCACAAGCAAGTCTGCAATCGGCGCTGCAACTTCGCAATTCCTAGCAGTCGCCACCCTTGCGCAATGGTAGCTAGCAGTGGAGCCACCACTGTGCGGTGGCCCGTAAGCCCCCCCTGCTCGCAGCAGCGACCCTCAACGAGGCCCGACAAGGATCAACAACCCTTGCAGCTGCTTCTCCAAAATCTCTTAGCCCCTACCCCGCTTCTCTCTACCTTTTATTTCTTTTTTCTCTTTAGATTTTTTGGTTCGTCTCTCCCTATTAAAGCAACTTACGCTAAGAAGATTAAAAAAAGTCATGTCACGTAATAGTTGTTAATAATGTTGTAGGCGTAATAAGGAAAATGCCATCAAAAACTTTAAATTATATTACTTGTGATAAATTTATTCTGAATTTTTTTTTTGTGATTATAAAAACTCCAAACTATACCACTTATGATAAATTTATCCTAAACTTTATCTTATGATACTAAAAACTCTAAATTATGTCCATTATAACACATTTACTCCAAACTTTCGTTTATAACACAAAAAACCTGAACTTATATTCGTATAACAAATTTACCTAAAATTTTTTTGACCAAAGAGCATTTTCGTCTTTTTTTTCTTATTTTTCTTATTTTCCCTTTTTCTTTTTCCTTTCTTCTCTCTTCCCTCCACCTTGCCCAACTCTGACACCGATGGCCAGCTTCCCTCCACCATGGCCGTTGAAGGGAAGAGAGAAGAAAGGAAAAAAAGAAGAAGAAAAAAACAAAAAGGAAAAAAATGAAAATGCCTTTCGGTTAAAAAGTTCATAGTCATATGAGTACAATTTCAAGGTTTACAATGGGCATAATTTGGAGTTTTTAGTGTCATGCAAAAAATTCAAAGTAAATCTATCACAATAGGTATAGTTTAGGGTTTTTGGTAACATTTTTCCAACATAATATTGCCATCCTTTTTGTTTTATTTAAAAATTTGGCTTTTTTATTTTATTTTTTTAGTTTTGGCCTTTTTGTGCTGTCTTAATGAAATTTTTTTACTTGTTCTCCCTATTAACGCAAACCTACACCAAGAAGTTTAGAAAACATCGCGTTCCATATTAGTTGTTGGTACTGTTGCCGGCGGAATCTTTGCCTTCTACCGGGAATTTATAAATAAAGATGTCCCAATCGGCCTGCTCCGTTCTCTTTTCCCTTTCATTTCTTTTTCTGTCTGTAATTTTTTGGGCTTTATAGTTTATTATTTCAAATAATTTGGCACTTTTTTTTTAATTTTTTTACTTTTGGCCTTTTCAATTTGTCTGATTATGAAAAAAATTTATTTGTTCTCCCTAGTAGTGCAACGTACGCTAAATAGACTAGAAAAAACCATGTTGCATAGCAATTGCCGGTAGCGATTACGGCAAAGCTCCGGTGGCCATCATCGGATCCTCAGACAAAGGTGGCCACGGTGAGGCAAAAGAGAACGCGAATTCCAACACTCTGAGCGACTATTGACCACGACACGGCTCGAACATTGCAAGGAAATGGAGAGGCCAGGCGAAAATTACCTTGCGCTGCTGGGACGAAACCACTGCCAAATTCTGGAGCGAAACCATATGTCATTGTTGAGCTTCAGTTCTCCGATGATACGGCCAGCATGGAGCGACTGCGTCGGGTCATCCGATGCCTCATCAACGTGTATTGATCCAAAGAGACACCTAATAGTCTAACAGCAGAAGAAAGTGAGACAATTTATTGGGTGGGAGGAGCACGCCTATTTAAATGGATTTCCGCCGGAAGATGTTAGCTTACGTCTCTCACTCGATCAGGCAAATAAGAAAAAGTGGTACTTTTCCACGTTTCTCTTGTCTCTTTCAGCGGTGATAGTGTTAAGGACACCAAATCTAGACACATACCATTGAAAGGCAAAGCTGTAACAATATATGGAAATCTCAATATGTGCTTATTATTGAAACAGATTTGGTGAACAGTCGCCAATTTTGGTTTGAAAAAATCAAAGATATACCTTTGGAGTAAGTGATTCATAACCTTATTCTAATGATTCATCTTGTTATCTGGAGCTTGTTTTATTTTGAAATAATTTGAGATTTATCTTGGTTTGTGGTTAGACTATTATATTTCTCTATTGTATTTTTATGAAAATGAATAAAATGTTACTTTGAAAAAAAAAAAAACAGAGCCACAAGTAAGTGGTGATTGGCATGCAACTCGGTAATTTCTAACCCTCATGCAGTGGTGGTCACCAGTGGAGCCACTGTTGGGTGGTTGCCCGCGACCTCTCATCTGCCTGCAATTTTTTAGGATATTAGGCCGTTAGTTTTTTAAGAAGAGTACACCATCAATAAATCATGAAATGTTTGGAAGAGGGCAAAATAATCACTTTCCAAAGTTGGAGTCCGCATTTTGTGTGAATTTGGTGGAAAGTCATTTTTGTGGACGGCAGATCTTGACCTTTCACACGGTTTTTCACTTGTTCCAATTAATGAAAGTTCGTCCCACCCATGCGTAGGTGCAAGAAAAAATTGTTTGGGAAGCATATAAAGACCTTTTTCCAAAATCTAAGTCAGGATTTTGTGTGTGGATTTGGTCAAAGGCCGTTTTTGTGAAAGTTGAATGTCAGTTTTTTGTTTCACTCGTTTTGATTGATGCAAACGATTGTCCCACTTATGCTCAAATCTCGATCTTTTGTTTCACTTGTTTCAATCGATGTAAAAGCCCGTTTCACTCATGTATGGTGCAAGAGAAAATTGTTTGGGAGAGCATATAGGAATCTCTTTCCAAAGTAGGAATCAGCATTTTGTTTGAATTTGGTGGAAAGTCGTATTCTTAAACGTCGGATGTTGACCTTTAGTTTCACTTGCTCCAATCAGTGTGAAAGCTCGTCCCACTCACGCATAGGGTAAGAGAAAATTGTTTAAGGAGCAGATGCAAATCTTCTCACAAGGTTGGAATCAGCATTGTTTTCAGATTTGGTGAAAAGCCGCTGTCCTAAATGTCGGATACCAGACCTTTTGTCCCACCCTTTCCAATTAATATAAAAGCTCCTTTCACTCGCATACTACTGCAAAAATAAATAAATAAAATGTCTCTGAGAGCATTTAGAAAAGTTGAGTCAGCATTTTATTTGGATTTGATGGAAAGTCCTTTTCTTGGACGTCAAATCTCGACCTTTAGTCTCACTCATTCCGATTAATGTAAAAGCTTGTTCCACTTATGCACGGTGTAAGACAAAATTGTTTGGAAGCATATGCAAATCATTTTTCAAAGTTTGAGGCGGCAATTTTTTGTAGAATTGATGGTAAGTCATTTTCCTAAACATTAGATCTAGACCTTTTTTGTCCCACTCATTCCAGTGACTGTACAAGCTCGTCCCACTCATATATAGTTGAAGGAAAAAATTATTTGGGAGAGCATATAGAAATCTTTTTCCAAAGCAGGAGTCGGCATTTTGATTGGATTTGATGGAAAGTCGTTTTACTTGGATGTCAAATCTCGACTTTTAATTTCACTTAGAAATGAGCGATTTCAAATTATTTACAAATTTCATTTCGAATCTAAAACTTACATGTTGGTATGAGTTCCTCATTTTTTAATACCTAAAACCTATATATTGGAATCTACAATCCGAAACTTACCATTTCACATATTTCAAGGTTTAATAGGTTCCTTTATTTATTTATTTATTTTTTTAATTTTTAGTTAAGAAAAATGAAAGTAAACACAACACCAATATCAATCTGCATTGCTCATCCACTCAATAGGTAAATTAATAACTACATCAGCAAGTAAAAGTGGCACCTAAAAATCTACCAAAATCAAGCTCCAAACCAACAAGAACTGAAAAACACTCTACCTTTCTATTCCATCCCTCAAACAACTCGAACCGAACATAATTTATCATCGGAAATTTAAGCAAAAAACATGGCCATTTCTTTACCCAATTTCACAAGAACCCGCATTACCAATTGCACGCATCTCGCGAGGGACCAAACCTCAAGGGATCATAAATTGAGCACTAGATCCACAGAATCCCCTAGCTCAAAGGGACAAGAAGAGCGTCGGAGGGACACCGTGAACGCACGATGTGGGGTAAAGGAATCGTACTTGAATGAGCTTGGAAGGCAAGTTTCAGGAGATTTGTAAGCAAGAGAAACCACTCTAAGACAAAGACAGAGTGCGATTTGCATGCAATGAAACAATGATTTCCGCCTGTGTGAGAGAGAGAGAGAGACAGATAGAGCGGAGATTTGGAAGCCTGAGCGTTCAATCACAACGGAGCGAAATCATCGACGAGAAGATGATGGTGCTCTTAGGGATGAAAAGTTTAGGGTAACACATTTAGGTTTCTGGAGAAGAAAAATGGAAAAGCGAAGGAGAGTGACAAATAGAAAGGCAAAGAGAAAAATTACGATTGAGTTGGGTGCACTACTTGTAACCCTACTATTTTTAGGTTCTCAATTCAGTTCCGATTCTCATTTCCCTAGTTATGAGTCCGGTTCTAGTTCCTGGTTCGGCTCCCCTAGGCACTCAGAATTGGACATTCTAACCTTAGAACTTGATACCAAATCGATGGGAACTGGCTAAATTCTCTGATTCTTGATTTTATCATGTAATTGTGCTCACCTCTAGTTTCACTCTTTTCAATCAATCTAAAAGCTCGTCCAACTCACACATGGTGCAAGAGAAAATTGTTTAGAGAGAAAATGAAAATCTTTTTCCAAAGTAGGAGTAAGCATTTTTTTGTGGACTTGGTGAAAAGTGACTTTCCTAAAAGTCAGATCTATGTGCATGATTTCAAAGAAATTTTGTGAGAGAGCAAATAGAAATCTTTTCCAAAATTGTTTGGATGTGGTGGAAAGTGATTTCGTGGACGTTATATCTCAACCTTTAGTTTCAATAGTTTCAATCTATATAAAAGCTCGTCCCACTCACGGATGGTGTAAGAAAAAATTGTTTGGGCGGCATATGAAAATTGTTTCCCAAATTGGAGTCCACATCTCTTGTTGATTTGGTGGGAAGTCGCTTTGCTGAACGTCACATCTAGATCTTTTGTCCCACTCGTTCTAATGAATGTAAAAACTCGTCTCACTCACGGCTGATGCAAGAGAAAATTGTTTAGGGAGCATATAAAAATCTTTTTGCAAACTTTGGAGTCATAATTTATATTGATTTGGTGGAAAGTTGTTCACCTAAAAGTCAAATCTAAATTTTTTGTTCCATTCGTTCCAATGAATGCAAAAGCGTGTCCCATTCACACAGGGAAGCAATAAATATTGTTCGAGAGAGCAAACGGATATCTTTTTCCAACGTCGGAGTTCTTTGAATTTGGTGGAAAGTCATTTTCTTACCCGTCGAATCTCGACCTTTAGTTTCACTAGTTCCAATCATTGTAAATCTCATCCCACTCGTGCACGACGCAAGGAGAAATTATTTGGGAAGCAGATAAAATAGTTTTCCAGAGGTTTTTTTATTTTTAAGCTTTGGTAGATGGTTGTTTTCCTAAACGTCATATCTAGACTTTTTTTTTCTCACTCGTTCCGATAAATAGATTTAATTTGATGCATGACTATATATTAGGCCTAAATAAATCCTTAAACTACTTTATCTGAATTCTGATGTGAATTATAAGACATAAAACATAGGATATTTTCATTATGTTTGGGAGGAAAAATATATAATTTTGAATAAAGAATGCAAAACGTGCAGATACCGGCATGTAAAAATAAGAAACGCAATCAACCACGATGTCTTTATTGGAAGGACTGTCGTTGGCGGCCCTGATAGGTAAAAATACCCCCAAAAGAAGATAGGCCAGTGAAGACGACCTCAATTTTACTTCACTGAAAACCCGCTCGTCCCACTCACTCACAGTTACAAGGGAAAATTATTTGGGAGAGCATTAGAAATATTTTTATCAAAGTAGGAGTCTACACTTTGTTTATAATGGGTGGAAAATTATTTTCTTGGACGTTGTTTCACTCTTTTCAATCAATGTAAAAGCTTGTCCCCCTCATACATAAACTTTAAGTTTTGTATCAATTTTGGCCCAAACTTTCGTCTATCCTATGAAATAATACCATCTTTAACTCTAAACCAAATTATGGCTCAAACGTTATTTTGTTTCATTAAAAAAGCACCACCAATCTAGGCCCAAATGTTTTATTATCTCATTAAAAAGACAATTTTAGTTGAACTGAAATCTAGCCCATGACAAGTTTTTGTCAAGTTTTCACCAAGTACACATGTAATGAATTTGAATCTTTGTACCTTTAATAGCATATTAAACGGAAACTTGAAGAGGGCTAGATCCAAATGCTGCCTGATAGTTGGTGTTTACAAGACAATTAAAAGTTCATACTAGAATTGGTTAACGAGCTAATGTTAGTGCTCTTTTATGAGACAAAAAAATTTGAGCTAGATTTGAGGTGCGATCTAAAGTTGGTGCTTTTTAAAAGGACTTGAGTTTTTTTTAACTCGGTCCCACTTTAATTTTACTCTATTGTTTAGGCTTTTGTTCTGCCTCCTTATAGAGCGTGGGAGTCGAAAATCCACTTCTGCAACTAAATCGTCCACATCTCAACCTCCTGAAAAAGTGGGGATTCGAACCCTCACCTCCTCCCTTTTCATATAAGAAGAGTGGCCGCTGAAGTAAACTCCAGTAATTAAAAGGACTTGAATTTGAGTTGGTGTTTTTAAGAGAATTGGGCTGAAAATACGTAATCTACTTTGCCTTTTTGCTTCTCCTTTTTCTCCCTTCTGCATACCGATATAAATATTGTCACACAATATCTTCTCTACTAATGATTGAAATCTTCATGCTCGTTTGGACAAATAGAGAAAAGGAAGAATGGAAAATTTGGAGAAATTTGAATTTCACCTTCTCGTCCTCTCACAAAGCTTTCAAATTTTTCTTGTTCTCACCTGCAATGGTTGCTCCCACCTCCCATCTCCATAATGTCGCCATCTCTCTCTCTATATATATAGATACTCGACCCCCCGTCTCCGTTTATTCGAGAGCATATGGTTATCTCTAATGTTATTGTTGGTAGAGGTGATGAAAAAGGAAAATAAAAAAACTCAAATAGAAGGAAAGGAAAATGGAGGAATTGTGTTATAGTGTATTTAGATGTTAGCGAGAAAAAGGAAATAATTGGTAAGGACTTGAATATGCTTTTATCATAGAAATAATCCAAGTAGAAAAAATGAAAAAAAAATTATCAACAGTATAATCCTTGCAAATCCTTTCGTCTTTCCGAAGGATTTGAAGAATTATACAAAATCAATTATACCATCACTCGCAATCCCTCGTAATCCACTCATTTATTTTCTCTCCATCCAGAAAAGACGTTATTTTCAAAAAGGTTTTCTCCTCCTTTTAAATCTTATCTGCCAGATATGGTACAACGTTTTGTCTAATGTTCAATCAAATCCGAAACATTTCGAAATTGGTATAATCAAGTCATTCTAACAAGATTTTAGCTAATTTTACCGCCGTGATGCCATGTCAAATAAAAAAAATAGAAAGCAAAATAAAAACCAAAAGGCCCTAAATAAGAAAGGGAAAAAGCCACAAAATTTTTTGAACTTTATCAAGTGTGACATATTTACCCTTATGACATTTAAAACCCTAAATTTATACCATGCATTTACCCTAAACTTTTTTTTTATAACATCAAAAACCCCAAACTTATACATGTGTCACACATTTATTATAAATTTTTTTATGACACTAACTTTTAGTAAAATGTGTTACACAAATACAAGTTTAGGTTTTTCGTATCATAAAAAAGAAGTTTTTGGTAAATGTGTCACATTATGAAAATTTGGAGTAAATGTGTCACATAAATATAAGTTTAGGACTTTTCGTATTATAAAAAAATTTCAGGTAAATGTGTCACAGTAGCATAGTTTAAAGTTTTTGGTAACTTTAACCCAATAAAAAATAAGATAAAAAAGCCAATAATAAAAAAGAAAATTTTCACAAAATTCCCTTTAACTTGGGGGTAGTACACACTTGCTCTATGTTTCAATAGTTACTCATTACCCACAAAGGATTTTCATTTTGTTACAACCGTTATACTCTATTATATATTCCAAATTAGCATGTGGAATGCACCTGATTTTTAAGTGATAAAAGTATATTTTCATCTCATTTATGAAGAAAATCTCTCTTCTACCCTTAATTTCTATAACAAAAATAAAAATAGAGAAAAAATTAACTAAAATATTAGTATCATAATAAATTTCAGTAAAAATATAAGGATTTTATTAATGTAAATATCTTTTTCCAAAGTCGGTGTCAACACTCTGTGGAGATCCTGGGGACAGTTTGTTTTCTTGAACCTGGGATCTTAACCTTCCACATGGTGTTTCACTTGTTCCGGTCAACGTAAAGCTCGTCCCACTTACCTTCCACATGGTGCTTTACTCATTCCAGTCAACGTAGAAGCTCGTCCCACTTACCCACGCGTAGCAGAGGAAGAAGATGGAATCGAGGACTGGAGTACTTTCGTCGCTTCAGAATGTTGGAGAACGGATTTGATATGATTCTAATTGATATTTTATATCCGTGACCAGATATTGTCGGAATATTTAGCAAGATAAATTCGGAAGACAATATCCCAAAATATTTTCTGTATATTTTTCTGATTCTATTTTGTACTATAAATACAGTCTTATGCTTGTACATTAACATATACAGAAATACAAATAAATCATTCCTTCACTTTCTTTCTTCCCTTTACTTTATGTCATGGTATCAGAGCAGTCTTTCTAAACCTAGCTTCCGCATTTACTGAATTGCCTATGTTTCTCTGAGTTAGTGTTGTTGCAAATCCCTGCCCTGCAAAACACACCAGCAAATCAAATAGGAATTCAAAACCTTTTATCATGGCAGACGATTCAACCCCTGTTTCACCTTCAACTGAAATTCAAACCCAAGAACAGGTCTCTGATTCCTCATCTGGCCAGAATCCAATTGGTGTTGCTCATGGGCCGACCTACGTCCCTGGCCCAAGTCAGTGGCCCCAAGTCCAATGGTATCCTTTTCAAGGTCAATGGGCTGGTGGGCAAGGGGCGTGGGCTCAATACCCCTATGGGCCCGTTGGAGATGAGAACATCGCTGGATTTGATGCCCAGCCCAATAGGAACGAGCAGGTCCAACAGGAACGAGTAGGCCCAAATGAAGAGGCGGGCCGGGCAAACCCAAGTCATCCAATCGGGCATGGGTCGGGTCAACCTGGAAATCCCTACCCGACACCTTCGCCCGGTTTCAACCCGGCACCTCCGCCTGGATTCTTGCCGTTTGCTTTTCCAGTCACCGGCGGCGGCCGCCCCGAACCAGGGGATGTCCTCTACACATCGCCAAACGATGGACCGGAGCTCCGGCTTATCCACCTACAGCTCACCGGACCGGAGAACTACACCGCATGGGCTCGGGAGCTCCGACGAGCCCTCGTTACAAAGGACAAAGAGGGATTTCTTGACGGCACAATCCCTTTTCCGGTTGAAGAGCGGCTCCAAAGACTCTGGCGAAAGTGCAATCAGCTTGTTCGAACGTGGATTGGCAACTGTTTGTCGCCCGAAGTAGCTGCTGGGCTTCCACCAACCGAAGACTCCCAACGTTTTTGGGAAAATATCCGAGAAATGTACGGCCGACTTGATCGGGTAAAACTGTACACAATCACACAAGCAATTTCAGAACTCAAGCAAGGAAATCTCAGTGTAACCGCCTGTTTCAATCGACTATCAGCTCTGTGGAATGAGCTTGAAGCGGCTGAAGAACGGCTCGAAGGGCCCGAAAGCACGCTAAAGCAGTACAAGGAAATGAAGGAAAGGGAAAAAGCGACGAGGTTTTTATTAACCCTAAATGAATCGTACTCACCGTTCCGTTCGCAAATCCTTGCGATGGATCCTCCACCATCGCTTGGACGAATCTACCAGCTAGCCGTGCAAGAGGAGAGCCAAAAATTAGCCGCGGCCGAGCACGTTCGAGCAGGAGACGGAACCAGCTTGGCAATTTTCTCCTCTGACATGGCTTCAGGAGAGAAGAAGGAGGCCAGATCTGGAGAAAAGTCTTCTCTGGCTGCAGCGTCTAGAAGAGAAGGCAACCCTAGGATGGACGGCTGGGATGCGCATAGAGGATCCAACGGTGGAGACGCGCGGGGACGATCGAACGGCTGGGATGCAAGCGCTAGATCTGATAGTTGGGATGCGCGAATGCCATTGAACGGTTGGGATGCGCGTGACAGATCCGACGGTTCCAGATTAAATGAATCAAGCGGCCATTATAAAGGATCCTATGGCCCAAAGCATGCCACGTCATCTGGGAAGGTTAGTGGCCAAAATTCTAAAATTAAGAATAAATATTGTGAGTATTGCAAATGTCCACACCATACCATAGAAACATGCTGGAAATTGCATGGAAAGCCCACTAACAGAAACAGAAAGGAATCTACTGCCTATCAAGTCTCAATACAAAAATTTGATGGAGCACATCAGACGATCACTCCAGAGCAGTACCAAAGCATCATACAAGTTCTGAGTCATTTGAAGACCAGCGATAAAAATGCAAGTTTTTCAGGTACTTTTCTATATAAGGAAAATTATTTTTCAAGTGATGCATGGATTATCGACTCAGGGGCTAGTGATCACATAGTTTGCAACAAGCAATTTTTTTCCCATATCAGAGAACCACAATCTCCCATATCCGTACGACTTCCCAATGGAAATATTACTCATGTTACCAAAATTGGTATTGTCCACCTCGGTCCAAAATTCATCCTCAGGAATGTATTATATATTCCTGATTTTGAATTCAATCTTCTTTCTGTATCAAGGGTGTGTGAGGATAACTCCTGTCATGCTATATTCAGTTCTGAAAACTGCTTCTTTCAGGACCTTTCGACTGGCAATCTGATGGGCTTGGGTAAAGTTCAAGAAGGGCTATATTTTTGGATTGATTCGCCAGGAGATTTGGAATTTTTAAATAAAAGCATTTCTTGTAATGCAATTACCAAAAATAAAAATCTCCTTTTTCATCAACGATTAGGTCATAGTGCAAGTGTTCCTCACCCAAATTGCCCAGTCTGTCCTTTAGCTAAACAATCTCGTATACCTTTTCCGACAAGTACATCTCGGGCAGATAGAATTTTTTCCTTACTTCATGTGGACATATGGGGTCCTTATCATACCCCTCATCGTGATGGATCTCGTTTCTTCCTCACTATCGTTGATGATTATTCACGTGCTACTTGGGTGTATCTCATGCAATCAAAGAGTCAGGCTTTCTCGAATATATCGAAATTCATTCCCATGATTAGAAATCAATTCAATAAATCTGTGCAACGCATTCGTACAGATAATGGTCGTGAATTTTTCACTACCGATTGCAAAGAGTTTTTTTCTTCTTATGGAATATTGCACGAGAGTTCCTGTACTTACACACCACAACAAAATGGGATTGTTGAACGCAAGCATAGACATCTTTTAGAAGTAGCATTTGCGTTGAAGTATCAAGCCTCTATTCCTGAAGATTTTTGGGGAGATTGTGTGATCATTGCAGCCTATCTGATCAATCGTATGCCCACTCGGATTCTAAATGGCAAGACTCCTTTTGAGATGATCTATAACAAAAGGCCAGCTAATGATCATCTCCGAGTATTTGGTTGTTTATGTTATGCAACCACGGTAGGCCCTCGAGACAAGATGGACCCCCGTGCCACTACATGTGTTTTTATGGGATATTCCACCCTTTAGAAGGGATACTGGGTTATGGATATTTCCACGAGGGATTTCTTTATCAGCAGGGATGTTATCTTTCACGAAGATGTTTTCCCATTCAAGGAGTTGATGAATTCAGACCCGACTCTATCTTCTTTAGAAAAACAACGACCATTTTTATCTGATGAAGATTTGTCCATCGGACCACAGTATCTCTTTGCACCAGAATATTCTATGCAAGTTACTGAGGAGCCCATGCCACCTGTCATTGAAGAAACGGCGGATGAAATATCTCCATCTCCTTTGACAACAACAACATCAGATACGATTTCTAGTCTTTCACAGGAAATCGAATCATCAATACAAGAAGAAGCATCACCTGCTCAGCCTCGGCGTTCACAACGACATATTCGTCCACCTACCTGGACCAAGGACTATATATGTTTAGCAACGAGTTCAACAGGTACACAATACCCAATCTCCTCTTATGTTTCCTTTAGTCGGCTATCATCGGACCATGCATGTTGCATTAGCAATATATCAGAAGAACAGGAACCATCCTCCTTCGTCGAGGCGGCATGTGATCCACGTTGGCAACAGGCAATGGAATCAGAACTCACTGCACTCATGGAAAACCACACCTGGGACATTGTCCCACTGCCTCCACATCGAAAAGCTATAGGTTGCAAATGGGTGTACAAAATCAAATTTAAAGCAGATGGGTCTATTGAACGTTACAAGGCACGATTAGTTGCCAAAGGGTTCACTCAAAGAGAGGGTCTCGATTATCAAGAAACCTTCTCTCCTGTTGCCAAAGAAGTTACGGTCCGTTCCTTCCTATCTATTGCAGCTATTCGCAATTGGCCATTACATCAAATGGATGTTCACAATGCATTTCTTCATGGTGATCTAAATGAAGAAATTTATATGGAGCTTCCTCCAGGTTTACGCAGACAGGGGGAGTCACGGGTGTGTCGTCTGCGTAAATCCCTTTATGGGTTAAAACAAGCATCTAGACAATGGTATGCGAAGTTCACAATTGCACTAACCAATGCAGGTTTTCATCACTCTAAGCATGATCATGCTTTATTCACATGGACTACAGGAGATTCATCAATTTATCTGCTAATTTATGTTGATGATATACTTGTCATGGGAAATAATGACTATCATGTTGCAAAGTTCAAGGAATACTTGCATTCCACTTTTCACATCAAAGATTTGGGACCTCCCAAATACTTTCTTGGGATTGAAATTGCTCGATCTGACAAAGGAATTAATCTTAGTCAGAGAAAGTTCATTTTGGAAATTGTTTCAGAAGCAGGATTGTCTGGTTGCAAACCTGCTGTCATCCCAATTAAGCAGAATGTCAAATTAACCACTCATGAATATGATCAGAATTCTTCATCATCCATCAAGGATCCATTACTCCAAGACCCATCGGGATATCAGCGACTCGTTGGAAAATTAATATATCTCACCATGACAAGACCCGACATATGTTATGCAGTGCAAATACTCAGTCAGTTCATGCATAACCCGAAACAGTCACATATGAATGCAGCTCTGAAGGTTGTGAAATACTCGAAAGGATGCCCAGGACTTGGTATTTTTTTATCTCGCAACTGTGACATGAAGATGACAGCTTACTGTGACACAGACTATGCTACTTGTCCAATGACCAGAAGATCTATCACTGGTTTTTGCATTAAATTTGGGAACTCACTGATCTCATGGAAAACAAAGAAGCAGTCCACTGTATCATTATCATCAGCTGAATCAGAGTATCGAGCTATGGCAAAGACTACTTGCGAAATTGTCTGGATACGAGGGCTATTACGTGATCTTGGAATACAGGTTGATGGGCCAACTGCATTATTTTGTGACAATGATGCCGCACTGAAGTTGGCAGCAAATCCAGTTTTTCATGAGAGGACAAAGCACATAGAAGTTGATTGTCATTTCACTCGAGATAAGATCAAAGAAGGAGTTCTCATGACAAAAGGAATTGGAACTGAAGAACAGCCAGCTGACATCTTCACCAAACCATTATGTCAAAGGCAACACAAGTATTTACTGAGCAAGCTAAGTGTCCTTGACATATATAGGCCACCAGCTTGAGGGGGAGTGTTGGAGAATGGATTTGATATGATTCTAATTGATATTCTATATCCGTGACCAGATATTGTCGGAATATTTAGCAAGATAAATTCGGAAGACAATATCCCAAAATATTTTCTGTATATTTTTCTGATTCTATTTTGTACTATAAATACAGTCTTATGCTTGTACATTAACATATACAGAAATACAAATAAATCATTCCTTCACTTTCTTTCTTCCTTTACTTTCTGTCAATTTGAAAAGACAGTTGGCAACAGGCTCAAAGACGACGATGATTTGAAAGCAAAAGCACGTCGAGTGGTCAACAAGCTTGCAGGTTTGCCTCTTCTGATTATCTCTGTCGTGAGCACCTTGAAAGATAGCGAAGTGTATGTATGGGATAGCATGTTGGTAAAAATAGATGAGCCAAAAGTGGAAACCATAGTGAAGTTGAGTTATGACCATTTGAAGAGTGAGGAGGCCAAGTCCTTATTCTTGCTCTGTGGTCTTATCGATGGGACCATTGAAGTTGAAACTCTGTTTGTTCTAGGCATGGGCTTCGGCTTGTTTGAGAGATTCGATGAGAAGATACAAGGTGCAAAGGATAGATTGAATACTCTTCTAGACAGCCTCCGTTCCATTTGTTTGTTGCAGGATGGAGGCAATGACAAGAAACATGTGACCATACATGATCTTTACAGGGAGGTGGTCGTCTCAACTCCACTTAAAGGTCAAAATTCCTCAATGATGAACAACAATGGTCACCTAACGAGGAAGGAAGAGCTTGAGAAATGTTGGGCAATATGCCTAGTTGATGTTGGCAGTGATATGCTTGCTAAACTAATGCGGCATGTGTTTCCTGAATTGAAGATACTCATGTTGCCTCAACCAAAAAATTGGATGGGGAGACCTGAGCACCAAGATGGTGAGGGAGATTTCTATAGACTAGATTTTACATACATGAAGGAGCTCCGAGTCCTGTATCTTTGCTCCATGGATATCACCACTTCACTTTCCTTGATCGAAATCCTCGGGAATCTCTGGTCGTTATATTTAGACCATTGCGATGTGGGGGATGTGGTAATTCTTGGCAAGCTCAAAACATTGCAGATTCTCAGCTTCGTAGGGTCTACAATTTCTAGGCTACCTAAAGAAATTGGGGACCTGACGAATCTGAGATTGTTGAATCTAAGTAATTGCGAGGACCTTGAGATAATCGAGTCTGGTGCCCTAAAAGGCTAATCAACTTGGAAGAATTACATATGAAGCGAAGCTTTGATTGATGGATGGGCGTGGATGAGATACAGTCAGAATCGTGTAATGCTACGTTTGCTGAGTTGAAGAGCTTGACAAAGCTAACGTCTTTGGAAATATCAATCCCTGATCCCACCATACTCTTGGAGGGCGATGACTGGCCATGTTGGAACTTGATCAACTTTTGGATCAAAATAGTAAATGAACTGTCATGGATAGAATAATAAGGTTTGAGAACTATGAGACTCAACTTGGAAGGGTGCGATCGTATTCTTTCAAGAGAATGGATTAAGAAAAATTTATAGAACACTCAATACTTGTATTTGGACGGAATGAGAGAGTTTAAGAAAAATGCTCATGAGTTGTGCATTGGGGGATTTCCACAACTAAGGCATCTCAACATTGAGAACAACCCCTCAATCAAGTACATTGCCAGTTCATCCGATGGTGCTTTTCCGAATTTAGAGTCCTTGTCCCTCACAAAACTAATTAATCTGGAAAAGATATGCCCAATTGAAGTACTTGTGGTGTCTTTCACAAATGCAAACACTTGTGCAGCTTGAAGAGATTTCTATAACCGAATGTAACTCAATGCGAGCCATTGCCACAGGCAGTGCGGGGGAAGATATTGGTTCTACTATTAACATAGTTAAGTTGCTCAATGTACGTTGTCTACATTTGGAGAACTTACAAATATGACGAGCTTTTGCACAACAGCTGGAATCACATCAGAGGGTGCTCCACTTCAGGTGACTTCTTCATTTTCTCCTTGTGTCAATATGTACTTTCGAAAGGGTATAAGTTTCATTAATTCTTAATTATGCAAAGGATTCCAAAATATGCTATTATTGGGGGATTTTGGATAAGGTGATATTTATTGGTGTCCACCGAACATATAGCTTATTGCATTGATCTTATGATTATTTGTACATTTTAATATTTGAATCATAAATAAAAATAAAAAATCCTCTCGGATAAACCACAAGCCACAGATTTTGATTCACATTCAGCTACGGCTAGAGGGAAGCCTACTGATTTTTATTTTTTTAATTTTCAATAATTGCACTAATTACTTGGGTTCTACCATGGATTTCTACAATGACTAATTTATTACTTATTTAACAATTTTATGGAGAAGAGAAGAGAGTTTGTTGAATGAGTTAATGTGAGAAGGAATCTTGAATGAATTAACGAAATTCAACAATTTCAAAATGAAAGAAAGTGACGTCCGGAGATTAAATAAATGGAAGGTGAACGAATGTAACAAAGAATGTCCACATAATTCATGTCCCACCTACATGCAAGTTGCATCTGATTCCTACACGTCATGCGTCAATGTCAGCTATTTTGAGGATATTTCCTCCTCCACATAATTCTCCGATCAATCGAGTTTTCGAGGTTTCTAAAAGACACCGGGCCCATTCATATACTTCGGGTCCATTCGTTGTACTGAGAAATCATTTTTGCTAAAGAATGTTTTCCCGGTAAGTCACTTTTCCTAGAAAATTAATTGTTTTCTATTTTTGGTTCCGCTAAAAACGCAGTTTGACAAAATGATATATGATATTTATTAACAATCAGACTAGCTAGCAAAAAAATTTACGAAGCTAAGGAAATTGCTTTTATGCATGCTTAATAGAAACCGCAGAGCCCTTACTGACCTTCATTGTGGCACTTTGTTAGGTTTGGCTCCCTCGCTTGGAATCCTTAAAGGCACGTGGACTCCTCGACTTGGAAAAGATACTCTATAGTCAACCTCCATTAGAATACAACAATCTGAAATCGATAGATATCTTGCACTCTAAGNCTGTTGAAGAAAGTCGAGAAGACACTGAAGAAAAAGGGGAGACCGTTCGAAATGATCGTCAAAGTGGAAGTCTCGCGGACTCCAGACTTGATTAATATCCAAGGCCAGATAGCTGACGCCTTGAATCTGAGTCTGAAGGACAAGGAAACCCAACAGGGAAGAAGAGATCTTCTGTTACAGAAACTGCAGAGTAATCCGAATGAGAAGGTTCTCATTATGTTGGACGACCTATGGGAGGAACTGAATTTGGAAGCGGTCGGAATTCCTTCAGGAGACACGAGCGGAAAATGCAAATTGTTGCTTACATCGAGATTTCTGGATGTGCTGGGGAAGATGCTTGCCGATTCGAAAATTTTTTCTTGAAGGCTTAAACAATGACGAAGCTTTCAGGCTATTTGAAAAGACAGTTGGCAACAGGCTCAAAGACGACGATGATTTGAAAGCAAAAGCGCGTCGAGTGGTCAACAAGCTTGCAGGTTTGCCTCTTCTGATTATCTCCGTCACGAGCACCTTGAAAGATAGCGAAGTGTATGTACGGGATAGCATGATGATAAAAATAGATGAGCCAAAAGTGGAAACCATAGTGAAGTTGAGTTATGACCATTTGAAGAGTGAGGAGGCCAAGTCCTTATTTTTGCTCTGTGGTCTTATTGGTGGGACCATTGAAGTCGAAACTCTATTTGTTCTAGGCATGGGCTTGAGCTTGTTTGAGAGATTCAATGAGAAGATACAAGGTGCAAGGGATAGATTGAATACTCTTCTAGATAGCCTCCGTTCCATTTGTTTGTTGTAGGATGGAGGCGATGACAAGAAACATGTGACCATACATGATCTTTACAGTGAGGTGGTCGTCTCAACTCCACTTAAAGGTCAAAATTCCTCAATGATGAACAACAATTGTCACCTAACGAGGAAGGAAGAGCTTGAGAAATGTTGGGCAATATGCCTAGTTGATGTTGGCACTGATATGCTTGCTAAACTAATGCGGCATGTGTTTCTTGAATTGAAGATACTCATGTTGCCTCAACCAAAAAATTGGATGGGGAGACCTGAGCACCAAGATGGTGAGGGAGATTTCTGTAGACTAGATTTTACATACATGAAGGAGCTTCAAGTCCTGTATCTTCGCTCCATGGATATCACCACTTCACTTTCCTTGATCGAAATCCTCGAGAATCTCTAGTCGTTATATTTAGACCATTGCGATGTGGGGGATGTGGTAATTCTTGGCAAGCTCAAAACATTGCAGATTCTCAGCTTCGCAGGGTCTACAATTTCTAGGCTGCCTAAAGAAATTGGGGACCTGACGAATATGAGATTGTTGAATCTAAGTGATTGCGAGGACCTTGAGATAATCGAGTCTGGTGCCCTAAAAGGCCTAATCAACTTGGAAGAATTACATATGAAGCGAAGCTTTGATCGATGGATGGGTGTGGATGAGATACAGTCAAAATCGTGTAATGCTACGCTTGCCGAGTTGAAGAGCTTGACAAATCTAACGTCTTTGGAAATATCAATCCCTGATCCCACCATACTCTTGGAGGGTGATGACTGGCCATGTTGGAACTTGATCAACTTTTGGATCAAAATAGGAAATGAACCGTCGTGGATAGAATATGAAGGTTTGAGAACTATGAGACTCAACTTGGAAGGGTGCGATCGTATTCTTTCAAGAGAATGGATTAAGAAAACTTTACAGAACACTCAATACTTGTATTTGGACGGAATGAGAGAGTTTAAGAAAAATGCTCATGAGTTGTGCATTGGGGGATTTCCACAACTAAGGCATCTCAACATTGAGAACAGCCCCTCAATCAAGTACATTGCCAGTTCATCCGATGGTGCTTTTCCGAATTTAGAGTCCTTGTCCCTCACAAAACTAATTAATCTGGAAAAGATATGCCATGACTCTATCAGCTCTGGGAGCTTCAGCAAACTGAAAATTGTCAAAGTCTTGAAGTGCGACCAATTGAAATACTTGTGGTGTCTTTCACAAATGCAAACACTTGTGCAGCTTGAAGAATTTCTATAACCGAATGTAACTCAATGTGAGCCATTGCCACATGCAGTGCGGGGGAAGATATTGGTTCTACTATTAACATAGTTAAGTTGCTCAATGTACGTTGTCTACATTTGGAGAACTTACCAAATATGACGAGCTTTTGCATAGCAGCTGGAATCACATCGGAGGGTGCTCCACTTCAGGTGACTTCTTCATTTTCTCCTTGTGTCAATATGTACTTTCGAAAGGGTATAAGTTTCATTAATTCTTAATTATGCAAAGGATTCCAAAATATGCTATTATTGGGGGATTTAGGATAAGGTGATATTTATTGGTGTCCACCGAACATATAGCTTATTGCATTGATCTTATGATTATTTGTACATTTTAATATTTGAATCATAAATAAAAATAAAAAATCCTCTCGGATAAACCACAAGCCACAGATTTTGATTCACATTCAGCTACGGCTAGAGGGAAGCCTACTGATTTTTATTTTTTCTTTTATTTTTTTAATTTTCAATAACTGCACTAATTACTTGGGTTCTAACATGGATTTCTACAATGACTAATTTATTACTTATTTAACAATTTTATGGAGAAGAGAAGAGAGTTTGTTGAACGAGTTAATGTGAGAAGGAATCTTAAATGAATTAACGAAATTCAACAATTTCAAAATGAAAGAAAGTGACGTCCGGAGATTAAATAAATGGAAGGTGAACGAATGTAACAAAGAATGTCCATATAATTCATGTCCCACCTACATGCAAGTTGCATTTGATTCCTACACGTCATGTGTCAATGTTAGCTATTTTGAGGATATTTCCTCCTCCACATAATTCTCTGATCAATCGAGTTTTTGATGTTTCTAGAAGACACCGGGCCCATTCATATACTTCGGGTCCATTTGTTGTACTAAGAAATCATTTTTGCTAAAGAATGTTTTCCCGGTAAGTCACTCTTCCTAGAAAATGAGTTGTTTTCTTATATTTGGTTATGCTGAAAACACAAGTTGACAAAATGATATATGATATTTATTAACGATCAGAATAGCTAGCAAAAAAATTTACGAAGCAAAGGAAATTGCTTTTATGCATGCTTAATAGAAACCGCAGAGCCCTTACTGAGCTTCATTGTGGCACTTTGTTAGGTTTGGCTCCCTCGCTTGGAATCCTTAAAGGCACGTAGACTCCTCGACTTAGAAAAGATACTCTACAGTCAACCTCCATTAGAATACAGCAATCTGAAATCGATAGATATCTGGCACTCTAAGTCCATGTCAAGTATTCTGAAATCAGATTGGATACTGATGTTGCCAAATTTGGAGTCATTAGACATTAATAGTTCTAATTCAACAACAGTTTTCGAGCTAAGGGACCTAAAAGTCACAGGACATGTTGAGATTCTCTCTCGGCTAGAGGAATTGAGATTAACAAGCTTACGGAACTTGCAGCACATATGGAAACAGGATGTGCAATTACAAGGAATATTAGCATTTCAAAACTTGAAGGAACTCAAGGTCTATGATACAAGGCTGGCATTTCTCTTTCTGGTATTTGTGGCTAAATGTCTTGGAGAAATTAGAGACATTTCCGTATTGGCTTGTCCAAATATGAAGGCCATGATTGTGGATGAAGAAGGAAGAGATGAAGGGACGGATGATATTATAGAGTTCCCGCTGCTAAAACGATTCTGTATAAATGGCTGTGCCATGGAGAAATTCTTCTCATGTCCTAGTGGAAAGAAAGACTTGATAACCACTACTTCATATTCACAAGATGCTTATTCCGATTCCTTCTTCGATCGAAAGGTACGAATCCCTTCTCTTTATATAATGCCCATAATATTCATAGGCCTGCGATTTGTGGGGCAAGTAATGATATCTCTTTAGAGATGTTTACGGGGTGTGTCTCCGAACAACGTCCACCAAAAGAGACCCTTTAACCACGGCTCCCCACCGTCATGTTCACACCATCATTTTAAGGAAAAAAAGGGGGGAAAATTATATTCAACTTTCTAGATGGGTCGACTACAATACAAACACTTCATAATACTGGCTAATATATTAGTGGCTTTTCCTCCACAAAAGTGCTCTTGACACCCCCCATATATTTGTTTGTTAGCAGAGAATAATATTTTCATATTTTTTCCATTTTTTGGTGATTGCTTTTACATTCCATCGTGATTCTTAAGTATATGTAATATTATATTGAGTTAATACCATGGAAAAAAAAACAAATAAGTACACCAATTCCGCATTTAATTCGAACTAATTTTTATAATGTAATAAATCTCTCATTGGTACATATGTATCACATTTCTCCCAAACTAATGTCGCACAAGATTTTTTTATTATATGAAAAATTGATTCAAGGTAAGTATGGCAAGAACGCTTTGGTTTGGAATTTTATGTGACGCCAAAATCAGTCTACATTAAATATGATATCGATATAGCAGTTTTGAGGGGTTTTTTTGATGTTATTAATCTTATTATATTATAATTGTGTATATATATAATATTTAGAAAATGAATTTCCTCAAAGAAAAGAGGGGGGAGAAGGGTAAGAAGAGAATGCACCACATGACGACCGTTTGAAAGCGCTCGTAGCCTTTGGGTGGGGATGGGCCCCACGCGGTCCAAAATATGAAGGGAGTGAGATTGGGGCCAGCTAGAGTCATGAAGGCATCGACTGTACCCCTCCCCCAAGGAATATCCGAAGCAAAAATTTGTATTGCTCCCCAAGTTGGAAAAAGTGAGGGTGAGTGGAGCTGGAAGGCTGAGATACACGTGGTGAAGACCAACTCCCAAATTGTTTTGTGTTTTCCTAGTCTAAAAAATGTCTCCGTTGAAAGTTTCTTCGACGTAAGAAATCTCTTCCCTTGTTGTACGGCCGCAACTCTAAGGAAACATGAGTGGCTATACATTACGGGGTGTAAACAAATGAAGGAAGTGGTTCCCAAAAAAGAAGGTGGTCGATCTGGAAAAGATACTCTATAGTCAACCTCCATTAGAATACAACAATCTGAAATAGAAGACTAAACAGCGTATTGAACGAATTAATTGGGCTCAAGGGTTTCATTCCTACGACTGCTTTTTATTTCTGTTTTTTTCAATTTTAGATAATTGCACGAATTAATTGGGCTCAAGGGTTTCTACTATGACTAATTTATTACTCATTTAACATTTTTAATTAGTAGAATAAACAGCGTATTGAATGAATGAACCTTTAAGGAGTGAACGAAATTGAATAATTTCAAAATGAATAAAGCAACCTCCAGAGATTAAATAAACGGAAGGCGATTGAAGAGCCACGGAACAAAGAAAGTCCACATAATTCTTGTCCCAACTTCATGCCAGTAGGAACTGATTCCAACACATCATGCCAACATAACCATATGTCAATGTCAGCTATTTTGTGGAGATTTCCTTCTCTGTTTTTTCAGGCTAAGATCTTAAATATTCTGTATTGATCAATTAACTCTTCGATGTTTTTAAAAGCAACAAGCCCATTTGTACACTTTGGGTTCATTCATATTCTTTTAGGCGGTCATTGTGGATGAAGAACGAGGAGATGAAGGGACAGAGTTAATAACCACTACTTTAGATTTACAGGATAGTTATTCAAATTCCTTCTTCGATAGAATGGTAAACATCCCTTCTCTTGAGATTTTGCCCCCAATAGCCATAGATACTCGGTTTGCTAGGGCAAGTATCAATATCTCTTTGAAGATTCTTATTTGGTTTTATTTGTTCAAATGTGTTCACAATTTATCACTACATTTGTCAGAGAAACTTGATTCTTCCACCACATTAGATAGGTGGTTAGGATTAAGGCCAAATTGTCATATTTTTCACAACCATGATCTGACACATCACTCTTATGAGCAGGTTAGTTTACCAGACTTGGAGGTGTTATGGCTTGACTCGATAGGATCCGTCAAAAGGATGTGGCACGATGAACCTTCCAGAAGTTCATTTTGCAAATTAACCACCATCGCCCTTGGTCATTGCTTTGACCTACTCCACATCTTCCCTGCGACAATCATAGAGAGATTGCACAACCTGAAAAGAGTCAGGGTTAAAGACTGTCCATCCTTGAAGTCATTGTTTGATTGTGGGTCCCTGGATTCAAATATGGAACAAACAAGGGTATTGCTCCCCGAATTGGCAAGCATCGACGTCAAAAGCTGTCCCTCCCTGGAATCGTTGTTTAATTGTAGGTCGTCTGATTCAAATTCAGAACACAAAATTGTCCCACTCCCCAAATTGGAAGTAGTGAGCGTGAGTGGAGCAGGAAGACTGAGACACCTGGTGATGAGCGACTCCCAAACAGTTATGGGTTTTCCTAGACTTAAAATTGTCCATGTTGGGAATTGCTCTGACTTGAGATATCTCTTCCCCAATCATACGGCCACAACTCTAGTGAAACTTGAGACACTAAAAATTACTCAATGCAAACAGATGAAGGAAGTGATTCTCGAGAAAGAAGTTGGTCGATCAGGGGTGGAAGTGATGAGTTTCCCTTGCTTAAGTGAACTAACACTTGAGGAGCTCGATAACCTGATTAGTTTTAGCTCAGGTTGTTGTTCGTATGGTTTTGCCTCCCTGGAAGATCTAAGAATTGTGGGGTGCTGTAACTTTGGAGCGTTCATCAAGAGTCCTACAAGTTTCAAGAGGCAGTTAGGCGAGACAGTCGAAGAAAATGAAGAATCGCCACAATTGTTGTTCAATGAGATGGTTTGCTCTATCGCTTATTGTGATCATTTGCATTCTTGCATTATCATGTTTTTGAACGAACGATGTAATAATTTGTCCTACGTATCCTCCTTTCTCACATTATCCTCATGCAGGTCACATTTCCCAATATAAGAAGACTCGAAATTAAAGGTGTTCCGTGTGAAGAGCTATGGAAAGATCAAATTCCCACTGATTCCTTTTGCAAATTGGAATCCCTTGAATTGTGGTATTGTGACAATCTCTTACTATTGCCTCGTCCCATATGTGGAAGAGGCTACATCATTGTCTCGAGAACTTAAAATTGAGTTCATGCCATTCGATCGAGATCATATTCAAAGTTGATGGTATGGATACAAGGAGTGATAAATAGAGGACGCTCGATTTGTCTCATTTGGATAACTTGACACACATTTGGTAGTGCAATGGTCTCTCAATCGGTACGACAATCACCTTCTCCATATTTACTATTCCTATACTCTTTGATTTGTCGAAATTCAGGAGCATCATGACATAGAAATATGCTGAGCAAGGCCCATCCTTGCAAGTCTTGTGTAGATTGAGTTGTGGAAGTGAGCCAAACCGATTTTATGTCAAAACAAAACAAATCATTAAGTGCCACAACTTAGATTTTAGTTGGATATTTTTCTTTATAGAGGACTTTAACTTCTTTTAAGCATTTCTTTTCCATTGGATTATTGTGTTGTTTAATTTAGTCGAATATTAAAATTTTTATCCGCTACATACTTTTTTCACTTGGGTAAGAACTTTTAAACTTAGATCTCCTAACAATGATGCAATTTGGGACTAAAATAAGTCCTTAAATTGTTTCGTTTGAACTTTGGGGCATAAGACATGGGGATATTCCCACCTTGTTGGGGAAGAAAAAAATGCAATTTAAAACAAAAGGTGTGAGGCATGCGGGCATCGGCATATTAAAATAAAGAATGCAATTAGGCCAGGCGCCTCACTGAAGGGACTACTGTTGGCAGTTCTCGTAAGTGGAAACACTCCCGAAAGAGGATAAGCCGGTGAAGTTGACCTCAACTCCATTTCATTGTGAATAATGACTCTTCAATAGGCATTGAGTTGAGGTTATGTTTGTATTGGCAAAAAGTACATGATGGAATCCCCCATTTTACTGAATGATTTCTTAGGGTATACCTTATTCTTAGGAATTATTTATCAAGGAAGATTTTTTTTAATGGAATTAGTCAATGAAAATAAGTCGTGGAGAATGATGCATATTGCATGACTTATTATATGTATATTCATATAGATAAGACAAACCTATCGAAAATTAGCCATTGTAATAAATCTTATTGCGATGGGAGGAGAAATCGAATCCATGCATGTGTGCTGTTGTCAAAATATGAAGGCGGTGATTGTGGATGAAGGAGGAAGAGATGGAGGCACGGATGGCATTATTGAGTTCCCGCTATTGCAACAATTACGTATATATGACTGTCCCATGAAGAAATTATTTTCATGTCCTCATGGAAAGAAAGAGTCAGTAATCATTACTTCAAATTCACAAGATGCTTGTTCCGATTCCTTCTTCGATCGAAAGGTATGCATCCCTTCTCTTTTGAAAATTAATTCTTCCACCTCATCAGATAGAGTGGTATAGGATTAGGCCAAATTATCAAATTTTTCATAGCTATGATGTGATGCATAACTCTTATAAGCAGATTGGTTTATCAAGTTTGGAGGAATGGACGCTTGGCTCAGTAAAATCCTACAAAAGAATATGGCAAGGCGCACAGTGAACTTCCTAGAAGTTCCTTATGCGAATTAGCCACCCCCACCCTTAAAAATTGCTTTGAGCTAATCAAAGTCTTGATTTCTGCAATCATAGAGAGATTGCACAACCTAAAAATGTGTCGAGAGTTTTAAAGTAGCCCTCCCTGAAATCGTGGTTCGATTTGGTAATTGGTTGTTTGTAGAATACGACACTTCATGTAGAAATTAGGACAAAATGAACTTGAATAAGAGAAATTGGGATTGAAGGATATATCTAGTCTCTCAAGGGAATCATAAACCTCTTTTTAGACTTAAGAGTGGAACAAACAACAAACATATAGCTAGATAAATAAAGAGGGGATGTTCGGCCATGGCGGTGAGTTGAAGACTGCGCTGGATAAGCGTTGTCCTCTAACTACTTGTCATGTTCGCCAAAAGAAACCTTATAACCACAGCTCCCCACTGTCCATGTTCACACCATTATTTTAAGAGAAGAAAAGGAGGCGAAAATTATGTTCATCTTTCTAGATGGGTCAACAATAATGCCATCACTTCATAATACCGGTAAAATATTAGTGGCTCTTCCTCCACAAAGTGCTCTTAACACCCCCATATATTTGTTTGTTAGCAGAAAATTATCTTTTTATATCTTTTCCATTTTTTGTCATTGCTTTTATGTTCCATCACAATTCTAAAGTATATTTAATATTATATTGAGTTAATACCACTAAAAAAATACCAAATTGGTACATTAGTTCCACATTTAATTCGAACTAATTTTTGTAATGTAATAAATCTCTAATCAATACATATGCGTCGTATTTTTCACAAATAAATCCGGCCCTAGATTTTTTTATGATACGAAAAATTGATTCAAGGTAAGTATGGCATGAATGTCACTGGTTTGGAATCTTATGTGACGCCAAAATTGGTCTGCATTAAATATGACACCGATACATTAGTTTTGAGGGTTTTTTTAATGGTATTAATCTTATCATATTATATATGTGTGCATATAATATTTAGAAAAAAATGCCTCAAAGAAAAGAGGTGCGAGAAGGGAAAGAAGAGAATGCACCGCATGACGATCGCTAGGAATGCGTTCGTAGTCTTTGGGTAGAGATGGACCCCATGCGGTCCAAAATCTGAAGGGAACGAGATGGGGCCAGCTGGAGCCACAAAGCATCGACGATACCCCCTCCCCCAAAGAATATCCGGAGCAAAAATTCGTATTGCTCCCCAAGTTGGAAAAAGTGAGGGTGAGTGGAGCTAGAACGTTGAGATACACGTGGTGAAGAGCAGCTCCCAAATAGTTGTGTTTTCCTAGTCTAAAAAACATCTCTGTTGAAAGTTTCTCCGATGTAAGAAATCCCTTCCCTTGTTGTACGGCTGCAACTCTAAGGAAATACCACTAGCTATACATTACAGGGTGTAAACAAATGAAGGAAGGTGTTCCTAAAAAAGAAGGTGGTCGATCAGAGGTAGTGTGATGAGTTTCCCTTCCTTAGGATATCTATATATTCTGCAGTGCCCTATTTTTGGAACGTTCATCCAGCGTCCTATAGGTGTCATGACGTAGTTAGGCGAGATGGCTAAAGAAAATGATGAATCACCACAACTGTTGTTCAATGAGATAGTTTACTCTATCCCTTATTATGATCATTAGTATTCTCGTATAATCATGTTTTAGAATGAACAATGTAATAAATTTGTCCTACTTATCCTCCTTTCTCACGTTATCCTTATGCAGGTCTCATTTCCCAATATAAAAGAACTAGTAATCAAAGGCGCTCAGTGGAAAGAGCTATGGAACAATCAAATTCCCAATGATTTTTTTTGCAAATTGGAATCCCTTGAATTGATTCGTTGTGACAATCTCCAATGTATTGCCCCATCCCATATGTGGAAGAGGCTGCAATGCTGTCTTGAGAACCTAGAAGTGATTTCATGCTGTTCGATCAAGATCATATACGAAGGTGATGGGACGGATACAGAGGGTGGTAAATTGACAAAGCTGGTTTTGCGTGATCTCGAAAACTTGGGGCACATTTGGCAGTGTGATGATCTCCCAAATGTCCCATTCCCAAACTTGAGAGACGTAGAGGTTGTGAGGTGCTCCCATTTGGAAATGCTTTTCCCTACTTTCACGGCAAAATTTCTCAGGCAAATTGAAGAGCTGATGGTGGAGTCATGTGAAGATATGAAACAAATTGCTGGCCATGAAAAACCAGAAGAAGCAGTCGGCATGACAATCACCTTCTCCAAGTTAATTGCTCTTAGACTTTTCGAGTTGCCGAAATTCAAGAGCTTCTTGCCCGAGGGATGCTCTCTGAAATTCCCGTGCTCTGAGGACTTCCCATCCTTGCGACACTTGAGTATAGTAAGTTGTGGAGCAGAGCCGAACCAAGTCCTTGGTCACTGGGGTACCCATCAATTCATACGAGACCAACACTTCTCCAGATATGAGGTATTCCTTTCAATATTTCATTGCTTTGTTTTGGCTCTCTGTCCCTTTTGAATCGAAAGATTAGTTTTGTATCATAGCTAATCATACACAAGTAGTGCTCGAACTTCGGTCATGACCGCCGGATTCCGTTCCACTACGTTGGTTCTGTTATCTCCTGACTCACATCCGATGTCAATTGCTCTATAGCTAATCATTCTTCATTCAACTAAACCACATTTGCTATGTTTTCCGTTGCTTTTGCTACCCTCTATGTGCAAATCGACCGTGGTTGAGGCTGCATTAGTGATTTGAATTGGTGCTCCTCAGCCATAATGTATACCACCAGTTTGATGTAATTCCTGAACTAAGTCAGTGTGTATTTTGATTCAGTTCTTGACCGAGAGTTCTCTTCATTACTAGATCATCGATCTATTCCGGTCATATAAGCGTATTTGAGTTCTGTTTCTTCATCAAAATAACGTAGGTGTTCAATTTCGAACTTGTTTTGAATCTGCTGGAACCTTGTCAGTACATGTTGATTCGCAACGGTTGCGGGCTTGAGCTGATGTCCATTAGTCCTTGATTTTATGCTATTCTACTCAGGCAAGCATGTGTAGTGATGTAAGATTGTGTTGTGAATTTCATGTTTGCTTGGAAAGAAGTTATTGTCATGATTGAATCAATCTCTACTAGAAATCGATCCATGGTGCTGATTGGGTGCTTTTGATTCCAGCTAGAGGCTATTTTGAATACGGGATCATATATGTTCATGCCAGGAAAGTGATATTGTGAATATCATGCAGATGCTAACGAGAATTATAGTCATAATTGAACTCAAATATGCTAGAACTGAAGTATTGCATGCTGATCGTGATTACTTTGTTTCAATTCAATATTAATTTGGTCTCAGATTGATGCCATTTGATCAAGTAGACTCATATGCGCTTGTAGGAAGATATGGCTTCAATTTCATATCAATTAGTCATCAAATGATCACGATTTGTGGTCTTGTATGCTCTTTAAAATGCTGAACGTGTGCTGGAATTTATGGAATAGGCATGAAATAGACGGATTTTGTCTTAGTTTGGTTCCTGGTCAATTTCACATGTTTCGGATGGTAATTGCATGATTAAATTGATGAGATAGATGCTTAATATTGCCATGAGAGTCTTGGCCACTGCTGTTCAGAATAATGTTCCATATTTTTGTTTTCCTCCCTCCCTCATAGAATTCGCTAGAGAGTTCCTTTTACGAATTCTATGGGGGAGGGAAGATTAATCACCAACACTACTAGTACCTTGCCCCTGAAATCCATCAGGACCCTGCCTATATGTTTTATTAGGAGTAAGTGGATAGTTCCAATTGTCTCTCCTATAAACCATTATGCACTGGAGGTGCAGAGCTCCATCTACCTCCCTGCGGCAGGTCTCTGTTGCTGATAGCAATTGTTGTTATGACTCTGTTGACTGTAGTTTACCTGGTATGAATGCACCAGATCTCTCCTCTGTCCTTGATATGGATCCCTTCCATCGGGGGCACAATTCATATTGCTCATTGGCATGGGATTTTTTCTTTCACATTGCCCCTAGGGATCATAACTTTGCCGAGGAGGTTAATTTTGTGGAGCATCCTGCTGCAAAGGTCCCTGATAAACCACATTGAGGGCTCTGGTGTTTATTTGCCACTTGACCTCCTTGCCCGTCATAGTTTCTATTGCAATCACACATTCCAACCACCTGGCTTGCCATACTGAACTGGAGGTGGTCTTTGAGTAATTACTCCAGTTTCATACTTATGATCTAATGATGTAGTAATCTTAACAAAACTACAAGCGTTGCAGGGTCACAAATCATAGACACATTGGAAAGTTGAGGTTATAGGATTAGAGGATGAATGGACTAAATGACTGAAAAAATGTGGCAGAAATGCATCGTAGATGAAATTTCCTGTGGAGTCAAGTCATACCTCCATACTCTTTGTTTTGGGGATCAATGTAGGATTCGGGTAATTTGAAAACAACTCCAGGTAGATAGGAAACTTATCAAAAGACGTTACTGAATTGCTTTGACTCTGCTTCAGTCCATCACAGCCTGATAAGTAGTCGTGCCACATGTACAAATTCTCTTCTTTGCTTCCTCCCAACTGAAACATGAGTATCAAATGTCATCTCAACTTTGCAATGTAGATCATGCCATGGTTGCCTTGCGACATTGACGGTGGACTACACTCATCACAAAAATCAATTAATTCTTATGACCAGAAAATTACATTTCCATGTTATTACATGCTAAATGTAAACATAAGCTTTAATTACCATGAATGTAAGGTTGTGAGTGTCATTCTTTTCCGCACCCCCATAACTAACGAGCGGTGCTTCGCGAGGAATCGAGAGTCCACGTCTCATGCTGTCCATCACTCGTATTGTCCGATGCAAAAGCTATTTCGCTGTTGCTGGTGCCACTGCTCCATGCGTGCATGTCCTCATGGATCATGGATCCTTCGCGATAGAAGTCAGGCCCAAAGTCCAGTGTGATATAGTTAGTATTAACACCTAGAGGGGGTGAATAGGTGTAGTGAATTTTACACGCAAGCAATATAAAACTTCTGCAATCTGCAAATCGAAATTAGATAGAGAAGAGAGAGAGAGAGATTGCAAACACAATTATAATGGTTTGGCTTTTGACAAGCCTACGTCCACTCTCTAGGCGATCAGTCAATAGGCTAGATTTTACTATGTGATCAAAAGTAATTACACACTCTTGAATATTCGCACTTGGTGATGATATGTCTCACTAAGTTACTCTTATTGGTAATACACTAGGATCACTCAATTTCGCTCTTTTTCAGACAACTAGTGAAGAATTGAATTAAGCTTTGGAATATGTCTGTCACTTCTCTCTTCTGGTCGCATCCTTCCCTTATATACTCTCCTAGCCACACTTTACCATTGGCTGTCACCTTGAGAGATTTGTCTTCCTTTTCTTTCTCGAACAGACTTCATAAGGAAAGTTTTATTAACCGTTGAAGATAAATTTGATTCCCTTAGATTCTGTTCGCCTATACAATCAGAATCTGGGTTTTCATAAGTGTTCATCATTCTTTGGAAGTTGTTTTGATGATTGATCTTGCTAATCGAATTGAGATAACAAAATCAATATAAATAAGGTAAGTGAAAATCATGACCGTTGGTTATATTGTTTTCGGTCTGAATCTGTAAGTTCGTTCTAGGTTTGTCAAACCGAGATTCTGCATCTCCTTGTATTCTCTGTCTGGTACACGTATACTCAGAAACTTCTTCTGCTTTTTCTTCTGCTCCATGCATACTCAGAAGAATACGTCACCCTGTGACTTTTCTTTTTTAGAAAATATATGAATTTCTGTATGCATAAAATGGTTTGTTATTATCAAAATTAGGAGTTTTCTCAACACAGTGATGATATGTAATATGCTTCAATGTCGATTAGAATACTTGGATGACCTGTCGATCCATGTACGTGTCCCACGTGGCCGATTGAATCAATGGCCCTTGACGAGTTAGTGAATCACGAGAGACGATTACGTATATCCACCTACTTTGCGAAGCTCAATCTCGCTTCTTGCACTTTGCATGGACATCTTGATAGACATGCGTAAAGGTTGAAGCATCCTTTGGCATATAAATGGGCACCCTTTCAAAAGTCACCCATCTTGAGAGTACTTTCACATGAACATGTGTTAAGCATTGCCATTATGTCAAAATGCATCTCCAAAAATTAATTCCAATTTTCGTATATATATCATTCATTATTTTAAAAGCTTGTTAAGAGTTACTTCTTATTCAAATACTCTAATCCTAACAACTATTCCCTATTCTCATCAAATCAGGTCGTTATAAGCCCACTAGTTTTTGTGTGATTCGTCCCCAAACCATATATCTACTGTAAGAGGTTCCGCTTTGATATTATATTATGATATCCCTAGAATAATTCATTCGAGATATTGCCTACTTTAGTCTATTTCAATAAAAAACAATCGGTCTGGTTCTCCCTTTGGAATTAGGAATCGGATCGCTTGAACATCGGTTCCACTTTTAGGAACGGAACCGGACCAGCACTCTCATGAACGGGTTCCAACCAGCCACTTCGGTCCGGTCCAAGCAATCCCCGATTTGGCCGGTCCGTTTTACTCATCGTTACATAAATGAGCTACAGCCAAAGTGAACGGTATCATGATGACAATGGACCAAGATGGGAATGTTGGTTCTTATGCCACATTGCCTAAATTTGGACTGTCGGGATGGTCGGCAATTTTCGTCTACAGCAATTTTTGGCTTAAAATAAATCATCGAGCATTGTCATCGCTCCAAAGTTTGGAGAGAGTGTTCTAGTTTCAGACTCTTAGCTGAGGGTGTGCTTTTACTTGATAGAAAGGGCTAGGAAACTGAAGGTGTCTTCTTCAATCATCAGTTTACATCCAAGAAGAACATCAAGGTCCAGCTGTTCCCTCCATATTAGCAAATTATTTAGTACTGATACCAACTGGCGTTACGAAGTGCGACCCGTCTTGATGACTCGGCCTATCATTAATATTTGGACGGTCTTCTGCAGGTCAAATGATTCTTTCGGGAAACTAGTGGTGCGGATTGGCCTGTGTCTTGCCATGTGATTTGGAGTCCTCTCAAGCATGCTTGAAACACACTGGGTCTTGGTGAAGGAGGGTTTTGACACCGTTTTCCTCCCCTCGCTGGTAATGAGTTGGGACTCCTGTTCTGCGTGCTGAGTCGAGTTGAATCTGTCCGACTAACTCGACTAGGAAATTTAATGGTCCATAGTATATTGAAGGCAGACTAATCTCGGTACTCTTACAGATTCTAGTTTGACTTTCACTGAGTCAGTAAAGGAACAAATCTTGCTTTAATCTATCACGAAATGAGTGGACACTGTTCAATATGAACGGGTGAGTTGCTGCTCGTGCCAGGTAGTTATCAAGCTCGAGCTTGACTTGTTTTGTCACTAAAACCCAAAAGAGAAGCCAACTGACCTCGAATGGATCACAGATGATTTGGCATATTTGCACCATTTGCCAGGACGCATGAGCATGCACGAGTCTCAGGATATTTTGTTTTTCTTTGATGTGTCTTTGAACGGTGAACAAAAAGCCAATGTACCGTTGTTCCTTCCTCTTTTTCGTCTCTATAAATAGCGACTTACCTCCAGGCTGCAGGAGCAAAGCAAAAAACCAGCAACTCACTCGCTCTCAAGCAATCATGTCTCAGCCATGGCTCATCCTAACAGTAATCACCTGCTCAATCCTCATGCAGGCATGCAAGCCAGCAACATCTCTTTCTGATGCAATCCTGAGCTTGCCTGGTCAACCGAGCGTCAATTTCAGCCACTATTCAGGTTATATCACAGTGGGTGACCACCCACCAAGAGCTCTCTTTTACTACTTTGTGGAGGCAGAGACAAGCCCTGCCTCTAAGCCTCTTGTTCTTTGGCTAAATGGAGGTAACTAAACGGCAGATCCCTCTGTTACTTATGAAAACTTCAATGCTGTCTCCACTGTAAAGTTCTCGTCCTTCATTCTCTGACTGAAGGATCAAAGTACATGAAAGTATGCAATACTACTCTGTACTTCATCCTTCAACTATAGCAGCAGAATGAACATCAAATCTTAATTATCATGCATTTTGATCTGTTAAGAAAGTATACACAATTTATTCAATTATTTTGATACTTTGTCTTGCCTTCTCTTTTTCTTTTCTCCTAACGTAGGGCCTGGCTGTTCTTCTTTGGGGTATGGAGCTTTCATTGAGCATGGCCCTTTCAAAGTGAAGGGAGAGGGCCTAGTAAAAAATGACTACAGCTGGAACAAAGGTACGTTACTTTTTGAATTCAAATCATTTAGCTGATATGAAAAACTTTTTTCTTGTCTACGTTCATATGGGTTAGCAACTAGATATCCACTAAACAAGCAAATTCCAGTGATATCATTAATTAAGAGCCACTTCATAATTGTGAATAGAACAAACATATCATGACTTTCTTTTTGATATGACACTGATCAAGTGCTTATAGTGGGGAGATAAAAGCTAATGCTTCCTTATCAGAAACCTTTCGCTTGCGTTTTCTAAAAATTTGACAACTGAATTGGCTAAATGTTGTAGTGGCCAATCTCCTATACTTGGAGTCTCCGGCGGGAGTCGGCTTTTCTTACTCAACCAATCAGTCATTTTACAAGGGCGTTAATGACAATATAACAGGTATAGTGATCAGCTTTGCTATTTGATGGAAAATAAAAATGAAACTTTGGTTATTTATGACTGTGATCACTACAGTTACCTTATACCGTGAACATTGTGAATGCAACTGATAAATGGTTTCACTTCTCCTATAGCACAAGACAATCTAGTGTTCCTGCAGCGCTGGTTCACCAAATACCCGCAGTACAAAGGGAGAGACTTCTTCATCACTGGGGAAAGTTATGCAGGTACCATTTCAGTTGTACGCGTAGATATTAATCTGATCAGATTGAGTGAATTAATTTCGAATTATGGAGTCTGTCTAGTTAAATTCCACTCTTTAGGCGAACTTACCTGCATATTGTTTAAACATGTACCTATTTCAGAAATTCTAGAGCAGATCTAAAGAAAACAACCAGAAACCTGATGACTTGATGGTTTTCTGCACCCAGGTCATTATGTGCCTGAACTTGCACGGCTCATTGTCAAGTCCAAGGTGGAGATCAATTTAAAGGCCATAGCAGTGAGTGTTTTTTATATCATTAACAGTTCTAAGATTCTGAGTATCAATTCCTATATGATCCCTTTGAATTGCATATTCGAAATTATGATAAGATCTATTCAATAAAAAGAATCGATTCCAGGAGACCCCTCTAGCCCTTATAGACTATTATTCCACTTTTTGCCCTCCAATTTGAATATTTACATGTCTTCAAAATCATTTGCAGATTGGTAATCCTTTACTGGATTATGACGTCAACATGAACACCCAGACCACATTTTATTGGTCCCATGGGATCATCTCGGACCAATCCGAACTACTCTTCCAAAACGTCTGTAACCGCACTCGGCTTATGCATAAAATCAGAGCGAAGGCTCTGACTTCCGAGTGCAGATATGTTCAGCTAAAGGTAGCGAAAGAACTTAATGATACCAAGGCGATTGATAGGTTTGACATCCTCGCCGACCTCTGCCTAACATCAGGGCAAACCAAATTGAACATTTTCTATAAGATGCTCACTTCAGGGCATTCATTGCCATCCTCCCTTGCATCAGAAGACTTGATCAACTCTCAGGTGAGAGTGAGAGTGAGACCGAAATTTCGAATCAGTCACTGTTCGATAGAACTCCTATATCCATGCTCCAGAAGCTCATTCAACTCGTTTCCTGCATTTTGTATTTTGCATACAGAGCTTTTTGGACACTAAAGATCCCTGTGAAGAACAGGATGTCATTAAGTACTTGAACCATAAAGATGTACAGATTGCACTCCATGCCAAGCTTGCTGGAGTCAGACACTGGAGCTCGTGCAGCGAGTACTTATGCTGCTCTCCTTTTGCCTCTCCCTGGAAATAGTGGCATAGCATTGCGACTCTTTACAGTAAAAGTAAAATTAGAATCAGGAATTCTTTTGAGCTCACTCAACTCTTCTTCAGAGGAAACTTTCTTGCTCAAGAATTTAGGACTAAATGGACTAGGAAAATGATAAACTCGGATTGATTGAAAATAGATTATCACTCATCAAACAGCACGAGCTTCTTCTGTCACGTTGTTCTGATCATGGTGTCAAGAGCATAGGTAGAACCACAAGAAGATTTTACGCAAATGCCTACTACCATCGCTATCACATAATACATTCATCTTATTGGCTAGGCAAGTGCTGAGAAGATTAGCATCTGCTGACTGATTAATCTGTTCTGTTCATCTACAGTGATGTCCACAAAAACTACAGGTATGAAGATCTTTATATAAGTATGATCCCGATCCTGGGAGAACTTGTCAAATCTGGCCTCCGAGCCATTGTTTACCGGTGTATCATCAAATATATTTCTCTAAGATGGATTGGCTTTTACAATAAGATCACATTTAACTGATAGATAATATTGTGATCGATCATCTTTCTTTCTTACGATATGTGGCAGCGGGGATCTAGATGCAGTCGTCCCCTTCCTCGGAACTCGGACTATGGTCGATGCCTTAGCAACCGAGGTGCTGAAACTGAACACAACTTTGTCCTACAGAGCTCGGTTCACTGGCAAGCAGGTCAATCTATTTATTTCTCGCTCAAGGAAAATCTGTGTTGTGTTCTGATGTCCCCTTCATCTGGACAGAGATGTTGAAATTATTCGGTGTGACACCAAATCACAGACATATGCCATGAATGGTACACGCATTTGACAATCAGTGATCAATGGTTACAGGTTGCTGGATACACGCAAGAGTACGGCAAGTTGGCGTTTGCGACCATTAGAGGAGTTTCACACACTGCGCCAGCCACTCAACCAGAGAGGTCGTTGCAGCTCTTCACCTCATTCCTGATGGGGAAATCACTGCCTACTGAAGCATGAGGTCCAAAGAGGCATAAGCCTGAGACTGAATGGATTATCTAGTACAATAAATGTAACGTGGTGCTCAAGGGTAGGTATACAGGGTCCCAACACGTGGCGCAGCACACTTGGTGTAACATCCTGAAAATCGACCCCATTTTAGGATTTTATAAAAGGGAAATATTAGTCGAAGGCCTGGTCAGTACAAATTTTCCGAACTGTGTGTTCGTGGGATAATGGATTACGGAGAGGCGTCGATAGGAAATGATTCGCGTTCGACTCGCAATTTCGATCAGGAACGAATCCTTCGACCATGAGGACCTGGGCGGGAACGATATCCTCTAAGTACTAGACTATTAAGGAAATGGAAATAAATCGATTCGGTAGAAGTACGAAGTCAATCTGTGGGTGATTTCCGCACGACTTCGATACGAACTACGAACGACGGTAAACCGAATCCTTTTCATCTAGTACTCGGGATTATCAATTGAGCCACCGGGATCACACGACAATCGAGGGACATCCCTGACTCGAGAATTGACGTTAACGTGGATCAAAGAATGATTGACCATGGGTCAAAAGTGAGGAAAGTCCTAAAAGGGCGCCCGATAATCCAAATTGTACTACGGTCGCAATCAACTCAATTTGGCCTCGATTTTTAATCCGATTTTGGGAACCGACTTCTCAGTGATGTCAGGACTATATATTTGGACGTCGCCTCATTTATTTTGGAATTTTCCGTTGGACACGGAAGTGTCGGAAAAAGGAAAAATTGGACCGGGTTTCGGGCCCGCGGGTGGGCCGGCCCAAGACCGGCGGCCCAATGGGCCTTGCACCCATTCAGCCCAGCCCAAGAGGGGCCCAAGTTGGCCCAAGTTCCCCTCCATTTCCAGCCCATGGGCTTCTCTCTTTTGGCCTTTTGCTTTTGTGCCCAAGTGGGCTTTGTTTATGCTTTGTTTGTGCTTGTTTTTGATTGGCCCTTCAAGCAAGTGGCTTGCCCACTTGCCTTGGCCTTATCCAAGTCTTCAGCAGCCTCTTCTCTCTCCTCTTTCTCCCCCAAAATTCGTGCACCAGCCAGCCCTCACTCTCTCTCCCTTTTTCTCTTCCCTTTCTCTTCCATTTTTGCTGTTTCTTGCTGTCCACGCTGTTTTCCAGCCCAAAAACAGCCTTGCCGCCGTCACCGGAGCCACCGCAACCGCCCAAAGTGTAGTCCTGGAAGTTAGGAAGCCAACCGCGCACCCCCGGTCACCGCTGGTCGCCGTTAGTCGCCCGTTTCGGCCTTTTCCACTCAGCTGCACCGGTTCCGCGTGAATAGTGATTCCGGGCTGTTTTGGCCCGTTTCGGCCACCGTTTGTTGTCCGTTGCCATCCCCCAGCTTACCCCTCGTAGCCCTCGTTCCCCTCTACGCGCCGGTGTCGCCGGATTTCCGATCCAAGTAAGTTAACGTCCTAATCCTTGTTTAGGGGTTAATCTTGCTTAGGGGTTAATTAGTGTATTTGTGTATTTGTGATTAATTAAGGTTGATTGGTTAATTAGTCTGGTTAATTAATTCTGACTAGGGTTAGTTAATTGACCATAGTTAGTATTAAAGTAACTAGGGTTAATTAATTAAAGTAACCATGGTTAGTTTTAAAAGTAATCAAGGTTAGAATTTAACTATGGTTAGGTTAATTTGACCATGGTTAGGTTAATTTGTTAACCATGGTTAAGTTTATTTATTTTTATTTATTTATTTAATTTCGGACGAATTTACTGTTCATAAATTACTGTTCACGATTACTGTTCATAACACTATTCATCCGGAAGCTAATTTTTGTCTGAATTTGATGTGCTATTAATTGTTATGATTTATTGAAGTGCCGATTGTTAATTATACTTGTGAATATTGATGAAATGCATGATCGAAGTCCGAGTGGAAGTGAAAGTATTTGACTTATTGAGTTATTCCCGAGAATGAGGGAACGTACGTGATTGTTGATTGGTTGAATTTCGATTTTGGAATTGTCGAGTGAGATTGCATGACATATTGCGTGGGTTATCTGAAATGGCATATCGCATGAGCATGGGTGATATTGCATTCATGACAGAGCAAAGATATAAATGGATTATTTGATGATGTGTTGCATGATCACATTAAGAGAGGGAACCCGGCGTTGCCGGAAGACCGCCAATCCTTATGGGGTTGTGCCGTGGCCGTTTGGTCGCTTGACTTCGGTCGGATGCCTGACGGGGGACATGTGACAGGACTGCGGTAGTGGGTGGGTCCTATGTTCCTGTCAGTTGCGGGACTGCGGTAGTGGGCGGGTCCTGTGCTCCTTCGGGAATGCCGTCAGAGGGGAAGGGATGACCCCTGACGTCGTCGTGCCTCGAGGTAAAGAGGACGAAGCTGGTTTAGCCAGGAACCGCCAACTTTAAGGTTGAGCCGTTGGCCCATGAGGGGGCGTTAATAATCGGAGCATGTGTGAGTGTGAGACATGAGAAATTTGTGTGAGATGCTCTGATTATTCGCATGCTCTTAATGTCGTGATGATTTGTGGTACGCACGCATGAGTTGACAGTCGTGCAGGGTGTGGCAATGGTCAGGTGAGATCGCTTGTGGCGCGACTCGCATGTGATTGATGAATTGTGTCATCTAACGGCCATGTGCCTTGCTTGCATTGTATGAGATTGGACGCGCAGGGTATGGCATACCGGGTAAGGTTGCATGTGAACCGAATATTGATTGTGGGTTGCCCTGTCTGTTGTTGGCTGTTGTTTGGTTTTGGTTGTGAGTTGTTGGGTTGAGTGAGAGGTGGTATTGCACTGATTGCTGTATTAGGTTGTATGTTAAACTCCCGAGGCGAGCGAAGTTCCTAACCGGGGCTTAGGACTTTAACTTGCTGAGTTTATCTCAACCCGTCGTGGTTAACATTTTCAGGCCCTAGATGATGCAGTACCGAGGATCGAAGAGAGCGATCCCTATGAGGCCCGTGAGTAGGCAGCTGTAGCCTATTTCCTTTTTGACGAGCCTTCCCCCACTTGTACAGGGTTAGGTTAGCTAGGCCGGTCCCTTTTTGAGTAGGCCTTAGCTTGTCGCCTGTAGTAAGGCGTGTATGTATTTGCTGGTGTGCCGGCTAACCTTCAGATATATAAAATGGTGTTTGTCTTTCCTCTGCTGCTGTTGTTGCTATCCCTGTTGTTTGGTTTGGGAGTTGTTCGTTTCCGCATGTGCTTAATTACAAGATAAAATGAATTGGTCGACGACAGTACCTGGGACGTCGTATTTTAAGACCTCAAGTGAAATGGGGTTGCCGCGAGCTCGAGAGTCGGGGCGTGACACTTGGCCCTTTTCTTCTTAACTTACCTTTTGAACTCGATAAAAGGTGGATACTCATATCTTGATTTGCTCCTTTCACGTCGGTGGATATTATTATCATCTCTTAACATGAATTCAACTTAACTGAATTAAACCTAATTAATAAGGTGAACACCTAAGTTGAACCGAATTGCGTCTCGAACTAAATAAGAACCAACTTAGTTTGGTTCGGTTTTTCCATTTTTTGTTTTTCCTTTTTGTGCCCTGCTTACCGAAACTGAATTGAATGAGGGCTGAGAAAGAAGAGAGATTTTAAGTTGGACATTCAATTATGGTTGAAAATATCAATTCAGCTCGATTAGCAAAACCAAACCGAAATAATTCCAACAAAAAAAAAAGGTTATTTTTCCATTATTCGAACAGAAAATTAAACCGAATTGAAAATACACGAAATTTTAGTTTGATTTCAGATTCGATTGTAGCGCCCTAATTGTCGATAATTTCATGAAATCTCATCCTTTCGGTTTTACCACGACCTTTTTTCGATTTTGAAACAATTTAGAACTACATGTCCGAAGTGGAACCCACTTACAAATGTCATTTTCTACAAATATCAATTTTTCCAGTATTCTTATCCGCAAGCAATGCCCGAGACTTTAGCTTAAAATTTATTTATTTTTAATAGAGACATCTCTAACACAAAATCATTTTTTGAGGTCAATTATATATGGACCGAATTAAACTACGTAACCATTCAGTGATAATGGAAAAATTGAAAGCAGAAATTGGGACTGTTGTTGTTCTGGAAGGGACAGTTGGGATTGTTGACCAAGCCAAATTAATTAGCAACCTGTCTATATCAATTTACAGGCATAAGTATAGTCGGAGTACCAAAACTTGACACGAAGGGATATTTAAGTGCCAAAAGTTACAAATGGTACACTTAAGTGCCAAAATCATAGCAAAAATGATCACTTAAGTGCCAACAGTGAGAAAATTCAGCCAAAATGCTGATATGGCATTTTTCCGGCGATCTGGGGTCGAAACGGTGTCGTTTTTTATGCTGATGTGGCCAAATAAGCCCAAAACGACGCCGTTTGGTCAAACTTTATTTTTAATATAAATATTAATTAAATAATATTAAAAGAGAAAAATAAAAAGAGGGGGGCAGCAGCCCGCCTATGGCCGTTGCCCCATCGCCGGTGGGGCGGCGGTGACGGACGGCGAGGGTTGCCGACACCTGGGTGTCGGGAGAGGGTGGTGACCCTTTCCCTGATCTAGGCAAGGGTCAGCCGCTCTCGCCCCAGCCTGGGTGAGGGTCGTCGGCCTCGCCCTGTTTCCGGCGGCCCTCACCTAGTGTCGTTGGAAACTCAGTAGTGCTGGGCGAGGTCGCCGGCACCTGCGCAAGGGCCGGCGACCCTCGCCCAAGCCGAGGCGAGGGCGGCTGATCCTCGCCCAGATTTGGGAGAGGGTCGCTGCCCTCTTCTGGCGTCTGGCAAGGGCCGAATGGCCCTTGCCACTGGTCAGCAACCCTCGCCGTTCATCGCCATCGCCCCACCGGCGATGGGGCGGCGGCCATAGGCGGGCTGCTGCCCTCCTTTTTTTTTTTTAATTTTCGCTTTTAATATTATTTAATTAATATTTATATTAAAAAATAAAGTTTGGCCAAAACGGCGTCGTTTTGAGCTTATTTGGCCACATTAGCATAAAAAACGACGTTGTTTCGACCCTAGATCGCCGAAAAAATGCTATGTTAGCATTTTGGTCGGATTTTCTTGCCGTTGGTACTTAAGTGATCCTTTTTGCTCCGATTTTGGCACTTAAGTGTACATTTTCTAACTTTTGACACTTAAATGTCCCTTCGTGCCAAGTTTTAACACTCTAAGGATCCGTACGTCTCAATTTACATTTATATTGTTTGGACATGCGTGGCCAGGCATCTACCTCATTATTATCATCAAACATTATTCATATTATATTATAGAAAAAATATCACAAAAAATCTTAAACTTTACCAAATAGAACAAATAAATACCAAATTTTTTTTGTGACATCGAAAACTATAAACTCGTACTCATATGATAGATTTATCCTACACGTTATTTTGTAACAAAAAAATCTTAAACTTTGCTAAGTGTGACAAATTTACTATAAATTTTTTTGTGATATCAAGAGTTCTAAACTTATATCCATGTGATAAATTTACTACAAACTTCTTTTATATTATCAAATAGATTTACTACAAACTTCTTTTATAATATCAAAAGCCCCAAACTTATCACACCCCAAATTAAATTAGATAAAAAATTAAAAAAACTAAATAAAAAAGGGAAACCTACAGGCAAAAGAGGGCTCTCCCACCTGTAACCACCACCCCATCACCGTGGGCAACAATGGTCGACGGGGTTGTCACCGCCTAGACAAGGGCTGGCGACCCTCGCTGATTGCATGAGAGGGCTGTTGCCCTCTCCTAGAGTCGGGCGAGGGTCACCTGCCCTCATCTTGGCCTGGGCAAGGGTCACCGGCCCTCGCGTAGGCATCGGCAGCCCTCACCTAACATTACTTGACTTGGGGCTGTGACAAGATCTATTTTAGATATATTATTTAGACAAGGTAATGCAGACAAATTGCATAGACTGCGTGATTTTCCAACGTTGAAAAGCACAACATCTTTGTACTCTTTCAAGATTTGGCAACCAGCATCTTCTTATCCCTTTCAAAGTCGAAACCAGGAAATTTTCTTGTTGATTTTTACTGCTGCATGTATTTGAAACTTTGAAATCTGAAATAAGATAAACATAAAAATTATCGAGCACATGACTTACTTTCTATCTATTTCACCCAAAATAATTCATTTCCTATCTAAACACGAGGTAGCTGCCCCTCGTATGAGACATTACAGTAATAGGTCATGTCATGTCATACGACCGTTGCATCAAAATCTTAGCTCTTCTAGACAAAAAATCATAAGCTTATCCTTTTAAGCACCGGCTTGGTCAATAATAAAAAAAAAAAAAATATTGGGTCTTCCCGAGAATAAAGATGCCAAAAAAAAGAGTAATATAAAAATAAATAAATGTGAAACTGGAGAACTGGGCAAATTAGTCAAACTTGACGTCTCCACCCAAATATTCTCCACTTTCTTTGTTTCATTGGCATTTTCTTCTCTCTCTCCCTCGGTCTCGCTCTCTCTCGCGCTCCCGATGCATCCGCAACTAGTGCTATGGCTTATGGCAGCGGCACTCAGTGTAACACCGAACCGAATATGCTCAAGCTCGACGCTGAACACCATCTCAGATGCTGACAAAATCGTCACCTTGCCGGGACAACCCAATGTCAACTTCGGCCAGTATGCAGGGTACATCACCGTGGATGAGAAGCAGGAAAGAGCTCTCTTCTTTTACTTCGCCGAAGCTGAAGCCGACCCGGCTTCAAAGCCTCTTGTGCTTTGGCTCAACGGAGGTAAAACCATCTGTACTGCATTCGAGTGAATGATGGGGAGAAATGATATGAGCATGTTGAAAAACACTGGAGTTTGCTTTTGGGTTGGGGTGGCATTTTGCAGGGCCTGGTTGTTCATCCTTGGGAGTTGGGGCGTTCTGTGAGCATGGACCATTCAAGCCCAGTGGAGATGTGCTCCTGAAAAATGACTATAGCTGGAATAAAGGTGAGCATGGTTCCCCTAAACAAAGGAGAGGCAAAAATCCATCCTATACTTTTAGCAGCTTAAAGAGTGTTCATCTGTTGTCTCTCTTCACCAAAGCTTAAATCAATAGGAAACTGAATAGGATCTTGTATCAGATAAATCATTTTCAAGGGTGAATATGAGATTTCTCCTATTCGCTGTGATGTGGTTCTAACTTCAGAGACTGTCACTGGCTAATTATTGCATTTTTCGATTTATTTGCAGAAGCGAACATGTTGTACCTGGAATCTCCTGTGGGAGTTGGATTCTCCTACTCCGTCAATAACACTTACTATAACTCCGTCGACGACGAGATGACAGGTTCTTTTCCTTGCAATTTGCAATAAATTTTTAACAAATTATAGTGCAGCTATGATTTGCAGAGGGAATGTGAAGCTGAATTAAGCATTAATACCAGCTAAACAATGTTTCCATATTTCAGCAAGAGAATCTCGCATTCCTCCACAAGTGGTTCAAAAAATTCCCAGAATACAAGGAGAGAGATTTATTCATCACAGAGAGAGCTACGCAGGTGAACTAGTGATTAAGATTTTGTGAACACCGATTTGCGTGGTTGAATGAATTGGAAGCTCCATGAAAGCAGAATTTAAACTTCTATCTAATTTCACTCTTGCCAGGTCATTATGTTCCTCAACTTGCAATGCTCATCGTGCAGTCCAAGTTTCAATTTGAAGGAAATTGCTGTGAGTTCGACTGAAAAGTCTGCAAACTAGAATTAGCATCTCCCATGCATTGGATTGATACCTACTGAGATCATCAAATCTCATGCTCGCTGCAGATAGGAAATCCGCTTCTCGAGTTCAACACAGATTTCAACTCACGGGCAGAATTTTTTTGGTCTCACGGATTGATATCAGATGCAACCTACGAAAGTTTTAACACAATATGCAATTACTCCCAAATTCGCAGACAAGCACAGAGAGGCACCATCACCCCTGTCTGCTCTCATGTCATCAGCGAAGCATCAAGAGAAATAAGCAGATTTATTGACAAGTATGATGTCACTCTTGATGTTTGTTTGTCGACAGTTTCTTCACAATCTGCAGTTTTGAATAAGCTGGTAAGCATCTCATCCACTTTGATGAACTTCTTTATTTTTCCCTTCACAACCTCTTGAACTTTTGTGATTATGCTGCTCCCAGCAAGAAACAGAGAAGATAGATGTATGTATAGAAGACGAAACTGTCAAGTACTTGAACAGGAAAGAAGTGCAGGAGGCTCTACATGCTCGATTGGTTGGAATCTCTACATGGACAGTTTGCAGTGAGTAAGGATCGACTTAACTCCTCGGACCTTCATTTTCTAGGGGCACAAGTTTATGGCTAAATGGCATCGGGAGTAATCTTAATGAGTCTTGTCAAAGTACACCCACATTTCCCAATTTCCTGACAAGATTCTTCATGTCTTTGTTGCGTTAATAGCACTATATGATTGGTTCTTCCTAACATTAATCGATGTAAATGCTCTAGACTATCTACAAGTCCATTTATGAAGTGGTTTCTCCCAAACTTTCAATTGACTAGTCCTCAACCTTCGTTCTTTGACTTGGGCTTTTCATCTCATGTCATCATGATTCTCGTGTGCTACAGTGTTCTCAGATATGAAACGCAAAATCTGGAGATACCCACCATAACGTTTTTGGGGGAGTTAGTGAAGTCAGGAATCCACGTTTTAGTTTACAGGTAACAAAGAAATGGCATTCTTCAGAACTGTGTATATCACTCAAGGGGCTATTTATAGGGAACAATCATGAATTTTTCACTTGCAATTCGACAGTGGGGATCAAGATTCTGCTATTCCATTTCTTGGAACAAGGACTCTGGTGAACAAATTAGCAAAGCAATTGGGACTGAACACAACCGTGCCTTATAGAGTCTGGTTCGAGCAAAGACAGGTTGGCTCAGTAATGACCTTCACAAACAACAGTCCTCCCATTGGTTTTATTAGGCGATTGACGAAACTGAGGCCCTTTTCTTCATTTCTCATAGGTTGCTGGGTGGACACAAGTGTATGGAGATATGTTGTCATATGCGACAGTCAGAGGGGAGTCTCATGAAGCGCCGTTTTCGCAGCCAGAGAGATCACTGGTGCTGTTTAGCTCATTTCTGGGAGGGAGGCCATTGCCAGAAGGGCTCGTCCGAGTCTGCCATTGATAAACATAATTAGTACTAAGTCGTCCTACCAAATTGGACTGCATCTGATTTGATTAGCAGGAAACATCAAACCCATCATGCTTCTGATTCGCTTTCTTGGCTTCTTTCGAAAACAAATGTTTGCTTCCCTATGCTGCTTTCTGTAGCATATATAAAAGTAATAATTCGTGTATTCTCAGAATGTTTTAGTTCCTTTCATAATTGAAGCGGTAAAGCCATGTTTTTTAGATGGACAAGTATAGGTTTGTGGGGGCTAGGATCACGGTGGACTGTGGCATAGAGTAACCAAGCCATGTGATCTCTTAAATGTGAGTAGCGCGCCATCTTGAGTGCATTGCGGTCCGCGTGAAAGTAGCTCGGGAAGTCAACATTTATATGAAGGTTCATCCTTGGCCTTTTATTAGGTATCACATTGTTCAGATCAGAGGTGCATTGCACGAGAACCTGTGTTAGAAAGACTCCGGCAGCATTTACCAAACCAAGTCTTAAGTGTAGAGAGCCAAGAGACAAACTAGTGGGAATAATCACTGACACCGTGACACCTTTTCTCAGTTTCTTGGAATTATCTCAGCATCCTAACGTCTTCGGGTACCCAAATCCTCCCTCAGAAAATTGGTTTAGCTCCAGGACAACCTTAAATACGAGAGGCCATAATAGACCTGCCCGAGTGGGCAGCGCAGCGTGTTTCGGGCTGGGCTGGAGATAGGCGCAACATTTGGTGACGGCTGTTGCGAAAGATATGCGACCAAACAATAATACAGATCTTTATCGAAAAACAATAGTAAAGATAGAATACGAAAATGAATTGGATATAATGAATTGGATATCATATTGGTTCAATTGGTTTCCTTAGGATTTTATTATAGATCCAATGATATAAAAGATTTTACAATTACACTCAAGTCACTCAAAAACTCCCACGGTGTTTAGCCTCACAATTCATTGCTCGCTAAACAATCTCTCAGTCTTACAAAAGAATTCACAAATCTTACCACAAGATTGATTGGCTTCAAAACACTTGTAATTTCTTTTGAATGTAATTCTTGAGCATAGTGCACAATTGATAATTACAACAAAAGCTCCAATGCTCTAGTGTCCTAAAACTAAAACCCTCTTTTTATATATATAATATTGGGATAAGTGTACCAAAAATCTTAAGACTCCTATCAAATGTGCAATTGAGTCTTAAAACTTTATAAAAATGTAATCGAGTCATATAAATTGGTAAAATTAATTTAATTTATCAACTCCTTCTAATTTAACTAAGGAAAAATATTAATATGATTTTTTTAAGACATATGTCGCCAATATATTGTCCATTAGACGCCCACCTCAGGAAAAACTTATAAAAATGACAAAAATGAAAAGAGAGTAAAAACTCAAAAAGTGATGACTTACTATTCATTTTTTTTCCTTTCATGAAATGACAAAAGTAAACACTCATTTAAAATTAGGGAAAGAATTCTTTAAATTAGGCTCCGTTCATTTAATGGAAAATGTTACTTTTCTGGAAAATATTTTTCAAGAAGCTATTTTTCAGGAAAATGTAATTATTTTCCGGTGTTCGGGTGAAACTTGATTTTAAAGTAGAAAATATTTTCTGCTGTTCACTTGAAAAAATATTTTACTTTATAAACTCTTTTTAATAGATTTATTATTATTTTATTTTTTAAAATCGTTATTTATTATTTTTTAAAATTGATTACTAATTTATTTTTTCCTTTTTTTTTGTGTTCTCTCCTTCCTTGGCCGGTCGCCGGCCGGCCACGCCTGGAGCTCGCTCGATCAACTCACCAATGAGGCCTGAGCCTGGACGCCGTCTAGCAACGCCCGAGCCTTGCCGTCGTCTGGCGAGGCCAAATAGGCAAGCTCAGCTTGCCTGTCGCCAGTCGCTAACTTTTGCCATGGCCGGCAACCGGCTGAAAAAGAAAAACAACAAAAAGAAAGTAAGAAAAAGAAAAAATAATAAAAAATTGATTTTATTAAAAAATTATAATTTATGAAAAAAAATTTAAAAAATTGATTTAAAAAATAAAAGAAAGAAGTGAGGACTAATAGGGGGTGTGAGATAGGAGAGAGTGAGTGTGGAAAATTTTTTCCCCAACTTGAAAAGTGGAAAACATTTTCCCTCACTTTAGAAGACTTTTTTTTTTCAAGGAAAATGTTTTCTCCAATGAATTTATTTTCCGTGAAACGAACGTCGAAAAATTCGGAAAACATTTTCCTGGAAGTTATTTTCCGCGAAACGAACGGAGCCTAAATCAAATTTATCGACAAAAAGAAATCAATCAAAATTTACGAAACACATTGAGTCATGTTATGAGTCAATATTCTTATATGATGTAAACTCTAGCACTTTGAGGAGTTGTTAGGCGATTGTGATCAAATACAGCTCTTATTATTTCCCATTTTTACGACTCGACTTGGTGCACTCTAACCATTACTGAACAATTGCATCCTTTTCCCAATCTTGACTTTATTTTTTTGGTCAGATCCCGATTTTGACTTAACGAAATCCTTTTCGATCTTGTTTCCTTAACGATTGCAACAAATGACCGCACCATGTTTTTCCTCCCCTTCTTTCCCTTAATATGAGTTTAACACTCTAATGCTAAATCCAGCCTCTTTAGCATAATTATTATAAAAGGCATAAGCCTCATCATATGAAGTTCAAATTTCATATTCTCTGGTTCATGATTCTTTCATCACTACCATTAATTTCATTAGTGAAGTTGTTTTCAATATGAACTCCATCCATCTCAGCAAGATCAAAAGAAAAATTTAAGTATTGTATGACTAAAATATATCTGTCGATAGATATAAAATAAAATTCGATGACAATAGATACTTCTTATATTCTTGCAATCAAAGAAGAAGAGACTAATGAACTTTTCTCCATACTTGATATTAACAATCATATTATTATGAGTTATTAAGTTTCTTTTATTTGGGAACAATATCCAGTTAATCTTTTTCTTTGGCCGGAGAGTAATATCCACTGTTTTAAAAGTTGCAATTGAGTTTTTCATATATTACTTATTTGTTTGAATATTATCAACTTGATTTGATTCTTTAAAATAGACAAGAAAATTGATGTCATCTTGTGGGCTGTTGTAGAATAAAAACATGAAACCAGCAAAGCGAGTCTCCCTTTTCAATCTTCAAAATTTGTGGCTGCGGTTGGACCGTCCACTTTGTAATCTAAGGGCGCGTTTATGCAAGCATTTTCCTTAAAAAAAAGTAAATGTGAAAGGGGAAACTTCGGCGAAAAGGTCAAACTTTGCGTTTCGACACAAATATTCTCCACTTCCTTGCTTTGCCAGCATTTTGTCCAGGTCAAACTTTGCGTTTCGACACAAATATTCTCCACTTCCTTGCTTTGCCAGCATTTTGTCCACTCTCTCTCTCTCTCTCTCTCTCTCTCGTGATGCATCTGCAACTAGTGCCATGGCTTGCCGCAGCAACACTCTGTGTAACACTGATCCAAATATGTTCAAGTTCAACACTAAGCACCACCTCAGAAGCTGACAAAATCGCCAGCTTACCGGGACAGCCCAAGGTTAGCTGCAGCCAGTATGCAGCGTACATCACCGTAGATGAGAAGCAACAGAGAGCCCTCTTCTATTACTTCGCCAAAGCCGAAGCCGACCCTGCTTCGAAGCCTCTCGTGCTTTGGCTCAATGGAGGCAAAAGCATCTGAACTGATTTTGAGAGCATGCTGAAAAACACTGCAAATTTGCTTTTGTGTTGGCTTTGCACTTTGCAGGGCCTGGTTGCTCTATTAAGAAAGGTTCTTTCAATCTCGGGATCAAACTCTTCAAGGTCTCCTTGTTGGCTTCGGGTTATGCGATGCTCCTCCACCTTTTATAGAGAAGTGAGTTTGGCTGGCAAAAGAAACAAATTAAAAAGAAAATAAAGGCTAGTCTAAACTAAGAATTGCTTGATATCAATAGTAATTGGAAAATTGTCAAAGCAATCCCGGCAACAGTGCCAAAAACTTGTTAGGTGAATTGCAAGTGAACAATATTGACAAGTAATAAAGTGATGAGTGTGTGTCGTTCCCATCAGGATTATTTTTTTATTATCCAATTATTTACCAAAAGTGATCAATCCAAAAATCTAGCTAACCAAATCAAAAAGACGAGTAAAAAGTAAACTAAACCCATTAAAAGACTAAAATATAAAAGAGTCAAAACTTAAAGGATTCAAAAGCTAATTAAAATTGTAAAGTAAAAATAATCTAAAGCAAATTGAAAATTAACAAGACCAATTATCAAGATTTGAACCAAATCACAAAGCGTTAAAAGCATCCAACTTCACTTAACCATTTATAATCAATTTTCTTAACTTGTCATACAACAAATTAATTTCCAACTGTGATGGCGAAATTTCCCTAAGATGAATTACAAGCCGACCTTGGTCTAATAATCCCTAATTAGGTATATTAACCCACACTAACCTTAGGTGAATTTAAACTACTCAAAAACATTAAGTTCTTGTGGAAATTCTTGGATTTAATCTAAGTAGTTCCAACCTAGATCTACTATCGCAGCCACATAAATAACCTAGTGTATCTTGACCTAGATTTAATTTATAGTTTAATATCACTAATGCACATGCACACAATATCCACCCGGTATCGTCCGTACACCAAAAATCATTCAAAAGTTGTCTAAACTTTTAAAAGCATTAAGAACATGATAGAGGACGTCACAATCAAAACAATTCTATTGCATGAGAATGTCTTTGAAAATCAATCAATCATGATTAAGATCCATTATAGCTCTAACAAAAGAAATTTAGAACATAATAAAAACTAAACTAACAAAAATACATAATACTAAATAAAAACAAATCCACCCATTTGAGATACAATGAGCTTCGAGTTTATCTCTTCCTTTTCTCCTTGACACGCACCAACTCCACTAATAAAATAGAAGAATAAGATATAAATAAGAAAACCCAAAATCTTTTGCAAAGATGGTGTCTCCAAGGATTCTCCCCCCCTCTTTTTTATATGCGGCACAAGAGCGGTTTATATAGCATCCAAAAATCTACCCTAGGTCGACTCCCACTAGGATTTGGAAAAAATTCTTCCTTATCTCCTTGATTTTCTTTGAACCTTATTCTCAATTATGGTCAAATTCTCCAAATTTCTTATATGGGTTGGCTTTTTCTTCAAGATGAAATATTCTGAAAGATATTACAATATTCTAGAAGACCTGAAAATATTTCCTACAAAATAAAATTACTTAAGTAGCAATTAAATTCACCCAAAATTTAGCAAATATCAAGTCTAAATTAGCAAGAATACTCTATTAAAAATAGAGTTATCACGGCTCGACTCAGTATCCATTAATGAGGGAGACATTCTCTTTTATATAGTTTTGTAATTCTTGATCCTGAATATTTTGAGTTATAACTTATTTTGGCAACCCGCATATAAATCTATGACAAGCCACACAAATTACTGATGCATGAGAAAAGCCTCAAAAAATAGTGTTTTTTTTTTTTTCGGACAATGGATGTTGCAATCTTCACTGTTGAGAAAATACGTTCACGGTGTTGTCTATGTGCTCATCGCTAATTCCTAATAGACTAGCTTTTCCACATGACTAGCGATCAAATAATATGGCAAAATTCCAAAGATGCCTTTACAATGAAAATAATACAAATTTTCGACGAGAAAGCATTTTGGCAAACATCGTACAACTGGAGAAAGCATTATTGCATTAAGTGGACTCTACTATTGTCCAACTCTATTAAAGCTGACACTTAAAGAATTCGTGAAGTTATTGGGATTGAAGTGCCTTTATCTGCATCAGAATTTGCACTCCGGCCGCTGCTGATTGTTAGAGCCAAGCGCAACTCTTGTAATTTTTAGCTGGCAGGGCCTGAAGTCGATTTCAGTACAAAAGAATTGGTGGAGCGGGCCCTTTTGTTTTCAATCAAGGGAGGCATTTGCTCTTTTGGAGATTCCGTAGATGTCGTGTAAAGATGATCAAATGAAGCCTTACGCTATAGATGTAGGCGCGGCCACCTTGCATGTATCAAGAAATGTACGAAATGGAGCCAAGGTTTGCAGAGTCCTTGCATAAAGGAAAAAAAAAGGTACGTCGAGAGTCACCATGCTTTTGACGAGGAAAAAAACATCATATTGATAAAAGATCACGGGATCCTCAATACAAGTACACATTTTTTGAAATGGGAGAGGGAAGTTAGAAGTTTTATATATGATAATTGCCGGCTGGCAATCATTTTAGTTTGCAAAATTGGTGGTCTCTTCAGTCTACGCCCTTATTTAATAGATTTAAGCTGTTATATTAATTGGCAACCGTTCTACAAAATTTCACATGGTATTTCAATTGACAGCTTAAGTTTTTAAAATAGTTAGTAGTGATTTCACAGAATCTCACATAATATATCATCTAATAATTTAAACTTTTAGAATAATTGGTGGTGATTTCATATAATCTCACATGGTATAGGAGTTAAAGGTCCTAAGTTCAAATCTTCCAGGCCTTTATTTACCTCTCTTTAAATGCACCTTTATTTTTTTAAAGTCACGTTATTTAAGTAATCAAAAAGAAATCCTTAATTGTAGTCTCGGTATGAACAGAAATCATAAAATGCACAAGTATCCTATGGTTAGTATGTAGCTCAATGGAAGAGATTCAGCTATTGCCATAACTATGTGCTCTTGAGATTATTATTTCATAATATGCTTGTCCTTTAATCAAAATTAGTGATAGATGGTAAGAATCATAATACTAAAGCCTATGGTGATCCATGTTGGGTCTATCAAAAGATATCTGACAAATGGAACATAGTTCAGCCATAGTGATGAAGAAGAGATCCCATAGGGTGCTAAGGAATAATCGATGATAAAGCCTTCTTCTAAATTCCAATAGAATACCAATCAAAAGGCTCCATTTGATTCCTCATATGAAGCTACTTTCTTTCAAAAGTTTTGGGGGTCATGTGATATTTATTACAGCTTCGTAACAAATACATTAGCTACTCCGGTAACAAAATACTGTGATAAATAATATGCTTGTGGTACTAATCTTTAGGTACCACTGCACACAAATAGATGTACGCTTCTAAAAACTCAATCAGCTCTTCAATAACTCAACCAACTTGGACTTAAGACTAAAACTGCTCAAGCATGGAATGCTGAATCGGGAAATTATGATCTCAAGAAAATGCTAGTCTGTAGGGATAATGCTCATCTTGTTTCATGGTAATTCGGCTACCGAAAATAGAATGAAAATGTGGACTGCCCGAATCAAAACAGATGGACATTTACAAAGGGTGGGAACCATAGGCGGTCACGTCAATTTTGTTGAGAAAACTTCTAGTTTTGATGCTAACAAAACATTTTATGAATAATATTTATATCAATCTTTTGAAGAAAAAGGGCACAGAATGACATAGGCTTTAAAGTCTGTTGGTAGCAGAAGATAAAGCATTAGATGTCTTAGAGTCTGTCCGTACCAGACGGAAGACTCGACCAGACTGAGATTTTAAGTCTGACCGTACCAGACTGAGATTTTAAGTCTGACCGTACCAGACTGAAAATCTAGGCAGACTCAGAACTTAAGACTATCAGACTTAAGATGAATCTACAAGATAAGATCACCAACGGTAAAGTATTTCACTTACCTTATTTATGTTGATTTTGTTATATTAATCTGATTGGCAGGATCAATTAGTGGACAACTTCCAAAGAAGAATAGAGCACTTATGGAAGCCCAGATTTTGATTGTATGAGCGAACAGAATCTAAGGGGATTTGATCTACCTTCAACGGTCAAAAAAACTTGCCCTATAAAGTCTGTCCAAGAAAGGAAAAACTAAACTCTCAAGGAAAGAGCCAACGGTTGAGTGTGGCTTGAAGAGTATTTAAGGATAGGTTGAGACTTAGGGGTAGAGTAGATGAACAGAATTCCAAAGCTGATTCCGTTCTTCAATTGTTGTTCATAGTACGTATTTGAGTGATCTCAGTGTATTACAAAAGAGAGTGACTTAGTGAGATATATCATCACCAAGTACAAACACTCGAGAGTGTGTAACCATTGTTGATCATATAGTGAAATACAGCCAATTGGCTGGTCGCTCGGAGAGTGGACGTAGGCTTGTCTAAAGCCGAACCACTATAAACAGTGTTTGCAATATTCTCTAACTCTCTCTACTTGATTCCAGTTTGTTGATTGCAAAAAGTTATATATATTTGCGCGATTAATCTCTCTACACCTATTCACCCCCCTCTAGGTGCTTATACTAGTTACATCAATTGGTATCAGAGCCTTGCACTTGAGATCTTGAAGTGTTTATTACTTCTGAGTTAAAGATCCTTTATGGCTAGTATTCTTGCACCAGGTTTGATTGAGGGGCAGAGCAACACTCGTCCACCCTATTTCGACAGCAAAGATTACAACATTTGAAAGAATAAAATGAAGGCCTTTCTCAGATCGAAAGATCCACTCGAATGGGATGTGGTTGAGAGGGGAATTGACCCCACTAATAACACCGGAAAAACGTCAAAGAGAAACGATGGAAAAGAAACAAAAGCATCAGCCACCATCGCTCCAGAAGAGATAACAAAGAGACAAACTCTTGATGCAAAGACTATTTACTCTCTATATTGTGCTTTATCACCTAATGAATATAGTGGAATATCTTCTTGTGATACAGCAAAAGAAGTATGGGACAGACTACATGTGACATATGAAGGAACTGATCGTGTCAAGGAGACCAAAGTAAACATATTACTTGGTCAATATGAATCTTTTAAGATGAAATAGGGAGAATCCATAGGAGACATGTTCAGTCGTTTTACAGAATTGTAAACGGATTGGCGTATCAAGGATAACCTGTTCTTGGATCAATTAAGGTCAACAAACTTCTGAGAGAACTATCAAAAGAATGTAACAATGTGAAGACATCTATCAGAGAAACTCTGCAAATTTCACCACTGACAGTCAATGAGCTCGTTGGTACTCTACAGTCCTATGAAGTAGAACAAATGAACGAGGAAGTGGAATCTAGAGGTAAAAAGTCCATTGCTCTTAAGTCTAACACTGATTCTGATGATATAGATTCTGAGGAAGAGCTGGACGACGAGGAAATTGCACTGCTGATCAGAAAAGTGAAGAAGTTAAACAGAAAAGGCAGGAAGTTCAACAACAGGAAATAAAACAGACAGTCTAGACAGCGCAGAACTGATGACAAGGAAGATTATGCTAAAGATGATATTTGTTTTGAATGTAAGAAAAAGGGACATATTAAACAGAATTGTCCCAAGCTCAAAAAGAACAAAGGGAAATTCGAGAAATACAAGAAGGCCCTGAAAACTGAAACATGGAGTGACACAGAAGTTGAGGATTAGTGAAGACGAATATGGAAATATCTGTCTTATGGCATATTCAGACTCAGATTCTGAAATAGATTCAGATTCAGACTCAGATTCAGACAGAGAAATCGAGGTAAATCACTCTGATATTCTAATAGAAATCTCAGATTACATAAATGAGCTGTGTTTAAATCTAAAATCTACCTTGAAAAAGATCTCCAATTTAAAAGTGGAAAATCGTAAGTTGAGTCATTAGAATCGTTCGTTAAAAGGAAAATTTAATGATCTCAAAAAGGAATTTATAGAAATAGAGGAAAGTCATGATTCTATCGCAAAAGAAAATGAGTCCCTTAAAAAGGAACTTTTGGAAATAAAGAAAAATCAAAGTTCTTTACAAAATGATAATCTAGTTCTTAGAAAGGAAATTTCGAATATTAACGTAAAGTTTTCTGAAGGAACAAAAAATCTGCAGCATATTCTTTCTATCCAAATTCCTCACTATGATAAGTCAGGACTTGGGTCTTGCAAGGAAAGTAAATCGTTAATTGATTTTCCTAAAGTCAAGAAAAGGATTAAACAGAGACTTCCTCAATAGGCCTATAATAAACAAAGACTTCCTCGACAGGCCTATAATAATCCTTTTAAGAAGAATTTTGTTAAATCTGTTGGTCGAGAAAATCTAAAGTGTTCTAACTGTGGAGGAAGAGAACATTTTGAAAATAAATGTCCTGAAGTCTGGAGACCTGTTCAAAAGAAATGGATAGAAAAAGCTTATACTACTAACTTCAATGGACCCAAGAAAATTTGGGTACCAAAGAAAAAATGAGTATGTGTGAACATTGCAGGTAAGCTTCAAAAGTAAAAAGAAATGGTATTTGGACAGTGGATGTTCAAGACATATGACAGGAGACTCAAAGATGTTCATTGGATTCGAAAGAATAAAGGGAGAAATAGTTTCGTTTGGAGGAAACACCAAAGGAAACATCATTGGACTGGGAATTGTCAAAATCGGTAGCTTAATCATCAACAATGTTTCCTTAGTCAAAAGATCAAACTACAATCTTCTAAGCATCGGCCAGTTATGTGATGCCGGCTTCAGAATTAACTTCAAAGAGAACCTATGTTTCGGAACAAGCAATGACTCTTCACAAACATTCACTGGATGAAGGCATGTGAATATTTATCTTCTAGACATAAATGAAGATACTGCAAAATGTCTCTTATTAGTCCAAGATGAAGCAGATATGTGGCATTGTAAACTTGGGTATGTCAGCATGAAACAAATTTCCAAGCTTGCCAACAAAAAGCTTGTTCGTGGCTTGCCCTCACTAAGTTACAAGAAGACAGAGCTTTACTCTGCATGTACACTGGGAAAATAGATAAGAAGCTCTTTCAAGTCTATAAAACAGATTTCTACTAATCGTGTATTGCAGCTTATTCACATGGACTTATTTGGACCAACTAGAACTCAGAGTATTGGAGGTAAGAAGTACTGTCTTGTGATAGTAGATAATTATTCCCGATTTACATGGGTATCCTTTTCTAGCTAATAAAGGAGAAACCTTCTCATATTTCTCAACATTTGCAAAGAAGATCCAAAACGAAAAAGGGTACTCTATTTCAAGTATCAAAACAGATCATGGGAGAGAATTTGAAAATCAAGACTTTGCAAATTTTTGTGACAAAAATGGTATACAGTATACATTTTCATCTCCCTACACTCCTGAACAAAATGGAGTGGTGGAAAGAAAAAATAGGTCTCTGCAGGAAATGGCCAAAACATTGCTTATAGAAAGCAAGGTGGCAACTCGGTTCTAGGCAGAGGCAGTTTTCACTTCTTGCTATATCATTAACAGAGTATTTCTTAGATCAATTCTTGAGAAAACCCCTTATGAGATTTTCAAAGAAAGAAAACCTATTGTTTCCTACTTTCGCATCTTTGGTTGGCAACTTAGTAAGGTTGAAGAAAGGTCAGATGAAGGTATTTTTCTGGGCTATTCAAACTCTAGTAAAGCATATAGAGTGTTCCACAAGAATACTCAGACAGTGGAAGAATCCATGAATGTAAAGTTTCTGGAGAAAGAAGTTTCAAAACAGAGCAAAATAGTAAATGAAGAATCAGAATCAAATGTTGCTTCTGAAAGATCTAGTCTCAACAAAGAAGTAGAATCTTCCCAGGAAATAGTCAAAGAAGCAACTAATGAAGAATGACTAACTCAGCTTGACATTCCTGCATCAGTAGAAGATTCTGATAACAATGAAGTTCCAAACAGAAACTGGAAGCATAAGTCCAGTCATCCTAAGGAGCTAGTGATTGGAAACATCAACGAGGGGATTCAAACTAGATCAAGGAACAAAAGGGACACAGGTATTGTTGCACTGATTTCTGAAATTGAACCCAAAAGAATTAATGAAGCTCTGGAAAATGAAAGCTGGATAGAGGCAATGCAAGAAGAACTTCAACAGTTCAAGAGAAATGATGTATGGGAATTGGTGCCCAAACCCAAAGGAAGAACCATCATTGGTACTAAATGGGTTTTCAGAAACAAAGTCAATGAACTTGGAAAAGTCACTAGAAACAAGGCAAGACTCGTGGTAAAAGGTTATTCTTAATCTGAAGGAATAGACTATGATGAAACCTATGCCCTAGTTGCAAGACTAGAAGCAATCAGACTACTACTTGCCTATGCTTGTTATCAAAATTTCAAGCTATATCAAATGGATGTGAAGATTACTTTTTTGAATGGGTTTATTAAAGAAGAAGTCTTTGTAAAGCAACCTCCTGGGTTTGAAGAACCAAGAAAGCCAGACCATGTATACAGATTAAAGAAGGCACTTTATGGTCTGAAACAGACACCTCGGACTTGGAATGAACGATTGAGCAAGTTCCTACTAGACAATAAATTCAAGAAAGGTATGGTAGATACAACCTTGTTCATTAAGAAGGAAGGTAAAGATATACTGCTTGTAGATGACATTATTTTTGGTTCATCTAATGAGCACTTGTGCAAGAACTTCTCAAAGTCTATGCAGGAAGAATTTGAAATGAGCATGATGGGAGAACTGACATTCTTCCTAGGACTTCAGGTCAATCAAACAAAACGTGGAACTTTTATCAATCAAGAAAAGTATGCCAATGACTTGATTAAAAAGTTTGGAATGGAGAACTGCAAGAAGACTGAAACTCCAATGGCAACCTCCATCAAACTAGATCAGGATGAGATGGGAAAGAAAGTTGATCAGAAGACTTATAGAAGCATGATCGATTCTCTTCTCCATCTTACTGCATCTAAACCAGATATTCTATATAGTGTGTGTCTTTATGCTAGATTTCAAGTGGATCCTAGAGAATCACATCTTTCTGCTGTTAAATGTATAATCAAGTATATAGCCACTTATCCACACTTGGATCTATGGTATCCAAAAGAAACTGATTTTACTCTTCTTCTCCAAAAGCAATTCTCTCCGAATATGGCTTCGAGATCCTCCATGTCCAAATCAAGAACTCCATCTCCTCGAAGAAGGTCAAACAAGATTGCTAGGAGAGGAGGGAGAAATATCGACGAAGGGCAGACACATTTCGATCTGACACAAACCTCTGAAGATACTCAAGGACAATCTCCAAGAGTTTCTACTTAAAGAAATGAAGATGATAATGGAGAATCTCCAAGAGCTCTCCACCCACAATCTGAAGAAAGGAATGTCTCACGTAGAGGTACATCTGGTTTAACTCTACCGATACCCACTGATAATCCTCATGTAGTTATGAGGAGATATGAGAAGTTAGTCCAAAGAAATGCTAAGGAAGACGCTAAACTTTATTTTTTGCGAGAGAAAGGGTATGCAAATGAACTACGTCTCATCTAAGCAGTTCAGACTACAGAACCACCATCTGCTCGTGGAGAACGGGTAAGTGATACAGGGAGAAATAGAGATAATGCGAAGGAAGATGATGAGAAGATTTACAGGAATTTTGAAGTGAAAATGGGAATAGCTGCTGTAGCCTGGAACACAACAACCGGGAAATTATTTCGATCTAGAGAACATAAGACTTTCTTTAACAGACTTATGGATCGAGGAATCATGAACCACAGGATTGTGGACTTTGATTATTTGGATGCTGCTGAAGTGAATCTGCATAAATACTTTGAAATATTGCAGATGGACTAATTTTGCACGACTCTATTGCCATTTATCCTGAATTAACAGCGTATTTTTACTCAAATTTGACATTTCTATCTCCAGAGAGAATGCAGTTTAGTGTCAATGACAAGTTCTATGATGTTAGTTCAGATACTTTGGTTGACATTATAAAAGTTGAGAGGGGGACATTCAGGCCAATAGACGCTTCTTATGAGACAGTTTGTAAGTTTCTTACAAAGTCTGTGAGGACCAGTATAACTTATCCTCTTCTAACTTCTGCAAGAACTATTCTGCATAAGATCATAATCAGCTGCATACGTCCAAAAGCTTCATCTAAGACTGATGTATCCAAATTTGAGGCCAAACTGATGTGGGCTATTGAAAAGGGAGTACTCTTCTCACTGCCTCTCACAATTATATTGCATATGTATCGGACAGTGTCTAAGGACAAAGGACAGTTACCCTATGGAGCTTTGGTGATAAGAATCTTTGATCATCTCAAAATAGTTATACCCATGAGATTCTACACTAAAACTCTTCCTACGATGACCATTGATATGAAAATAATCAATAAGATGAGACTGAAGGACGTTGCAGAGACATGGAGACGAAAGGAAACAGAATTAGCTAGAGCAGAAATAGCAAAACGAAAAGGTAAAGAATCGGCTACTGCTGAGCCAAGTTCTAAGAGGAGAAGACAACTCCTACTAGAAGATGAAGAAGATGAGGAGGAAAGTATTTCCACAATTTTGGCAAATATGCATCAAACTTCTCACAGAATGTCTGAACCAGAAGTAGAAACACATGTAGAAAACATTCTCAGCATAGAACATGAGAAGAATGATGAATCTGAATAAGAGGAAGATCCAGAAGAAGAAGAAACAGAAGAAGAAGAAGAAGCAGAAGAAGAAGAATAAGGAGATAAGGATGCGGATAAAGAGGGGCAATAAGGACAGAATGAAGCATCAACTAAGGGGGAGCATCATTATGAGAATATTGAAATTCAAGCACCTGCAGCTTCGTCTGAGAATGCTGACTCTCAGAAGATCTTAGCACTTTTCACACAGATCAAAGATTAGTAGGTAGCAATGGAAACCTCGTTCAATAATAGACTAGAGTCTCTCGAGAAGATAGTTAATTAGTGTATTAATAGGATTGAGAAGTCTGCAATAGATATGGAGGATTTCACCCTTGTTCGGACCCTTAAAAAGAAAACATCCTAAAAAAAATCTTCTGACTTATTCTGTTTAGAAACTTGTTTTTGAACTTATTGACTCTTTTCTAGTACTTTTTGAAGTTGACAAAAAGGGAGAGAGTATATGGCTTTTTGGTTTGGTCATTGTGTTGATGCATGACATCTTGTTGAGTTGTGATATGAAAGTTCTGATTATGCATGACTGATGATTGATGCATGACATCTTGTTGAGCTGTGATATGAAAGTTCTGATTATGCATGTCTGATGATATTTTCTTATATGCTGATCACATAGTACTGATAAAGTCTGAAACATGTTGAGCTGTGATGTGAAATTATCTAGGCTGTTGCTATTGCTCTAAAATTATTGTCTACACATGGTTGATATGAGCTATTCTTATGAGTTGAGTAGAATAGTTGGAAGCATGCTCTGTTTAACCATATTTTGCAAGGACAATAAGCCATATGCATAAAAGTTTTGTCACCATAAAAAAGAGGGAGATTGTTGAGAAAACTCATAGTTTTGATACTAACAAAACATTTTATGAATGATATTTGTATCAATCTTTTGAAGAAAAAAAGTACAGAATGACATAGGCTTTAAAGTCTGCTGGTAGTAGAAGATAAAGCATTAGATGTCTTAGAGTCTGTCCGTACTAGACGGAAGACTCGACCAGATTGAGATTTTAAGTTTGACCGTACCAGACTGAGATTTTAAGTCTAACCGTACCAGACTGAAAATTTATGCAGACTCAGAACTTAAGACTATCAGACTTAAGATGAATCTACAAAATAAGATCACCGACGGTAAAGTATTTCACTTACTTTATTTATGTTGATTCTGTTATATTAATCTGATTGGTAGGATCAATTAGTGGACAACTTCCAAAGAAGAATAGAGCACTTATGGAAGCCCAGATTCTAATTGTATGGGCGAACATAATTTAAGAGGATCTGATCTACCTTCAACGGTCAAAAAGACTTGCCTTATAAAGTCTGTCCAAGAAATGGAAGACTAAACTCTCAAGGAAAGAGCCAACGGTTGAGTGTGGCTTGGAGAGTATTTAAGGATAGGTTGAGACTTAGGGGTAGAGTAGATGAACAGAATTCCAAAGCTGATTCCGTTCTTCAATTGTTGTTCATAGTGTGTATTTGAGTGATCTCAGTGTATTACAAAAAAGAGTGACTTAGTGAGACATATCATCACCAAGTACAAACACTCGAGAGTGTGTAACCACTGTTGATCATATAGTAAATATAGCCGATTGGCTGGTTGCCCGGAGAGTTGACATAGGCTTGTGTAAAGCCGAATCACTATAAACAGTGTTTGCAATCTTCTCTAACTCTCTCTACTTCATTCCAGTTTGTTGATTGCAAAAAGTTATATTTATTTGCGCGATTAATCTCTCTACACCTATTCACTTCTCTTCTAGGTGCTTATACTAGTTACATCAAATTTGAATACTCGAAAAATCATTTTACGGTGCAAGACAGTGTATCAAATCCCTCACCTCAATCGATGTTGAAGGGAGGGCATCTTCAGGAAATTAAAAATTAAGGTCACTATACATGGATAGGCATAGGGGTGGGTTTGTGCGTGTGTGACATAGCAACGCTACCTCTATTAAAGCCACGTGCCCCTCTTTCTGATCATCCCGCTGCATGGGTCCTCGACAACCATAGTGAGGGCTGCCTTGTCTATTTACCATTTGACCTCCTTGCCTGTCATATCTAGGTTGGTCATAATTTCTATTGCGATCACACACTCTACCACCCGGCCTCCGAGTACGAAATGGAGGTGGTCTACGAGTAATTACTCCGTTTTCATACTTGCCACTTAATGGTTTAGTAAGTTCAACAAAACAAGCAGCGTTGCAAGGTCACAAATCATAGACACATTCGAAAGTTTGAGCTTATGGGATTGGAGGACGAATGGATTAAATGACTGACAATTTGCGGCAGACATGTACAGTAGATGCATTTCTGTGGAGTCAAGACACTCACCTCTGAATTGCTCTGACTCATCTTCAATCATCACAGCCTAAAACCCCTTGTAGGTGGTCGTACTACATGCGTAAATTCTCTTTTTTGCTTCCTCCAAACTGGGGCACGGGTGTCAAATTTCATCTCATTCAAGGCGAGTAGAAGTGTTAGGCATTAAGGATTTAGCCACAAAAAAAGAAACTGTTGATATTGATAAATTGTCTAATTCCTTCCTGAATTTCCATAGTTGGCTTTCCTTTATGCATGACATTGGAGAATGTTCTTATGCTCTGTAACTATTAAATAGGCCAAAACAACCTCTTTGATAAATCTGGATTGGCTCAATTGGTTGAGAGATGGTGGATTTCCAATTCCTTATGTATAACGAGTAAATTGATATGATAGTGCACGCATTTTTAACCAAGTCATTTCAGGAAATTTTATAGCTCGAAAATATCTGAATATATGCACATGCTAACTAAGAACTAGCATTTCAACTGGAAATGAGTTCCCTCCTCAACATGGAAAGTTATTATAACATTATTTTTTGAGTTTGGTAGATTCAAACGTTCAGAAATAAGATTGAGACAATAATTCCTTGAATGCGTTCAACTCTATGCAATGACCCGACCTGATTTTATACAGGTCATGCCCTCAAAAGCAAAATAAAAGGTGGTGTGTATTCGGAGTAGCTCTTTATTCATAAATAACATCTTCCATTTGATGTGAAATTTGAGATGTATAAATTTTTCTACAATTATTGATGTTACTGTTGATAACGATGGGCATTAGTAGATATAATTCAAAGAAACGTTAATAATAATGCTAAATTTACTGCAAGGTTGAAATTTTACTTTATGATCAAATGTTTTCCAGGATAGAAAAGTTCTAATTATGTATTGTAAATCTCCATTATCACGGCACATTATATCCTTGAAATTAGAATGGGTCAATGAATGCTCAAACATAGCTTGTATTTCCAAGCATGGTGAGAAAATACTAGTTTCCCACTAAGGTAGTAAGATCTCAAACTTACTGGTAAAAATCCATTGTTGGTGGTAGAATATGACTTTTGGAAGTTACAAAATTTGGTCAATTCTCCAGTGCCTCCTAATTGCATTCATGCATTAGCAATTTAGCATAGGTTAATACTATTTAGAATAGTTTTATAATTATCTTAATTAGTTGGAATCGTTAGGTAGCTGAAATTATTAATTGTGCTGTTTTTCGCAAGAAACGGATGTCGATCAACATTATATTGTCGATAGACTACCAATTAAACATAGAAGTGAGCTTTGTGCATGGGAGGTTTTGCAATTAGTGTTTGTCATTAAACTACTCAATTTTTTTTTCTTATTAGTACCATCATCATTATTATTATTGCTGTTATTATTATTACATCTATAAAATTTGGTGTTGTGCATTAATGATGTGGGAGGTTTTGCACTTGTGGAAAAGGAGAGAAAATAGCACGTGTGAAAAGCGTCGTCATGGTTCGTATGCGTGCTCTGCATTGCAAGGTGCGAGATGGGCATGGTTTGATGGGCCGGGCTGGACTGAAAGGTTGGGTGATGGGGGCTGAACTAGGCCCAATTGGACTCTCTCTCTACTTTTCTTTATTGTTTTTTATCTTTTTACAATTTTTATTTCTTTTTTTTTTCAAAAAATATGCTTGATGCATTGATGAAAATTAGGGGGTCAACAATGGATTTTGTTGAATATAATAAATATAATAAAATTTGCCATTATCTTAGATAAGAGGAAGAAAAAGGTAAAAGCTCAAGAAAAAATCTATTACGAGATTGCATCTATTCCTATAACAATCATTACAAATATTATTACCAACACACAGTAGTCTATGTTGCCATTCAACGATCCAAGACCATTCATGCTAATCGAATTCCTGCAAGGTCTGATGCACGGAAAGAGGCAATTATTGCATTCATAATTTCCATAGCTTTATTTGGAAGTGCTTTTTGACTTGACTTGCTTTTTCTATTAATTAAAGCAAATAATTAGAAAAAAGAACCAGTGAGCAATAATGATGCTTCTTAGTTGGTAATCATTCTCTCCACTAACTAATTTTATAATTTTTTTTGCTAATAAAGTTTAGATTGCGATAAAAAAAGAACTAGTGTGCAATAATGATGCTCCTTTGTCGGTAATCATGTTCTCCACTACCTAATTTAATATTATTTTTCCAGCTAATAAAATTTAGATTGTGATAGCGCTTAGTCTCTTTTTAAAAGATGGACGTGGGAGTTCAATGTCTTATCCGATTTATAGCATCATGAAGGCCCTTTTTAGTGTCTACTTGTGATGCTAAATGGAGAAATTGTCCAATCAATTCTAAATTTATTGTATGGACAATAATAGAATTTTAAACTTTTAATTTTCTCAATTTAATTATAAACCTTTATGCAAAATTGTAATATAATCATTTTGGCCAATTTTTATCGGAAATTGCTAACGTTGCAAGCCGCATAGGACAGTCAATAATAATTGGATTGCTATGTCAGCAATTTTCAATAAAAATTATTGAGATGCACTACTTTGAACTCTATGCAAAGGTTTAGGACTACATTATCAAAATTGAAAAGTTTACAGCTGAATCAACATTGACACAATATGTTTAGGACTTTTTAATGTTTTTCTTTTCATGTGTACAGCATGTAGTTGTGGAGAAGAAACTTATTTCATCAGAAATTCAGATGATGACTACTACATTCGTGCATAGAATTGCCTTGTTACAAGTTTATAAGGTTGGTCAAAGATTATACTGAATTGTTTAAGTAGATAATATCTCAAATGAGTTAATTCAAAAATATGATCCTTGAATTACAGCTACTAGATGAACCATTGATTAAACGACAACTTGTAGTGGAAGCACAAATCTTTTATTTTATTACGAGTAATGATGGTGGAATATTAAACGGACAAATTGATATTAAACCCAATCGAATTCCTTGATTGTGTAAACCAAAGCGAGTCGAGTTTGGAATCTTTTTTTTATTATTCGACTCGACTCAATCTCCACCAATGAGGAAGACATTCTCTTCTACGTGATATTGCAATTCTTGATCCTGAATATTTTGAATTATACCTTACTTCGGCAGCCCTAATGTAAATCTCTAAAAAGCAACACAAACTATTGACGCATGAGAGGAACAATCAAAATTGGGTCTTGGAGGCAGAAGAAAAGCCCCAAAAAATAGATTTTTTTTCCCGACAATGGATAGTGCATTTAATTTCCAATTCCATAAAAATAGAATCGGTGATTTTCCGATTCAGGATAGAATTGGACCAAACCAACTCTTTTTTAAAAAATTTAAATTTCTTAAAAATAACAATAAATCTGGAATAGTAATAATTTTAATATTTGTTTAATTTTTTAATTTCTTTTGTTAAGTGATCTATTTCATTGGATTGGACAAGTCTGATCTTCGGTCTCAAAAAATAGAAATCGATCTTGTTGATTCGATTCCTGATTTCTAGGTGAAATAAGATCGAATAGTGATCACTCTTAACTATCGCAGAGATTGGTGTATCGCTGCTGCTGATGGAGCTAAGGTCAGATGTGTTAAACGATTAAGCATAATCAAATGGAGGTATTTTTTCTTTTGGAGATTTTGTAGTTGCTGTGTAAGATATGATAACACCCCTGTACGGCCCAGGGTATTGGAGGACGGGAGGGGCATCTTTGGGAACCAATGACATGGTAACGCCGCAGATATTAACGCCTCGTGTCCCTCTTTCTGACCACCATTTTATCCTCTGAACGATTTCTTCCTCACTCCAGATTTCGATATGTGCCTGCTGCTACAAGCCCTCTCTTTTGTGGCTGATCCTTTAGTTGGAACCGCTGAGCGTTCATCGTATTGAATGTTTCCTCTTCTTCCGTCATGTTTCCTTTCTGGGTTCCATCAGTTCCGCCTCCCTCGGCATATATACGTTCTTAATTATCGTTTCCCAACAAAGAAGGGAAGAAAAACCGAAAGATAGAATTCAGAAAGGGGGAAAATGGCGGATGTTGTTCTGTGTGCAGCTTCCACTGTGGCAGGGTGCCTGGTGGCTCCTGTCGGTCGTCTTTGCGGCTATGTGATATCCTACGACAGCCACATTCTCGAACTCGAGGGCAAAGTTAAGGAGTTGGACAGCAAGAGGCAAAGTGTGCAGGATTCCATCAATGAAGCTCAAAATAACATGAAGCCTATCAAAGACCATGTCAATGAATGGGTGGAAGACGTGGAGAAAGAAGCCGAGGAGGCATGCCGTGTCCTAAACGACAGAAGATCTGAGAAGACTTGCTTCTATGGGTGGCTTCCCAACCCGAAGGTGCGATATCGTCTCGGCAGGGAGGCGAGGAGGAAAGCCGACCACTTCCAGAAACTCATAGATCAGAAACCATCTGGGAAGGTCTACAATGATATTCCTCCAGCGTGGGTCGGTGGCACTTCCAACATGATTCCCTCGGCCGATGATCAAGGCGACACGGATTTTGAGTCTCAAGCTTCCATCTTTCAGGGCATAATCAAAGCTCTGAATGATGAGAAGCACAAAGTGGTAGGGGTCTACGGGCCTGGCGGCGTGGGGAAGATTACGCTGTTGGAGGAAGTCGAGAAGAAACTCAGGAAAGAGGGGAGACCGTTCGAGATGATCGTCAAAGCGAAAGTCTCTCAGACTCCAGACTTGACGAAAATCCAATACGATATCGCTTACGCCTTGGGTCTAAAAAATCTGAAGGACGAGCCGAGCGGAGAGGGAAGAAAAGACCTTCTGGTCAGGAGATTACAGAAGGATCCGAATGAGAAGGTTCTCATAATATTGGACGATATGTGGGGACCACTTGATTTGAAGGCGGTTGGAATTCCTTCGGGAGACGAGAGCGTGAATTGCAAATTGTTACTCACTTCGAGAGATAAAAGTGTGCTGGAGCAAAACATGCATGCCGAGCCAACATTTCATCTTGAATGTTTAAAGGAAGAAGAAGCTTTTAGGCTATTTGAAAAGACGGTCGGCGACAAGCTCAAAGGCGATGAGGAATTGAAAGCAAAGGCAGCTCAAGTGGTAAGGAAACTTGCAGGTTTGCCTCTTTTGATTACCTCCGTCGCCAGCACCTTGAAATATAGCAATGTGTCTGCATGGGAAAACGCGTTAATAAAAATAGAAGACCCAAATATTGAGAAAATAGTGGAGTGGAGTTACGATCATTTGGAGAGTGAGGATGCCAAGTCCTTATTCTTGCTGTGTGGTCTTTTTGGCGGGACCATTCAAGTCGAATTTCTGCTGGTGCTAGGCATGGGCTTGGGCTTGTTTGAGGGATTCGATGAGAAGATACAAGGCGCTAGGAATAGATTGAATACTCTTCTAGATAGCCTCCGTTCCATTTGTTTGTTGCGGGATGGAGATGATGACAAGAAAAATGTGACCATGCATGATCTTTACAGCGAGGTGGTCGTCTCAACTCCATTTAAAGGTCAAAATTCCTTAATGATGAACAACAATTACCGCCCAAGGACAAAGGAAAAGCTTGAGAAATGTTGGACAATATGCCTAGTTGATATTGGTAGTGATACGCTTGTTGAACTAATGCGGTCTATGTTTCTTGAATTGAAGATACTCATCTTGTCTCAACCAGAAGATTGGGTGAGGAGACCTGCACACCAAAATGGTGAGGGAGATTGCTGTAGACTGGATTTTACATACATGAAGGAGCTCCGAGCCCTGTATCTTTGCTTCATGGATATCACCACTTTACCTTCCTCGATTGAAATCCTTGGGAATCTCTGTTTTTTATATTTAGACCAATGCGATGTGGGGGATGTGGCAATTCTTGGCAAGCTCAAAGCATTGTAGATTCTCAGCTTTGAAGGATCTACAATTTCTAGGCTGCCTAAAGAAATTGGGGACCTGACGAATCTGAGATCGTTGAATCTAAGCGATTGTGGGGAGCTTGAGATAATCGAACCTGGCACCCTTAAAGGCTTAATCAACTTGGAAGAATTACATATGAAGGAAAGTTTTGATCAATGGATGGGTGTGGATGAAATACAATCGAAATCGTGTAATGCTTGACTTGTCGGGTTGAAGAGCTTGACAAAGCTAACGTCTTTGGAAATATCAATCCATGATCCCACCATACTCTTGGAGGATGATGACTTGCCATTTGGGAACTTGATTAGCTTTTGGATCGGCATAGGAACTACAAAATGGACACCAATAATGGAATATGAAGGTTTGAGTACTATGCAGCTCGAATTGAAAGGGCGCGATAGTATTCTTTCGAGAGAATGCGTTAAGAAAACCCTACAGAATACCCAATACTTGCATCTGAATGGGATGAGAGAGTTTAAGAAAAATGCTCACGAGTTGTGTGTTGGGGGCTTTCCACAACTAAAGTATCTCGCCATTAAGGACATCCCCTCAATCAAGTACATTGCCAGCTCATCCGATGGTGCTTTTCCAAATTTAGAGTCCTTGTACCTCACAAATGTAATTAATCTGGAAAAGATATGCCATGACTTTGTCGGCTTAGAGAGCTTCAACAAACTGAAAATTGTCAATGTCTCAAAGTGCGACCAATTGAAATACCTGTGGGTCTTTCACAAATGCAAAGATTTGTACAGCTAGAAAAGATTTATGGAAGCAAATGTGACTCAATGCAAGCCATTGCCACAAGCGGTGCAAGGGAAGATATTGGTTCTGCCATTAACATAGTTAAGTTGCCCAATGTATGTCGTCTATTTTTGACGAGGTTACCAAATATGACAAGCTTTTGCACAGTAGCTGGAATCACATCAGAGGGTGCTCCACTTCAGGTAACTTCTTCATTTTCTACCTTTGTCAATATGTATTTTCAAAAGGGTATAATTTTCATTAATTCTTAATTATGCAAAGTATACCAAAATATGCTATTATTGGGGGATTTAGGATTAAGGTGATATTTATTGGTGTCCACCGAACATATAGCCTATTGCATCGATCTTTGATTATTTGCACATTTAAATATTTGAATTACAAATAAAATAAATAAATAAATAAAATCCTCTCGAATAAACCACAGGCCACAAATTTTATTTCACATTCAACTATAGCTAGAGGGAAGCCTTTTTCTTCGACAGATTTTATTTTTATTTTATTTTTCAATTTTAGATAATTGCGCTAATTACTTGGGTTCTAACATGGGTTTCTACAATGACTAATTTACTACTTATTTATAAATTTTGTGGAGAAGAAAAGAGAGTTTATTGAACGAGTGAATGTGAGAAGGAATCTTGAATGAATTAACAAAATTCAACAATTTCAAAATTAAGAAAGTGACGTCCAGAGATTAAATAAACGGAAGGCGAACAGAGCCACTTAACAAAGAAAGTCCACACAATTGATGTCCAAACTCCATGCAAGTTGGAACTGATTCCAACACGTCATGCCTATCTCGCCGTGTCAACATCAGCTATTTGGAGGATATTTCCTTCTCCATGTTTTTAGGCTCGACGGAAGATCTGAAGTTTTCACTCTCCATTCAATTGCGTTTTAAATATTTTGCATTGATCAATTAAGTTTTCAACGTTTTAAAAGCAACAAGCCCATTCGGACACTTTGGGCCCATTCATATTCTTTCAGGCGGTGGTTATGGATGAAGGAAGAGGAGATGAACGGAAAGAGTTGGTAACCACTACTTCTGAATTACAGGACACTTATTTCGATTCCTTATTTGATAGAAAGGTAAACATCCCTTCTCTTGAGATTTTGCCCACAATAACCATAAATACTCAGTTTGCTAAGACAATTAACAATATCTCTTTGAAGATTCTTATTTGGTTTTATTTGTTCAAATGTGTTTACAATTTATAACTACATTAATAAGAGAAACTTAGTTCTTCCACCGCATTAGATAGGAGGTTAGGATTAGGCCAAATTGTCAAATTTTTCACAACTGTGATCTGACGTATAACTCTTATGAGCAGGTTAGTTTACCAAATTTGGAGGAGTTACAGCTTTGCTTGGTAGGATCCTTCAAAAGGATATGGTGTGATGAACTTTTCAAAAGTTCCTTATGCACATTAACCACCATCATCCTTAAAAGTTGCTTCGACCTACTCCACATCTTCCCTTCGACAATCATAGAGAGATTACACAACCTGAAAAGTGTAACATCCTAAAATTTGAGTCCTTTTAGGGAGGAACGAGTGTTAATTTCGTCAATGCATTGTTGGTTGATCTCACTCGGAACTGATCACTCCTGAGATATTGACCTTGAGGGGAAAGGCTAATGAGGACAGAACTTGTGCGACTAAAGAACTTGACCTGGGAAAACGATTAGACCGTGAGACTTGTGTAAGGACGATCCTGTAGATATGTAGGCCGATTTCAAGGACGACTAGAAGTCAATTCGCGGACAGAAATACTGGGACGACGAGTGATTCCGTTTACTGTTATCGAACCCGCGAATGGCCCTATGTCAATCCTTGATAATTGTGTACTTAGAAATAAGAATCAATCCTTCGCAATTTCATGTAGTCAAGGACGTCCATGTGTCGAGAAGTTTTGAATGTGAATTGGCACGAGTCGGTTACGCGTGAATCCTCAAAACCGCCTATCAGTCTGAATAGTACCAAAATGGCATTCGGGCGAAATTGACAAGGCATGAGAATCCAAGATTAGACTTCGAATTTTTGGGAATGTTCGGGACGGACTTTTGGACGATGCTTCTTAGACAGTCGACAGTGCCGGTTAAGTCGAGTATTTGGAAAAGGGACTTTTGGACCGAGGAAACGAGCCTACGAGGACATGGGCCGGGCAAGAACAGTGTAGGCCTCATGCCCAAGGTGGGACAGCCACCATGGAAGGCCCGAGGCAAGCAAGTGAACCCGTTGGGCCAAACCGACCCTTTACCCTTCCGAGCCCATTGTTTAAATCCGAGCCGATTTAAGCCCAATAAATTCCCGAGGCCATTCCTATTCATTTTCAAGCCCATTTCCTAGGCCCGCCCTCCATTTTCAGCCCAAGGACAGATGGGGAAATGTGCAAGGTGGAAATGACCAAAATGCCCTTGGATATTTTGAAGAAAAGTCAAAAGGAAGAGAGAGAAGATGAGGTCATTGTTTGGCAAGTGGGGCAAGCATTGATGGCCTTGATAAGTCTTATCCTTTAGCCTTCACTTCACTCTCTCTCTCCTCTTCATCTTCCCCAAACCGCACACCTTTCTCTCCCTAGTTTTCCTTCCTTCCTTCAGTTTTTCAGTTTTGACTTTTCACCAAAAATTGAGTTGTTCATTGCCTTCCTGTTGGAATCTCGTCTCGTGCCACCCGCCATCGTGTTTAGAAGAGAAATTCCATTCATATTGCATCGGCCGATTGCCGGAAAGAGCTGCCAGTCGTCCTGTACTTCGGCCGAAAGCCGGCTGTCACTGGACCGTCACTATTCCGCCTGCAGCAACTTTGTTCCACATTTTCTTCCTTTTCTCTCCATTTCTGGCCAAACCACCACCCATCCCAGCCACAAGTGGTTCCCCCTCGACCCCCAGGTGCCGTTGGTCGCTGGTCCGCCCTCGCCGGAGCTCCAGGCAACCCGTTTTCCTCCGATCAACGACTTTTCTCCTGTGCAGTCAGTTTTTGAGAGTTGCAGTGGGGATTCCGAGTTGTTGCTGCTGTGTTGAGCCTGGGACCACCTTGGATCATCGTGGTAGAGGTCCCCGGGTGTCGGGTTCGCCGCCGCCGCCGCATCCGTGTCGTCGGCCCGCTTAATGGGTGAGTTTAGCTCCTAATTCCTATTTAGTGCCTAAACTTGCTTAGGGTTGTTTAGTTAGTGTTAATTTTGGTTTAAGGGGTTTAATTAAGTTGTATTAGCCCTAAGATAGATGGTTAGATAGATGATTAAGATTAGATTAGTTTAATTTTGCTTATTTAGCTTAATTGTGCTTAATTTGGGATTAATTGTGTTTATGTGATTAATTAAGCATGATTTGCTTTAATTGAATTGATTAATTATTTTAATTAATATTTTTTCTAATTTATGGATTAAATGTTTTAATTAATTGAATTTCGGAAAAATCACTGTTCATAATTACTGTTCATGGCACTGTTCATTCGGAAGCTAATTTTTGTCTGAATTTGATGTGCTATTGATTGTTATAATTTATTGAAGTGCCGATTGTTAATTATACTCATGATTGATGATGAAATGCGTGATCGAGTGTTGGTTGGATTTGGATTTTGGAATTGTCGAGTGAGATCGCATGACATATTGCGTGGGTTATCTGAAATGGCATATCGCATGAGCATGGGTGATGTTACATTCACGACAGAGCAAAGATATAAATGGATTATTTGATGATGTGTTGCATGATCACATTAAGAGAGGGAACCCGGCGTTGCCGGAAGATCGCCAATCCTTATGAGGTTGTGCCGTGGCCGTTTGGTCGCCTGACTTCGGTCGGATGCCTGACGGGGGACATGTGACGGGACTGCGGTAGTGGGCGGGTCCTGTGCTCCTTCGGGAATGCCATCAGAGGGAAGGGATGACCCCTGACGTCGCCGTGCCTCGAGGTAAAGAGGACGAAGCTGGTTTAGCCAGGAACCGCCAACTATAAGGTTGTGTCGTTGGCCCAGGAGGGGGCATTAATAATCGGAGCATGTGTGAGTGTGAGACATGAGAAAGTTGTGTGAGATACTCTGATTATTCGCATGCTCTTAATGTCGTGGTGATTTGTGGTACGCACGCATGAGTTGACAATCGTGTAGGGTGTGGCAATGGCCAGGTGAGATCGCTTGTGGCGCGACTCGCATGTGATTGATGAATTGTGTCATCTAACGGCCATGTGCCTTGTTTGCATTGTATGAGATTGGACGTGCAGGGTATGGCATACCGGGTAAGGTTGCATGCGAACCGAATATTGATTGTGGGTTGCCCTGTCTGTTGTTGGCTATTGTTTGGTTTTGGTTGTTTGTTGTGGGTTGAGTGAGGGGTGGTTCTAGAGAGATACCCCGGGTTGAGTTGGCGTACTAACCGGGGCTTAGGGGGAAGAACTCGCTGAGATTTTATCTTAACCCATCGTGGTTAACCATTTTCAGGTCCTTAGAATGGCATACCCGCAGTGGAGAATCCTGCCCCCGCTTCTCTAGTGATCGACTCGACGGAGCTTGAGTCCGATGGGTCTGAGTGACCGTGGTGTTGAACCCGATGGTTCTTTGTGTACGGTTGGATTAGCCTAGTTCTTTTTGGTTTCGCTTAGAGGATGGATCGGCCCTTTTGTTGGGTTTGTAATTCGGAAATGATCCTCCGTTGGTTAATCTAGTAAGATGAATAAATGAGCAGTTGCTGTTGTTCTGGCTGTTCATCCCTCTATCCCTGTTTGATTGTTTGTTTGTCTGGGGATGGTTCGTCTTCCGCTTGTGCTTAACGAAAGATAAAATGAATGGTCATCGATGGGTCCTGGGACGTCGCTTTCAATCGACCAAGGTAATGGGGTTGCCGCGAGCTCGAGAGTCGGGGGTGTGACAACAATGGTCTCCCAATTGGTATGACAATCACGTTCTTCATAATTACTACTCTACACTTTTTGATTTGCCGAAATTCAGGAGCATCTTGCCATGGAAATACACTAAGTGATGCCCTTCCTTGCAAGTCTTGAGTAGATTAAGTTGTGGAATAGAGTCGAACTAATTTTATGTCAAAACTATTAACAAATCATTAATTGCCATGACTTAGATTTTAGTTGGATATTTGTCCTTATCTAGGACTATAACTTCTTTTTAAGAATATATTTTCCATTGGATTACTGTGTTCTTTAATTTAGTTAATACATCTTATTGTGACAGGAATTGAATGCATTCATATGGTACTTTGTCGAAATATGATGGCGGTGATTGCAGATGAAGGAGGAAAATATGGAGGCACGAATGATTTTATAGAGTTCCCGCTACTATAGTGACTGCATATACATGATTGTCCCATGAAGAAATTCTTCTCATGCCCTCATGGAAAGAAAGAGTCAATAATCATTACTTCAGATTCACAAGATGCTTGTGTTGATTCATTCTTCGATCGAAAGGTATGCATCCCTTCTCTTTTGATAATACCTATAATAGCCACAATCACCTATTTTGTGGGGGCAAGTGATAATATTTCTTTGAATATCTTTACTTGATTTTATTATTTAATATGTGTCCACAATTTATAACTACATTTGTTAGAGGAAGGCGTTTAGTGAAAATTCATTCTTCCACCTCATCAGATAGATGGGTCTAGGATTAGGCCAAATTGACAAAATTTTTATAGCTACAATGTGACGCATAGCTCTTACAAGTAGATTGGTTTACCAAGTTTGGAGGAATTAATGCTTTGCTCAATAAAATCCTTCAAAAGAATATGGCAAAGGTGCATAGTGAACTTCCTAGAAGTTCCTTCTATGAATTAGCCACCCCAATCCTTACAAATATAAAAATTGCTCCGAGCTAAGCAACATCTTCCCTTCCAGAATTATAGAGAGATTGCACAACCTAAAAAGTGTCAAGAGTTTTAAAGTATCCCTCCCTGAAATCGTGGTTCGATTTTGGTAATTAGCGGTTTGTGTTATATGACACTTCATGTAGAAATTAGGACAAAATGAACTTGAATAGGAGAAATTGGCACTGTAGGATGTACTTAGTCTCTTAGGGGAATCATAAACCTCCTTTTAGACATAGAGTGGAACAAACAATAAATATATAGCTAGTTAAATAAATAAGCGAAGGCTCAAATAGGGCGATAAATTGACTGGAAAAGCAAGTCATTTCTCTTTCACGAGGCTAAAAAGTTTGAGCATTGTCATGATCAAATTTCTAGCAGCCTCTGCATCTTGGACACTTGCGACCCTTATCGGATGCTCTGATCCCCAATGCCTTAGTGTGACCACAATGATGGATTCATCAATCTCATAACTTAAAGTAGCACATGGGCTAGATGCCTGTGGCTCAAACTAAGCATCTCGTGGTGAACACAAGGCCGTTATACTTAAGACAGTATGGTGCCGATCGCTTCTCGACACTCTTCTGTGTAGACAAAAGAAGGGAAACCAGGGAGAGGGGACATCCGGGCACGGCGATTAGTTGAAGATTGCCCTGGATAAGCGCTGCTCTGTAGTCGCTTGTCATGTTCGCCATAAGAAACCTTTTAACCACAGCTCCCCACTATCCATGTTCACACCATTATTTTAAGGAACAAAAAAAAAGGAGGGAGAAAATAATATTCATCTTTCTAGATGGGTTGACAATAACATGAACACTTCACAATACCGGTAAAAATATTAGTGGCTCTTCCTCCACAAAAGAGCTCTTAACACCACCATATATTTGTTTGTTAGTAGAAAATAATCTTTTCATTTCTTTTCCATTATTTGGTTATTACTTTTATGTTCCATTGTGATTCTAAAGTATATATAATATTATATTGGGTTACTACTATGGAAAAAAAAACGAAATCAGTACACCAATTTCACATTTAATTTGACTTAATTTTTGTAATGTGATAAATCTCTAATCAGTACATATGCGTCATATTTTTACCAAACTAATGTGGCACAAGATTTTTTTATGATATGAAAAATTGATTCAAGGTAAGTATGACACGAATGCACTAGTTATGAATTTTATGTGACGTCAAAATCGGTCTAATTAAATATGACACCAATACATAAGTTTTGAGGGGTCTTTTGCTAGTATTAATCTTATTATATTATATATGTGTATATAATATTTAGAAAAGAGAATTCCTCAAAGAAAAGAGGGGGGAGAAGGGTAAAAAGAGAATGCATTGCATGATGATCGTTAGGAACGCGTCCGGAGTCTTTAGCTGGGGATGGGCCCCACGCGGTCCAAAATTTGAAGGGAGCGAGATGGGGCCAGCTAGAGCCACGAAGGCATCGACGGCACCCCCTCCCCCAACGAATATCCGAAGCAAAAATTTGTATTGCTCCCCAAGTTGGAAAAAATGAGGGTGAGTGAAACTGGAAGGCTTAGACACGTGGTGAGGAGCGACTCCTAAATGGTTTTGTGTTTTCCTAGTCTAAAAAATGTCTCCATTAAAATTTTCTCCAATGCGAGAAATCCCTTCCCTAGTTTTACGGCCGCAACTCTAAGGAAATACGAGTGGCTATACATTACGGGGTGTAAACAAATGAAAGAAGGTGTTCCTAAAAAAGAAGGTGGTGGATTAGAGGTAGTGTGATGAGTTTCCCTTCCTTAGGATATCTATATATTCTGCAGTGCCCTATATTTGGAACATTCATCCAGTATCCTATAAGAGTCATGAGGTAGTTAGGCGAGATGGCCCAAGAAAATGATGACTCACCACAATTGTTGTTCGATGAGATGGTTTGCTTTATCCCTTATTGTGATCGTTCGTATCCTTGCATTATCATGTTTTAGAATTAACAATGTAATAAATTTGTCCTACTTATCCCCCTTTCTCACATTATCCTCATGCAGGTTACATTTCTAATATAACAACTCTAGAAATTAAAGGTGTTCAATGCAAAGAGCTTTTGAACAATCAAATTCCCTCCAATTCATTTCGGAAATTGGAATCTCTTGAATTGAAGGACTGTGACAATCTGTTACATATTGCCCCATCCCATATGTGGAAAAGGCTACATCATTGTCTCAAAAAACTGCAAGTGACTTCATGCCATTTGATCAAGATCATATATGAAGGTGATGGGATAGATACAGGGAGTGGTAAGTTGAAGACACTCGTTTTGTCTCATCTGGACAACTTGAGGCACATTTGGCAGTACAATGGTCTCCCAATTGGTACGACAATTACCTTCTCCATATTTACTACTCCTACACTTATTGATTTGCTGAAATTCAGTAGCATCTTGCCATTGAAATACACTGAGTGATGCCCATCCTTGCAAGTATTGAGTAGATTAAGTTGTGGAATAGAGCCGGAGCAATTTTATGTCAAAACTTTTGAAACAATCATTAAGTGCCGCAACTTAGATTATAGTTGGATATTTGTCCTTATATAGAACTATAACTTCTTTTTAAGAATATCTTTCCATTGGACTACCGTGTTCTTTAATTTAGTTTGATATTGAAATTTTTATTGGCGATTTACTTTTTTCATTTGGGTAAGAACTTTTAAACTTAGAGCTCCTAACAATGAGGCAATTTGGGACTAAAGTAAGTTCTTAAACTATTTCGTATGAACTCTGGGACGTAAAACACAAAAATATTCTCACCTTGTTGGGTAAGAAATGTATACAACTTGGAATAAGGGATGTGAGTCGTGTGGATATCGGCACGTTAAAATGAGAACATAGCCAAGTTAGGCGTCCACACTGGAGGGACTACCATTGGCGGCTCTTGTAAGTGGAAACATCTCTGGAGGAGGATAAGCTAGTGAAGTCAACCTCAACTTCATTTCACTGTGAATCCATGACCCTCTATCAAGCCCTAAGTTGAGATTTTGTTTGTATCGGCAAAACGTACACAATGGAATCCCCCATTTTACCGAATGATTTCTTAAGGTTACATCATCCTTTTGAATTATTTATCAGGGGAGATTTTTCTTTATGGAATTAGTTAATGAAAATAAGTCACGCAGAATGATGCATATTGCATGACTTGTAATATGTATATTCATATAGATGAGACAAAGCATTCGAAAATTAGCCATTATAATACGTCTTATTGTGACAGGAGGAGAAATCGAATACATTAATGTGAAGCATTGTCGAAATATGGAGGCGGTGATTGTGGATGAGAGAGGAAGAGATGGAGGCATGGATGATATTATAAAGTTCCCACTACTGAAGCAACTACATATAAATGACTGTCCCATGAAGAAATTCTTCTCATGTCCTCATGGAAAGAAAGAGTCATTAATCATTACTTCAAATTCACAAGATGCTTGTGCTGATTCCTTCTTTGATCGAAAGGTATGCATCCCTTCTCTTTTGGTAATACTTATAGTATTGCTTTGTGGGAGCAAGTAATAATATCTCTATGAAGATTTTTACTTGATTTTATTAGTTAATATGTGTTCACGATTTATAATTACATTTGTTGGAGTAAGGCGTACAGTGAGAATTCATTCTTGCTCCTCGTCAAATAGATTGTTATTCTAGAATAAGGCTAAATTGTCAAATTTTTCATAGCTATGATGTGACGCATAACTCTTATAAGCAGATTGGTTTACCAAGTTTGAAGGAATTAATGCTTTGCTCAATAAAATCCTTCAAAAGAATATGGCAAGGTGCATAGTGAATTTCCTATAAGTTCCTTCTGTGAATTAGCCACCGCCCCTAAAAAAGATAATTTTTGAGCTAATCAACATGTTCCCTTCCCCAATCATAGAGTGATTGCACAACTTGAAAAGTGTCAAGAGTTTTAAAGGATCCCTCCCCAAAATTGTCATTAGATTTTGGTAATTAGCCGTTTGTATAATACAACACTTCATGTAGAAATCAGGACAAAATGAACTTGAATAGGAGAAATTGGGACTGAAGGATATATTTACTCTCTCAAGGGAATAGTAAACCTCCTTTCAGATTTAGAGTGGAACAAACAATAAACAAATAACTAGATAAATAAATAAGCGAAGGCTCAAATCAGGCAATAAATTGATGGAAAAACAAGTCATATCTCTTTCACGAGACTGTAAAGTTCGAGCATTGTCATGATCGCACTTCTAACGGCCTCTGCATCTTGGACACTTGCGACCTCGAAGGGACACTCAGATCCCCGATGCCTTAGTGGGACCATAATGACGTTATACTTAAGGCAGTACGGTGCCGATTGCTTCTCTACACTCTTCTGTGGACAGATAGAATGAACAAACGAATAAAAGAGACAAAAGAAGGGAAGCCAGGGAGAGGGGACATCTGGACACGGTGGTTAGTTGAAGATTGCCCTGGATAAGTGTTGCCCTCCGGCCGCTCGTCACGTGTACCAAAAGAAACCTTTTAACCACGGCTCCCCACCATCCATGTTCACACCATTATTTTAAGGAAAAAAAAGGAGGGGAAATTTATGTTCATCTTTCTAGATGGGTTGACAACAATACCATCACTTCATAATACCAGTAAAGTATTAGTGGCTCTTCCTCTACAATAGTGCTCTTAACACTCCCGTTATTAACACCTAAATTTAGATTATTCACTACATATATATTAAGCATTTCATTTTGATCTTTGAAAAGGATTTTAAATTTTGGAGCCATTTTTCGGTTGAGCAGTTTCGGAAAATCGTCATTTGTTGAGTGAATATATGCTACAATCGAGGGAAATATTTGCTGAATAAAAAATCATTTTTCAGTTGAGCGGTTTCGGAAAATCGTCATTTTGTTGAGTGAATATATGCCACAATCAAGGGGAATATTTGCTGAATAACAATTTTTCTCCTCTATAAATAAAGGCTGGAGGTGAGACGATGTGAAAGGGGGGTGCGACGGAAAGGCTGGAAAAGAATTCGTAAAGGGGGGAGGTCTGGAAAATGAAAAGAACGAGGGTAAAAAAAAAAAAGAAGATAGAGGGAGTGTGACATTTGCAGAGAGTTGAGAAAAAGCGAGGGAAATGCTCATGAGTGAGAAGGAGAAAAAATGAGAGGGGAGAAAGAAAGAAAGTCGAAGCCAAAGTCAGCGAGACTCCTAGTGTGTTGCAGTCTCCCATTGCGGCCACCAACTCCCTGACGCAAGCTGCAACTCCGGTGACGTTTTATTCTCTATTCAGCATGGCTTGGCTATCGTGAAGATCCCTCTTCGATAGCCGACGAGTTCCTGGCATTCTTGCATTCCTGTTGGGCACAACAGTCTTGCACTCAATCATCGTTCCCAATTTGCCTCAGCGTTGTGTTCTGCGATCCTTGCCAAACCAACCAATCATACCAGTCCGCGCCAGCTTTGCACTAGTCAAACCGGCGGATTCCAGCTTAGTCTTGACATCCCTCCGACGTATTTTACTTTATGCGATGTTTGGGGTGTGATCTTTTGACGTCCCCTGCGTATCCAACCACATTGCAGCCCTTCACTAGTGATAAGACCACTTCTAATGCGCACACGACATCTCCAAGTGTATACTATTGGGATCATTCTTCTGTGTGCAGGTTACTTGGTGTTTGAGAAGGTCTACCTTGCTGTCTTGTTCTCATAGCCGAATTCCCACGCAAATTGTAAACTCATCATTGCGATCTTGGCGCCGTTCTTTGTTAGTCGCATTCTCCAAGACAATTCTCTTCAGAATCAAGTAGTTTTCTTTGACCAAAATTAATTTGGTCATTTTCTCATTTAGTTTTACAATTATTTGGTTCTTATTGCAATTGGTGATTTGTTAGGCATTATCCAATTAGGAAAATTGTTGTGTCGAGAATCATAATAATAAAAAATATTGAGCCGAGAGACATTGGATTAGATTTTTGATTATTGTGATCTTCTGTCTTGGGTCGTGATGTATTGCATGATCATATGGTTATGTTTGTTGCTCATGTTGATTTTACATTAGCTAATTTTCTCAATAATAAAAAAATAAAAATACAAAAAATTTCACATTGCATCGCATGATAGTTTGATTGCATGATCATGTGGTAACTATGTTGCATCTTAAATTTATATAATATTTTTAGATGAAATTTTTTAGTTAGACTTAGCTTAGTTTCGGATTTTGATTTTAAAATTAAATAAAAATGACAAAAAAAAGAAAGATCATGCATATGCATATGGTAAAATACATCATTCATCCCATATCATATAACACATGCATATTTAGTGTCATATAATATAGATTGCACACATGTTACAATAGTTTTCAATTAACATGTCATTGGAGCTAGGATATTTGAATTGCATATCATATGTCATTAGAGTAAGAATCATGCATGTTAAATCTAGATTAAATTCATACATAATTAATTTTACAAAAAAAAATTCAAAAAAATTAGATGTCATCCCATTTAGAATTTATATTTAGGGCATGCATTTTTAGTTATAGCTTGTTTTGCTTTAAGGATGATCATGATTTCTATGTTTATTCTTCTAGACCTATTGAATGTCATTGATTGTGATCTGCATGACCACTCCTTTCCATGTTAGTAGTTTAGGTTAAAATTAACCAAGATTGCTTGTAAAAAAAAAAAAAGTTTTTGAAACTTAACGAGAAATGGTACTGAAAGGGCACTAGTTTAACTCAGCGTAACCATATCCCCAAATCTATTGAATCTCTGATTCGCAAAAGTAAAGTATTCTCCCATACTTTACTTGGGTTTATAATCAACCCTAATTGATTAGTGGCGGCTCCTAATTGAATAAAATTGCATATTTGACAAGGTTAAATTTTGAGTACCAAGTTGCGGTTGGTAGGACTTGGAAGAGTCCTCACTAAGTTTTCGGACTTAGTAATCCATTATTCTTCCTTTAGTGATTCACCGTCGGGAAGGTCGCGACACCCATGTATTTGTCTGTTAGCAAAAAATAATCTTTTCATATCTTTTCCATTTTTAGGTCATTGCTTTTACACTCCATCGCGATTCTAAAGTATATATAATATTATATTGGGTAATAGCACCAAAAAAAAACCAAATCGGTACACCAATTCCACATTTAATTCAAATTAATTTTTATAACGTAATAAATTTCTAACCAGTATATATGTGTCACATTTCTTCCAAACTAATGTGCACGGGATTTTTCTATGATACAAAAAATTGACTCAAGGTAACTATGGCACGAGCGCATTAGTTTGGAATTTTATGTGATGCCAAAATCGGTCTGCATTAAATATGACACCAATATATCAATTTTGAGGGGTTGAGATCATTTGCTCTAACACTTATTGTGATTGTCCGTATTCTTGCATTATCATGTTTTAGAAAGAACAATGTAATAATTTGTCCTACAATCCTCCTTTCTCCTATTATTGTCGTGCAAGTTACATTTGCCAATGTTAGAAGTCTAACAATTGAAGGCCTTCACTGCAAAGAGTTATGGAACAATCAAATTCCCAATGATTCTTTTTGCAAATTGGTCTTCCTTGAATTGAATCATTGTGACAATCTCTTATGTATTGCCTCATCCCATATGCGGAAGAGGCTGCAGCACTGTCTCAAGACACTACAAGTAACTTCATGCCATTTGATCGAGATCATATATGAAGGTGATGGGATGGATACCGAGGGTGGTAAATTGAGGAGGCTGGTTTTGCATGATCTCAAAAACTTGAGGCACATCTGGCAATTCGAGGGTCTCCCAAATGTCCCATTCCCAAACTTGAGAGACGTAGATGTTGTGAGGTGCTCTTGTTTGGAAATGCTTTTCACCACCTTCATGGTGAAATTTCTCGGGCAAATCGAAGTGCTGGCGGTGGAGTCATGCGACGAAATGAAACAAATTGCTGGCCATGAAAAAGGGGAAGAAGGGACCAGCACGACAATCAATTTCTCCAAGTTAATTCATCTTACACTTGTCGAGTTGCCGAATTTCAGGAGCTTCTTGCCTGAGAGATACTCGCCCCGGTGCTCGGAGGACAACCCATCCTTGCGATTCTGGAGAGTAGTAAGCTGTCGAGGCATTGTTGACTAGGAAGGTCGCCTACCATGAGAAGCATTTTATGTGGGGGTTAGCGATAGCTATACTCTGGAAATTGATAAAAGCGATTCGAGCGATACAGAATAACGCGCCGGGTATTCCTTCGATATTCATTGCTTTGGTTCGGCTCTCTGTGTCCCTCTGAATCGAAAAATCAGTTCATACTAGATAACAGTGCACAATTCTCAGTGGGACCCACATCCACTCTTGCAGAGAGGTGGCAGAACAGAAACAGAGCCCCTCGGCAACTCCTTTGATCTTCATCGTCCTCTCCGTTGCCCTCCATCCACCGCACAACGTACATGGGAGAAGGGGCGAGAACAGAGAGCATTGATCCGAAGGAACTCAAGGTGATTTTTGAGCATCTGCACGCCACTCTTGGTCATTTCAATTGAATCCTTTCCACTCGCTTCGTTGCTGATCGCACCGCTTCCTGATCGCCAACGGTTCCGCCAACCACAAAGGTCTGTGGTGCACAAGTGTTCGAACTTCGGTCATGCCTGTCTGCTTCGAGGATTCCATTCCTTGACGTTGCTTTTGTTGTCTCCTTTACTCATGTCCGCTGTCAATTGCTATTGCTAATCGTTCATCATTCAACTAAGCCACATTTGCTCTGTTTTTCCGTTGCTTTATGCACGAAGTAGAGGCTGGGAGCTATTGCTACCGTCTGTCTGAAAATTGACTGTGATTGAGGCTATATTAACGATTTGAACTGGTGCTTCTCAGCCGAAATGTGTACCACCTGTTTGATGAAAGTCCTGAACCAAATCAGTGTGTATTTTGATTCAGATCTTGGCTGATAATTCCCTTCAATACTGGATTCTTGATCTATTCTGGTCATATAAGCATATTTGAGTTCTGTTTCTTCATAAGAAAATTGTTGATGTTCAATTTCGAACTCGTTCTTAATCTGCTGGAACCATGTCGATACATGCTGATTCGTGACTGTTGCGGCCATGAGCTAATGTCAATTGGTCGTTGATTTTATTCTATTCCACTCAAGTAAACACGTGTAGTGTTGTAAGATTGTCTTATGGTGAATTTCATGTTTGCTTAGAAAAGAAATTATGTCATGAATGAATTAAATTCTGCTGGAAATCGATCTGTGGATGCTGAGCATGCCTCGATATCCCTGATTTGGCGTGCTTGTTCATGCTGAGAAAGTATTATTGTGAATCTCAGGCCGATTTTGTGAGAATTGTACTCATAACCGAACTTGAATACACTAAAATTGAAGCATTTCATGCTGACCGTGATTGCTTCGTTTAAATTCAGTGTTAATTTGGTCTTGGATTGATGCCATTTTGATCTAGTAGACTCATATGGGCTTGTAGGAATATATGGCTTCAATTTCATGTCAATTAGTCATCAAAACTATCGTGATTTGCAGTCTTGTATGCTCTGTTACCATTCTGAATGTGAGCTGGAATTTGTGAATAAGCATGAATCAGATGGATTTTGTGTTAGTTCGGTTGCCTTTTTGATTTCCCATGGATAAGTGATATTGCGAGTGCAAGCTCCTTGTCAATTTCATATGTTTGAATGGCAATTGCATGATTGAATTGATGAGACGCGTGCTTGATATTGCCATGAGAGTCTTGGCCTGATTATTGATTAAAAGTTCGCTAAAGTTTAATTCCATGATTCTTGTGATTCTAAAGTAGACCCTCTACTAGTTTTAGAGCTCGGGATTCCGTAATATTAAATAATTTTTTTGAAATACTGACTTCGTCTGAAGCGATCTGGTAGACTAGCCAGATTGGAGAAGATCTCTCGACGAAACTGGTCATTGAGGCCTCTCAAAATATTGCATGGACAACACTTTGCCAACAAAATACCAATATTCTCTCCCTCTCCTTTGACGCTCACCATTCGAGGCTTATTTATAAGAGCTATTGCTTAAATCTAATTCATCCTTCAAGTGTGTTTTTGCCAATTGAGCACAGCACCAATTGCGAGCTACTCATTCATGATGCCCTTTCCTTCCTTGGAGTGTTCACTGGCCACTGCTGTTCGGAATGATGTTTCAAAGTGTCGCGACCTCACCTCGGGTGCACCACCTAGGGTTTGGCTAATGGATTACTAAGTCTAAGCTTAATTCAGGCTCTCCCAAGCCCATACCGATTCGCGACTTAGGGTTTAAGTTTTTTTAACATGCCAATGATTTTCAATTAAGAGTCGCCACTAATCTATTTTTGTTGGGTTGATTAGAAACCCAAGTAAAGTAACGGGAGAATTACTTCACTCCTACGAACTAGAGACTATGGGATCGGGGACTTGATTACGTTAAATTTCTCTAACGCCCTTTCGGTACCTTTTCTCTTTTATTTAAAAAAAATAATTTGCAGGCAGTTTGTGTATATTTTAATTTACAACCTAACATGCAATGTGATCATGCGAGTGCGCAATCATTATTTAACACTCAATAAAGCAAGGTGATAAATAAATTGTAAGCATAAGGAAGAAATACTTACCTCGAAGCAACGAAAGCATCTGCAATATTAGTTAGAAAATCACATCAACCTAAAAGTGATTTTTAATTAATACGCAATCACTCGAATTTTGGATTTTCTCTTATTTAATGAGGTCTAAGACTAACGTGCAATGCATGTAATGACGTACGAAAGTGTCTAAATTACCTAGCATGCAATGTGCAACTTAATATGCAAACTATATGCAACATTAATTATTTAACTTAATCTAACGCTAGAAAATATTCAATGCAACTATCCTAGGATGTCACGCATTTGAATGACCCTAAACATGTAATGATTAGATGACACATAGAAGATGACCTAATTCTACATGAGCATGGCAATTTTTATGTTTTCTTTTTTATAATCAAAATTAAAACTAACCTATAGTTAAACATACAAACTATCCTAAAAAAATATCCTAACAAAAACCACATTCAATTAAACTATATTTTTTTTTGGGTTTTCATTTATAAGCAAAATTAGTTCAAGCAGATGCATCAAGAAAAGCATTGCAACAAATCAGGCAAGATATTTTCCACGTCCATTTAATTTTGGAAACAAATAAAATCGACGAATTGTATTTCGGGCATGAGATCGGATTGGCCAATATTTCAAAAAAATCGCGAATCGTATCTCGGGCATGAGATCGGATTGACGATTTTTCCGTGCGATTGTGAGTCATATTTCGGGCATGAAATTGGACTGACAATCATACGCACGTTGTGAAGTAAGGAAAATTTCCTAGTTCACTAGAGATCAGGAAATCTTTTAGATATGGCAATATTGATCAAATATTCAAATAAGATTGCAATTCCATGGACTAGGCAATAAAATATCAAGATTCTCACCTAGCTCTTGATATTGCGTGGATGACAGTTTCCAAATTGAGACTCGTCAGTCAACTGGACTGACGGGATGTGGTGGCGCTCAATTTAGACGTCGTCAGCGGGTGCTCAGCTATGGGAATGGCTTGTGCATCGCCACGGCTGGAGGGAGATCACGATTGGGAATTATCGGGAGCATGGCTTCATAGCGGAGGCGTGCACTTCTCGCAGAATTGCTCTCCTTTTGAACGGTGGTCAAAGTCCTCCTTCACCCATCTTCCACTGCTTGGCTCTCTCTGACTTTCCCTTTGTTGGTGTTATCTCTGACTCTGCACCCCACTTGACAATTTAATGAAAAAAGAACACAAATTTATGGGAAGTCACCCCAAACCTTGGAAGGGAGTGGTGAGCGGCAGGAGGCGATGGAACTTTGTAAAGAACTCTCGCTGGTATTGTTGCTTAGCAAGGTGAAGACGAGCTCTTCGTCGGGGGTTCGACCAGTTGCAATCGTTCTGGACAGCAACAACTGGGCTAGAGACTAGCGCATCCTCAGTTGAAAGAGCAGCAGATTAACAATGGGGGAAGGAACGCCAAGGAGCTGTGGCAACAAATCTTAAAGGAAAACACGACAAGACCACTAGGCGTAACCGTGGCGTGCTACCTCGCTGAGCTGGAGAAGCACGGGGGCCGTGAAACGGTGTGTGGTGGAGACGTGGCTATAGGGAGGAAGACTACACAAAGGACTTCGATTTTTCACGAGCGTCTCTTCCTCTCTCTTTCTTGTGTTGCTGCTCTTTCTCTCTCAATTGTGGCTCTCTCTTTTTCTGTGGATTTTTTTTTTTGTGTATCCTCTTCAGTGTGTGTGGCCCCCTTTTTATAGGTGAGAGGACTATGTTATTTAAGAAAAGATGATAAATTTGCACGTTGCCCATCTAGCTCTTATATCCCACGTGCAATATTTTTTCAATATTTCATCCAACACCTTCCCTGAATATTGAAAGAATAATGCGAATATTCTCGGGAACATTCTCATATTCCCGGGAATATTCTCATATTCCAACTCATCACCTCTTAACAGGCCTAGCCAAATTCTTTTTCCTTGTGGGCTTAGTCCAACTTGTTAAATTAAAGCTTAAAACCATCAATTGAAGCCCATCTGCCACATGTCCAATGCAAATGCAATAATAAATGCTCCTAAAACTATATGCTATGCAATTTAATCCTAATATTTTTTGTTTAGGGGTTAAAATTAATCCCTAAATTTTTGTGCATCAAATTACGGACGATTAATCAAAATTTAGGTGTCAACACAAAGATACGATTTTTGTTTTCCTCCCTCCCCCATAGAATTCGCGAAAGTAACCCTCAAGCAAGGCGATGCCTTAGAGCTTACCGCAACAACTTGTGGGGTTGCTTTTACAAATATTACCGGGGAGGGAAGATTAGTCACCAGCAGTACCAGTACCCTACCCTTGAAATCCATCAGACCCGTGCCCATATGTTCCACCAGGAGTAGATGCATAGTTCCGATTGTCTCTCTTGTAAACCATTCTGCATAGAAGGTGCAGAGCTCCATCTATCTCCTCGCAGCAGGTCTCTCTGTTGCTAATAGCAATTGTTTTTATGACCCTACTGGTTGTAGTTTCCCTGATATGAAGTCACCGGATCTCTCCTCTGTCCTTGACATGCTTTCCTTCTGCCGATGGCATAATCCATATCATTCATTGGCATGGGATTTCTTCTTTCACCTTACCTCGAGGGACCATTACTCTATTGAGGAGGATAATTTTGCAGAGCATTCCGCTAGATAGGTCCGTGGTAACCATATTGAGGGCTCCCTTCTCTATTTGGCACTTGACCTCCTTGCTAATCATATCTAGTCCAGTCATAGTTTCTATTGCGATCACACATTCTACCACCCGGCCTCCCATACTGAACTGGTGATGGTCTTTGCATAATTACCCATTTTCATACTTGTCACATAATGATTTTGTAAGTTCAACAAGACAACAAGCATTGCGGGGTTACAAATCATGGACACATTGGAAAGTTGAGGTTATGGAATTAGAGGATGAATGGACTAAAATACTTAAAAAATGTGTCAGAGATGAATAGTAGATGAAATTCCTTGTGAAGCCAAGTCATACCTCCATACTCCCTGTTTTGGGGATCAATGTAAGAATCAAGGAATACAAAAACAACACCAGGTAGATGGGAAACTTATCAAAGACGCTTCTGAATTGCTCTGACTCTACTTCAGTCCATCATAGCTTGATAGGTAGTCATGCTACGTGCACAAATTCTATTTTTAGCTTCCTCCAAACTGAAACACAAGCATCATATGTCGTCTCAACTTTGCAATGTAGATCATGCCACTTTGCTTTGGGACATTGACAACGGACTACACTCATCACAAAAAGCAATTAATTTTCATGACCAAAAAAATACATTTCCATGTTATTAGGGTGCTAAATGTAAACATTAGCTTAATTACCATGAATGTGGGGTTGTGAACATCATTCTTAAAGACCGTGTCAAGATCACTATGGAACCTGTACTCAAGAGTCATATCGGCCATTGCATAGGCCCAACCCACCAATGAAAGCCGTTATATTTTGGTTGTTTTTCGAAAGCAATTTATTTGTATCAAGAAGATATACTCATTAGAAACTCCCCATTTTATTGAATGATTTTTTAAATTTACATTATCCTTTTTAATTAATTTTCAATAGAGATATGCGTGTTCCCTAACTGCACTTGTTAGCGAAGATAATTTACTTTTAGAAATTTGCATGCCCATGTTCATTCATTTTGACAACCTTATGACAAAGAAGAGAAATAAGAACCCATATGGAGAATTATATGCTTTAGGTCAACATATATCTATGTAACATCCAGAAAATCGATTTCATTTTGGGATTTTATAAAATGGCAATGTTAGTTGAATGCCTGTGTCACGCCCCGAACCCCGAGCACGCGACAACCCCTTCTCTTGGTCGATTGAAAGCGACGTCCCAGGACTCGTCGACGACCATTCATTTTAATCTTTTGTTATGCGCAAGCGGAAGACGAACCATCCCTAGTCCAACAATCAATCAATTAATCAATCAATCAGGGATAGAGGGATGAATAACAAGAACAACCATCACTACTCATTTACACAATTTACTGGATTAACCAACGGAGGATCTTCTTTTGAATTACAAGCCCGACAAAAGGGGCCGATCCATCCTCTAAGCCAAGCCAAAAAGAAACTAAGCTAATCCAGTTATACAGAATGAACTCTCGGGTTCAACACCACGGTCACTCGGACCCATTAGACTCGACTCCGTCAAGTCGATCACTGGAGAAACGGGGGCAGGATTCTCCACTGCGGGTGCGCCATTCTAGGGGCCTGAAAAATGTTAACCACGACGGGTTGAGATAAAATCTCAGCGAGTTCTTCCCCCTAAGCCCCGGTTAGTACACCAACTCAATCTGGGGTATCTCTCCAGAACCACCCCTCACTCAACCCAACAACAAACAACCAACAACCCGCAAGCAACCAACAGATAGGGGCAACCAATAAACAATTAATCGGTTCGCATGCAATCTTACCCGGCATGCCATACCCTGCACGTAAAACCTCATACAGCACAAGCAATGCAACCAACAATCAAAAGTCGGTTCGCATGCAACCTTACCTGGTATGCCATACCCTGCACGTAAAACCTCATACAATGCAAGCAATACAACTAGCAATCATATAGTCGGTTCGCATGCAACCTTACCCGGTATGCCATACCCTGCACGTTATAAGTAAGCACAATACACGCAATGCACATGGCCGTTAGATGATGCAGTTCATCAATCACATGCGAGTCGCACCACAAGCGATCTCACCTGGCCATTGCCACACCCTGCACGTTATAAAATCATGCGTGCATGCCATAAATCATGATGTGATCACCTCATGCATAATCGGAACCAATGATACCATATTTCTCATGCACTCTTGCATCACACGTGTTCCGATTATTACTGCCCCTCGGGCTACAACCGAACTCCCGCCGGTGTCTACTGGCATAGCCAGGCATCGCCCTCCCCCATGAGGCACGGCTACGTCAAGGGACCCCCGCCCAAGACGGCATTCCCGAAGGAGCATGGGCCCGGCCTCTACCGCGACTCCGCATCCGGCTCACAACTGCGGCGCCACGGCGCTACGGCGCTCTTCCTCCGCAGAGACGCAACCGTGCCCTTCCGTGCCCTCGCCGGGTTTCCGATAAATCGGACTATCACCCCCCGAATTTCGGCCGGGGCGGCGGGTTCAACTTAGTGATCACGCAAGCATACCATCACAACCGATTTATTATCTTTGAGCATTAGCCAATGCACACATGCTTGCATATAAAACCTCAGATCCTTTCTCATAAAAGCAATCAATTTTCAGTGTCCCTCGGACAAACCATTTTTCCCACCTTTCTCATAAAAGCGGTCCATTTCCAATGTCCCTCGGACAAATCACTTCCTTTCTCATAAAGGCGGTCCATTTTCAGTGTCCCTCGGACAAATCATTTTCTTTCTTTTGTGAAAATCACACGATTCAAGCGGATGCTTATGAAATGCTATATCCAATTCACTTCATATGATCAAGGCACATGAAATTATGCACAATTTCACTTCCGGATGAACAGTGCCGTGAACAGTGCATGTGAACAGTAATCATGAACAGTAATCCGTGAATAGTAATTTCCGAAATTCAATTAATAATAAATTAAATTCAGAAATTAAACAAAACATTGATTAAACACAATTAATCAATCAATTAAGCTAAACATGCTTAATTAACACATAAACCACACATAATCAACACTTAAGCATAATCAAGCAAGATTAAGCTAAGCAAATATTAATCAAATATCTAACCACCTATCTTAGGGCTAATACACTTAATTAACCCTCCTAAACCAGCATTAACACTAATTAACCCAACCCTAAGCAAGTTTAGGCACTAAATAGGGATTAGGAGCTAAACTCACCCGTTAAGCGGGCCGGCGACACGGACGCGGCGGCAGCGACGAACCCGACACCCGGGGACCTCACTCACGACGATCCAAGGTGGTCCCGGGCTCAACACAGTAGCAACAAATTCGGATTCCCCACTGAACTTCACAAAACCGCACTGCAGGAGGAGGAGGTCGCTGGTCAGAGCAAAAACAAGCTGGCCGGAGCTCCGGCGAGCTGGTTTCCGGTGGCTGGGGGTTCCAGAGGGTCAAGGGGGAGTTGTGTGTGGTTGGTGTGGGCAGTGGGTAGGCCAAAAATGGAGAGAAACAGAAGAAAAACCGAAGCTGCACAGGAGGCGCTGCACAGTGACGGTCGGAGGACCGCAGACTTCAGGCGACCGTACGGGACGGACGGCAGCTCCGTTCGGCGATCGGCCACCGTGAACAGTACGTAATTTCTGTTCTGAACATTTTGATAGGTGGCACGGCCCGAGATTCCACCGGGAAGGCAACGAACAACTCCAATTTCGGTGAGAGGTCAGAAACTGAAACTGCAGGAAGGCAAGGGAAGAAGGGGAGAGAGAGGGCTGCGATTTTTGGAGAAGATGAAGAGGAGAGAGAGAGTGAAGTGAGGCTGAAGATAAGCCTCAATTAATGGCATTAATTGCTTGGCTCAAGTCCCAAAAACATGACATCATCTTCTCTCTCTTCCTTTTTGACTTTTCTTCAAAATATCCAAGGGCATTTTGGTCATTTCCACCTTGCACATTTCCCAATGTGTCATTGAGCTGAAAGTGAAAGGCGGGCCTAGGAAACGGGCCTGAAAATGAATAGGAACGGGCTCGGGAATTTCTTGAGCTCGAATTGGCTCACGTTTAGACAACGGGCTCGGGAGGGTTAATGATCGGTTTGGCCCAACGGGCTCACTTGCTTGTCTCGGTCTTCCACAATGGCTGTCCCACCTTGGGCGTGAGGCCCTCACTGTCCTTGCTCGGTCCACATCCTCATAGGCTCATTTCCTCGATCCGAAGATCCCTTTTTCCAATTACTCGGCTCATCCGACACTGTCGACTGACTACAAGCATCGTCCAAAAGTCCGTCCCGGACGTTCCCGAAAATTCGAAGTCCAATATTGGATTCTCATGCCTTATCAATTTCGCCCGAATGCCATTTTGGTACTACTCAGACTGACAGGCGGCTTCGAGGATTCACGCGTAACCGACTCGTGCCAATTCACGTTCAAGACTTCTCGACACATGGACGTCCTTGACTACATGAAATTGCGAAGGATCGATTCTTATTTTTAAGTACACGATTATCAATGATCGACATAGGGCCATTCACGGGTTTGATAACAGTAGATGGAATCACCCGTCATCCCATTATTTATGTCCGCGAATCGACTTCTAGTCGTCCCTGAAATCGGCCTGCCTGACTACAGGATTGTCTTTGCGCAAGTCTTACGGTCGAGTCGTTTTCCTAGGTCAAGTTCTTTAGTCGCACGAGTTCTGTCCTCATTAGCCTTTCCCCTCAAGGTCAGTATCTCAGGAGTGATCAGTTCCGAGTGAGATCAACCAACAATGCACTGGCGAAATTAACGTTCAGTCCTCCCTCAGAGGGCTCGAATTTCAGGACGTCACAATTCTTCCCCCCTTACAAAAATTTCGTCCTCGAAATTTGCAATCACCAAATCCTCAAAAAGATAGGGGTGCTGATGCTTCATCACTTCCTCACTTTCCCCATACGGCTCTCTCTGTTCCGTGATATTGCCCGATCACCTTAACCAAGGTAATAGTCTTGTTTCGGAGTACTTGCTCTTTACAGTCCTCTATTCGTGTCGGCCTCTCCACATACGACACTCTGTCATCTACGTCCAGTTTTCTCAAAATCCAACACATGATTCGGGTCCGGTTCATACTTTCTCAACATAGACACGTGGAAAACGCCATGTACTTGGGCAAGTTACGGTGGCAACGCAAGACGTACGCTAAAACATGTACCTCGTACTTAACTTTCCTTTCTTGCCAAATCTAGAAGTACCCCTCATCGGCGATACTTTTAGAAACACATGATCGTCCACCTTAAACTCCAATGGTCTACAACGCTTATCTTCATAACTCTTTTGACGATTCTGAGCTGTCTTTAGTCTGTCTTTGATAATCTGAATTGCATTTAATAACTGCTAAACCAATTTTTGAACCAGCGATTCCCAATTCCCTAACTTCGTTCCATAGACTGGAGTTCCACAAACTTGACCATATTTTGGCTATACCATTCCAATAAAATCTTATCCCACAAGCACTCTATTTTTGCACAGTGCATAGTTCAATTCATTTATGCCCCTTTCGACATCCTAGAAGCCTGCCGGGAGTCGCTCCTTGCTCAGGCACTCTGGCCCCAGCGACCACTCCCCGCCCTCGTCGAATCAGTCGTTATGGGCATCTTCGAACTGTACCACTACTAGTCCCTTTTAGATATGCATCATCTCATAGAGGTATTATCCGTTTTGGCCTGTCCCATACCAAGCCTCACGGTTTTAACCTCGTCCGACCACCTCAAAGTGCAAAACTTTCTCCAGCTCGTCAACCCATGAGTTCGTTTCCACGGGGTCACTTATTGACACTTGAAATTTGATTCACTAAATTTCCATCGAACCACTATCCGAATTCCACAAACCACCGATTTTTCTTTCAATATTCCTTTCACGTCCATTTAATAACCAAACCAAGAATTCGCCTCAACCACATGAAAATTAGTGCAAACCAAATGTCATTTATCGCACTAAATTCTTTTGAATACTTCTTCAAATCCTTTCTAATTGATCGTCCATCTACGGATGGTATGCTGTACTATACTGCAGTTTTGTCCCAAAGGCCGACTGCAAACTTTTCCAGAAAGTTGCCAGAAAGTTGCCACAAACTTAGGATCACGATCAGATGTGATCGTCACTGGAACTCCATGTATACATACAATCTGATGCACGTACAACTCTGCATACTTATCCAACGTGAAATCTTTCCGTATGGCGATAAAATGAGCCGACTTTGTCAATCTATCAACCACTACCCAAATCGAGTCATTGCCTCACTGACTCCTTGGCAGTCCCATCACAAAATCCATCATAACGCGTTCCCACTTCCACTCGGGAATCTCACGAGGTTGTAGCAGTTCACCAGGCTTACAATGCTAAGCCTTTACTTGTTGGCAAGTCAAACACTTAGCCACGTGCTTTGCAATGTCCAACTTCATACTGTACCACTCTTTAAGTTCTGCATCTTTCGAAACGCACAATCGCCCTCAAAACCTTAATGTCCCATCCTCGAACACTTGAAAGTCTACTTTTCTCTTTGCCTGATCCATCTGCAGGATCTTAAGAATTTCAGAATCCATCGCTTGGGCACTCTTAGTCCTACTTTGCATCTCAGGTTCCACCCTGAGAGTGGCCATTAGACTAGCAAGATGGCCAACCTCGACTTTAAAATCTGAGTCCCCGACTCCCTCCAAGAGAATCCATTCTTGTACTCTCATTTGTGCAATTGTCGACTTCGACTGAGCGCATCTGGCACTTTGTTTGCTTTCCCCGGATGATACAATTTTCACAATCATAGTCCTTAAGAAGTTCCATCTATCGTCGTTGAACATGAGGCAAATATGATCACCGCACCTTGCCATGTTGCATTAGCACGTAGCCTAATCCTTTATACGACGCGTCACTGTAGATTTCGTACCCACCGGGACCAGACAGTAATGTCAAGACAGGTTTACTCTTGAGCTCTTGGAAACTATGCTCGCATTTGTCCGTTCAATCAAACCTCTCATCTTTCTTTTACAACCTCGTCGATGGCATGGCTATCGCAAAGAAACTTCTCCATGAAACATCTGTAATATCCCGCCAATGCCAAGAAACTTCGAATATCAGTTGCCATCATAGGTCTCGGCCAATTCATGACCGCCTCGATCTTAGTTAGGTCAACGACGATCCCTTCACCTGAAATTACATGCCCTAAAAATGCCATGTGAGATAGCCAAAACTCGCACTTGCTAACTTAGCATAAAGTTCATGCTTCCTCAAGGTCTGCAGAACTGATCTCAAGTATTTCTCATGATCCTCGGAACTCCGCAAGTACACCAGAATATCATCAACCCTTGGCAATGGATACTTGTTCTTAATCGTCACTTGATTAAGCTGCCGGTAATCAATGCACAATCTCAATGAACTGTCCTTTATCTAGTAGCTCTTGCATCTGCACTTTCAATTCTTTCAATTCTAACAAGGCCATTCTATAAGGCGCCTTAGAAATCAGTTCAGTCCCAAGAGCCAACTCAATCACAAACTCAATTTCCCACTTGAGGGCAATCCTAGCAATTCATGAGAAACACATCCATGTACTTTTGTACCATAGCAATATCCTCTACCCTTGATCCTTTCACCATCGTGTCCGCCACCAATGCCAAATACCCTTGGCATCCATACTCCAACAATCGAGTCACCTCAAGTGACGAAATCAGAGGAACAGAGGGTTCCCCTCAATTTCCTATAATTTCAAAACTACCACCCACTACTGGGTTAAACTGAATTGTCTTTCTATGAAAATCCACCATATGCAATGACTTACTCACGACCTAGTTTCGGGCGGTCGGCTTTCCCACGTAATTCTTTTTGTCAGGTGGAATGAGATTCCTTTGCCCCATCATCGGTCCCTTCCCGAACCGACGATTGTCTCTATTAGGCACGAACCGCGAGCCAAATGCAGTCGCCCACTCGATCATATTCTTCTCTATCATCTAGGCCCTTTTGTACATCTCATCAAAGCTCTTCTCAAGTTCAAGGGTACCAGTCGGGCTTTCAATTATGGATTCAAGCCATCTCTAAAATGTCTCGCCCTATCCACACGGTCCTTTACCAATCTCGACGCATACTTGGCCAACTCGGCGAACTTCACCTCATACTAATCCACTGACATCCGATTCTGACAAAACTGTTGGAACTCTGCCATCTTTTACTCTCTCACACTGTCCAAGAAGCACTTCTCATTGAACGCTTCACGAAAGGCACCCCATGTCTGAACCGTGCCTTCAGGGAACACTCTTCCTTGAGTGGCTTCCCACCAATTAATGACATTACCTTGAAGCTAATAAACCGCCAGAACCACTATGTCTGACTCTGAACACCCCAGCACTGAAACAGTCCTCTCACTATCCCTTATCCAAAGGGTCACAGCTTCAGGGTCGCCCTTCTTTTGGTTTATGGATGATCATTTACTCATTTTACCTTTTGACTATTATACGTGATTTATCTACATGCTTAATCAAAAAGAGTTATTTAGGACTTTGAACGGTGGTTAAGATTTCGATTAGAAAACTATTAAATACCTAAAGCATGATGTCATTGCCTTACATGGCTTATACACACTAATTATCTTGTATGTGGCATTGCTAACTTTCTTACTCCTTCCAAAGAAAGGGGACAAGTGCGATAACAATATAACATTTTGCCCATTGGTCCATCAAGTTTCAAGATTTAGACTTACAATCATGTGTGTGTCGATTCATTTATTTTTATTTTTTACAAACAATCTTTATATTTACTTGTAAGGATTAGTTTCTTTCACAAAATATGAATTCCTCTCAACTTACCCATCATTTAAATGCCACCCAGACAAGCTACTGGCATCGAAAAGAGCTTTCTTCCATCTCTTCACTTCCTTGGAATTCTTTCCAAGCTTGAACTCATGCTTGGCTAGAGCTCTCGCATAACTCTCTCTCCCCCCTCTAACTTCTCTTGGGTCCACTTTATAAAACACTGGTAAAACAGTTAGGTCCTTTTGTTCCTTGCACTCCATAATCTTCGCCACCTCTTCCAAGCACCACTTTGAGGAAGCATAATCCTCCGAGAAAACGATGATTGCGATGCATGATTCTTCGATGGCCTTCATAAGCGTTGGTGATAGTTGGTCTCCCCTCCTTAGTTCCTCAGTATCAATGAAAGTGAAAATTCCATTATGGTCTAAAGCTTTATAGAGATGACCAAGGAAGTTGTTGCGCAGGTCTGTGCCTCTAAAACTCAAGAAGACGTCATAAATCCCTTTGGGTTTCGATGAAGAAGCCATTAGATTATGAGGAATAACAATCAGCAATGACTCTTGGTGATATATCCTTATAATAGAGGATAGAGATGCATAACTCTTTTTGAACAGGGTCAAAAATTATGGAAAGAATAAAATTTGAAATTTGAAAAATGATAGTGCTTAAGGATGGACCAAGATATGTCACAGGTGTGAACACATGGGCTTTTGTTCACCGTAGCTTTATTTTGATTCTCTAATTGACACAAGCTTTTTTGTTGCCAACAAAAGTAGTGGAGAAACAAGATATGTCATAGATGTGAACACATGGAATTATTTTCACCACAACTTTATTCTGGTTTTCTTATTGACACAAGCCTCTTTGTGGCCGACAAAAGTAGTGGAGAAACAAGATATGTCACAGATGTGAACACATGGAATTATTTTCACCTCAACTTTATTTTGGTTTTCTGATTGACACAAGCCTCTTTGTGGCTGACAAAAGTAGTGGAGAAACAAGATATGTCACAGATGTGAACATATGTACTTATTTTCACCACAACTTTATTCTAGTTTTCTAATTGACACAAGCCTCTTTGTGGCCGACAAAAGTGGTGTAGAAACAACTTTGGGGCGGTGGATTCTTAGGATCTGGTCATAGGCTCACTAATCAGAAAAATTATCCTAGCTTCCTCAAAATGGCTTCCTTAACCTATGAGTAGTTTCTTTTTTACTAAGGAGTAATTTAAACACAAGATTACTCAAATAATATATAATACATATGATAACAATACTTTCTAATAGTAAGTAATCACAACATCCTCACCAAATGTCAAAAGAGTCAGTTTTTCACAATTTATACCTCCTCACAACATAAATTTTGCTAGGAGACTTTTCATTCATTTCATGAGGAAACTAAGAATCGAGTTCATTGATGACTGTGTGATGGGATCCTTAAACAAAAACATTTTCTTAGTTTAGTCCTAGGTTCGCATCTTTTATTGCAATTTCCATTAAGATAATAAACACATTTATGTTTAGGCACAATGCATTTGAATTAAACAAAGCTTGCTTGTGTCGAATAAAACAGGGGCTCAACTACGAACTTCTTCATTTTAATCAACTCGATGGACAGCTAGAGAAATGAATTGGAATTCACAGCTCCAAAATCGTGGTAGTTAGCCTCAATTTCATGATAGCAAGATTGGACACTACTCCAGTATTGCGTGAGAGGTCTCTACTCCAAGATAGTGGGATTGGATATGATTCCAAGATAGTGGAATTGGTCCTAACTCTTGCTACAGAGTCGCATATGATTCGGACAAGATGGATCACAATCCCAATAATTGTGGAAGTTGAGATGATGAAGTTTCAAGTTGAGGATCCGATGAGTCGAGGCTGGCCAAGAGAGTGGACTGTTATGGAAAAAAAAAAGAAACTGGTTTTTGAAGGAGCAAGATACGGTCAAGAAATTTGATTACACAAAATCCAACATGATCAAACGCTCATAGGGGAACCCTTGGTTAATGGCCACAAGACAGAGCAAACAAGGCGATCCGAAGTTTCAAAACATTGATTCGGTCAAGTGAGCTGGCTAGGGGAGAGATAAGAGGGGAAAAACAAGAAGTGGGTCATTTGATGATTGATTAAGGAAATTTTGTTCATGACCTCGTTGTTTGTTTGCTTAATTTTTGCTTCACATTAAATTCAGTACGTGTGTAGTTTCTTATGTACAGTTTTTGGAAGTATTCTCATCTTCATATTTACGTAAGTGTTTGCCTTTTAACTGCGCCTTCTTCCCCACAAAATATTTGGATCTTTTTACCATTTTTGGTCATGCATAATATTGACATTTAAATTTTGATTAAAAATTTAAACATAACATGCATAAAAATTAAGAACCAATTTGGTCCTACCCAAAAAGATTTACATTGAATAGCACATTACATAAGCATTAAGATTATTTGCATTAACTAAGTTTTTTTTTAAATAAAAAAGGGGCTTGGGGGCTGGGCCTGACCCCAGCCCTTTTCTTTCCCCTCACCCGGGCCGGGCCATTCCTTTTAATTTTCCCAGGCCCGGCCCCCCTTCCTCCCTTCCTCCCTCCTTCTTCCTCCTTAGTCCTTACCCCCGCACCAAGGACGGCCTGCCAACACAGAGCAAGGATAGGCTGGCGACTGAGGTGTGGCCGATTTGACAACTTCAATTCGCTGAGGAGCTCGAGGCGGTAAGGCCTGGCCAAGGTAGAGCCAGGCCCGCGGCGGAGCGGACAGGGGAGGAAGTGATGCCGGTTCGGCCAAGGGGACCGGTCGGCGCGCGGAGGACCGATGGTCGAAGCTCCTCGTCGACCGGACCCTTCGACCTATAGATAGAGCTTCTGTGAGCTCGCCCTATAACCGCCGTCCCCGAGCCGGGTAAGGGATTTCCACGGTTGAAACTCATTCCCATGAACTCCGTTTTGCCTCGCCCTGTTCTGTTTTAAAGGAAGAACCGAACTTGGTGTGTCTAGTTCTTGAGCGCTTTGTTTTTAACTGAGTTGGTGCTTGATGTCGAGCATTTCCTGGTGATTTCTTTTGGGTCTCGACCCAACTTCGAGTGCTAAAAATGTTCAATATCTTCCGTGCTCACCATATGTTCGAGGAAATGCCCGAACTAGAACCATTCATTTTTAGTCTCGGGTTCGCGGATCCCGATTTGTTCTGAGGATTCATAGATGCGTTGTGTCCGGTATAAAGTTCTCTAGTGATTGCCGAATACATTTGTTAGTCAGATTTCGTTCCTACCAAGTCCGAATCCCCCAGAATGTTTGGTTGTTGTTTGTCTTTTGCTTCGACATATTCCAGTGAATGTTCTTTGTATTTGTGGTTTGGCTGCGAGCGTGAGCCTCGAGCGAATGGGGGTGGAGATGGACGGCTGTCTGGTGGTCGGAAGTCGCTTGTTATGGCGGTCCGGTAATAGTCGTACCATGGGTGTGCGGGTGGGCTCTCTTCACAGTTTGTACTGAGCGAGAAAGAGCAAGGAGGTGGTGTAGAGAAAAGAAGAAAAGACATGGGCTTTAATTGGACTAAATAAGATTCGGGCTTATTTAGGCTGATGAACTTAGACTTGTTTGGTCTAGATAGTACGGGCTAAATTTAGGTTCCGTTCATTTTACAAAAAAAAACTTCTAGAAAAATGTTTTTTCAATTTTTTTATATTTATTTTGTAAAAAATAAATTAGTTAGGGAAAACATTTTCCATCACAATAAAATATTTTAAAATAGGGAAAAATGTTTTTCACTTTTAAGAAAGAGGAAATCATTTTCCATATTTTCTTTCAACTCCCTTTTTTTTACTAAACACATTTTCTTTTTTTCCTTTTTTTAAAAAATCGATGTTTTATTTATTTGTTAATCTTTTTCATTTTATTTTTTTCCTTTTTTATTTTCTTTTTCATTTGGCTGGTCGTCGGCCATGGCAACTAGGGTTGATCCTCGACCCTATATTCGACCCTGTTATAACGGTTTCTCTTTTTAGGACTCTGTACCCGACCCTGTTTTCATTGGACCCTGTTTTGGACCCGATCCTGTTTTTCCGGTCCGGGAATAGGGTCTACCCTATTTTCATTAGAACCTGTTTTTTAACCACTTGATATCCTACACAATTCAAATTTTACATTAATTCGCGAGAAAATAATAACATAATTCTCCTAATTTGACCGACAAGAAAGTGCAAAAATCAAAATTTTGCATAAACATTATCAACAAACATAGTCTAACATTAGCCTCATTCCCACAACTACCAATTTAACTTTGCATTACATTCAATATTCCACCAAACACAGCTAATTTGCATAAAAAAAAAAGCAATTTAATTTGTTTAGATATCGAGGTGGCGACATGGTTAACTTAAATATGCTTGGACATAGAACTATTTTTCTCCTCCTTTGCTCTAACACTCACTCCAACTCCTTTCCTCCATTTGACGAGTAAATCGGTCACCCACAACACTTGTGCAAAATCTCTAACAAAGACCTGCAATTCATGTACAAAGAAAAATCAATAAGAAACTATGCTCTAGAGACATGTGCAAAGTTATAGTTTAATGAAGTCTATTTACTTACCACAAAATCGGAGTTTCCACAAAATGATTTATTTTCCAATGACAATGTCCTCGGTAAGACAATCCAAATCTAAAAACCAAAAAAGAGATCAAACAAAGCACTTACTCAATAAATACTTATGTGAATGAATTACAAGATAAAAAAAATATATGCGACTTACCCGCCTCAAACTTTTCTACATTTTCAATGCACTCTTCAACATTAATCGGCATGCGAACAGTTCCCAACCAATTTTGGGTACAAATCAAACCTTCCACCACTCTAGAAGTTAAAGAACTTCAAAAGTCATCAAGTACACGTCCCGATGTAGTAAAAGTTAACTCCAAAGCAACAGTAGTTACGAGGATAGACAAAACATCCCGGGCCATCAAAGATAAGATTTTATACTTTGACTCACTACTCTTCTACCACATCAAAATGTCAAGTTTAAGGACATCTTCACTTTTGGCTTCAAGATACCGATCAAGCTCAGATTTGTTGTCATCGACCACTCTTTTCTTCGCATGGAGAAAGCTTTTATGCCACTCTTCGATCTCACACTCATTGTCATTAGTATTGGCATTAGAAGCAGTATTACTAGTACTTACATTTGAACCACCATCATTTTTTATAGTAGAAGAACCAACAAAAGATTGCTTATAAAATTTATACAACCTCTCCAAGGCAACTTTGACCTTATCGTGCATCTCATCAACTATTACTTCATCATCATAAATTTGTTCAAAACAGAACCTCACATAAGTTAACTTCTTTGTAAGATCCAATGCAACTGTAATCAACACAATCATATTTATTTTATTCAAACTCCCATAATACTTGTCAAACTTCTCTTTCATTTTTATACCCATGGCTTGAAGTTTTGGGTCCAAAGAATTCACCGCATTATTCAAATATTTATACAACATAGTCATCCCCTCAAAATATTCATTTGAAGTTACATATGAGCTCCCCGACATCCTTTTAATTGCATCATAAAACCGTTTTAGAAATTTACAAAGGATGGTGGCATTTTCCCAATCTTCATCTTGAGGAGCATCATGGTCAATTTCTCTTAAGAAAAATAAATCATCTTCTTCCATCCTTTGAAAAGCTTTCTTGAATTTTATAGCAGTGTCTAACATCATGTAAGTGGAGTTCCATATAATGGCAACATCAAGACAGACTGAACATTTATATGTAATCCTCACACTCTCAATACATGATTGAAATGTTTTTGCTCTCATGGGAGAGCTCCTCACACACCTAACTACATTTCAGATACGTGCAATAGAATCACGCATCTCATTCAATGCATCTCTTACTATCAAGTTAAGTATATGAGCAGTACATCTCATATGTAAAGCATCGCCGTTCAGAATCAAAAACCCTTCTTTTGAAAAAATTTTCTTCAAATAACCAATGGCCACATCATTTGAACTCGCATTATCCACGGTTATTGTTGACACCTTCTTTTCTATTCCCCAGTTATAAATGCATTTCTCGACTATTTTCCCAATCTCCCTACCCTTGTGACTATGTATCACCACAAAATTAATAATTCTTTTATGCAACTTCCAGTTTTCATTAATAAAATATGCAGTGAGACATAAATAGTTCAAATTTTGAATGGAACTCCACATGTCAGTCGTCAATGCAATCCTAAAATTAAGCTTATCAAAGTAAGCTTTCAAACAAGTTCTTTCACTCAGATACAATTTCATACAATCTCTAGCCACTGTAAATCGTGAAAGATATTAGAAAAGAGGCTATAATTCAATAATAAAATCACGAAAGCCAACTCACTCGACCATAGAAAAAGGTTGTTCATCAATAATAATCATTTGAGCAAGCATGTATCTACAACGCTCTTGATCAAACTTCCATGTTGTTAAAACCTTACCATCACCAATAGTATTTTCCCCCATCTCACTAGTCACATCTTTGTTACGTGGTGCAAACAACATTTGCTTCTTGTCAGTATGAGGATACTTTTTACACTTTTCAAGTGCTTTCACATAGTAGACGTTCCTTGATCAACATTATATCCATACTCAATCCCACAATGAATACACTTTACTTTACTTGTTTTTTTTGTTTTCTCATCTATGATTCTCGAATAATTATCCCAAATCTCTGATTGATTAGCTCGCTTTTTACCTAGAGGAGGACGAGAGTTAGGTACGCTCACCTTATTTGTCGCACTCGCAGTCGTGGATTCCACTTCATTAACTCTATAGAATGGCAATTCCATGAGTGGACTCATTTCATTTTGTCCATCCACTTTCATTGATATGTTTTTTTCGTGATCCATCGACTAAAAACAAATTATAAAACAATGTCAAGATTCTACTAAATCAGAAATATAAACTTATACCAATTTACAAACAAACTACATTGCAATATGGCAAAATGAACCTGCAGAGTATTCTAACTTGTTATGGTAATATTAAGTTGCTTAATGCTTGTGCAACAGAAGAGACTTGAATTTCCATTGTTCAATAGGAAGTAATGAACTCACATGCCAAGTAAAAAATTACAGGAACTTCCATTTCAGCAAATGAGAAGGAACTCACATGCGAAAGTTTAGCAATAGTGGGCAACATTATCAAAATAAAAGGTGGTCAAATCATGTCACATTGCATTTAAGTGCAAAAAAATTGCTTTCAGCAATATAGAGGAGACCAATCACCTACGCAACTCCAGTCAGTAAGCAAATCGAGATTCGAGGGTAAGGTTCAACTTTACTTCTTGGAAACAAACTCCGGTGGATCAAGGCTTAAAACCTAGTTTGATGGAGAGACACTTGAGGGAGAGAACTTAATTCCTCACTTGTGGACATTCAAGGCCCCAAAAAACAAAAAGCTCGCAGCTTTCCAGGTTCTCGCAGTATGGAAGAATAAGAATTGGTTGCTACTTGAGCAAACTCAAGGACCGATTGCGGTTGTGGCATGGTGGGGAAAGAATGTTCCAGCGGAGCTCCGAAGAAAAGAAACAATCTATGTTTGCTTAAACCAAAGTGGTCGCTTAAAATCGAAATCTTGAGGATGGACACGAGGGCCAACTACTAGTCGATCCTAGATCAAGACCCCAACCCCACGTTATCTTTTTACAGGTTTTTTCATAGGAAAAATAAACCAAAGTTTCTCAGGGAAGAAAAGTTTTATTTAGTTAAAGAAGACAAGCACCTCGACCAAGACCTCCCCTCTGCCGATGAGCTCTTCCCCCAGCCGAACCTCCCCTCTACCAACGAGCTCTTCGTCGACAACGTCCTTCTCCTACTCCACCTCCCCCAGCCCGACCTCGCCCCCGAACCCAAAACCGACCCCGGAGGTCCACAACCTCCTGCTCTAGAGGCGGACCACCTTCCCAATGCCCCCAACCTAGATCTGGTTTGGCAGGTGCGCCATGGATAGTGGACACAAACACACACACAAAGACAGAGAGGAAGAGGGAGAGGGAAAGAGAAAAAATCGGTTACCTTTCGTGGACCCAACACTTGTCGCCGAGGGAGAAGAAGCGACTAGCAATCATCGCCTCGTTGGTTGAGCAACGGCGGAGCAAGTAGATTGGGGGAGAAGAAGTGAGCAGCGATGGGAAAAGAGCAGCAATGGGAGAGAAGAAGCTAGGGTTCGTCGATTTGTGCATCTTCAAATTGCCAGATTTTGTTCTTTCTTTTAAAAAAAAAAAAAAAAACCCATCCGGGCCGAGTGGGTTTTCTAGAGGAACTGGTTCCATTGGGAACTAGTTCTTGAACCGGTTTTTCCGGATGGTCCGGTCTAGTTCCCAAGTCAACCTGGTCCAGTTGCGCACCCCTAATGGCAACGATCGATAACCGACCACAAGTGACCTAGAGCCTCGCCGCAGTCTAGTGAAGCCAAGCTTGCCCAACACCAGCGAGCTCAAGCCTTGTTAGATTTGGCGACCCAAATCAGGCTCAAGCCTTGCTTAAGGTCACTTGAGGTTCATCGGATCTAGTAAGGCCCAAGCTCACCAACCGGCTTGTGGCAAGGCTCCAGCTCACCTGTGGCCAGTTGCCGGCCACCACCATGGCCGATGATTGGCCAAATGGAGAAGAAAATGAAAATTTTTAAAAAATGACTTTTAAAAAAATAAAAAAAAATTAAAAATCTATTTAAAAAATAAAATATTTAAAAAGAGTGTACGAAGAAAAAGATTTTCTTTAGCAAATAGTTGACACTTTTCATGTCTCAGCCAAACATCAAAAAATAATTACATTTTCCTGAAAAATGACTTTTTGGAAAATATTTTTCGCAAAACGAATGAAGGCTTAATATAGTTAGATTCAGATTGGCCTTGTTTGTTAGTAAGTTGGCCTTCAAGGAATTAGGTTAAGGTGTAGTTTAGGGCTTTGGTTGGACCGGGCTTTGTATAAGAGCATGGTCCGCGTCTTAGCTGTCGCGACCTAATAAAAATTTTATAAATAAATATAGGTTTAGGGGTATTGTTAATTTCGGGCCGACGGCCTTTAATTAACTCGGGCTCTCCCAAGCCCATACCCTAGGCGACGTTGGGATATTCACAAAAAATTTCAATAGGGAGTCGTCACTAATCTATTGAGGTCGACAAGGAACCAAGCGAGACATGAGAGTCTAGGGTCGGGAACTTGATTATGTTAGTTACGCGACTAACGCTCTTTCGATACCTAACTTAACCGTGTATTAATGAGATCTTGGCAATGTATTTGAGGAAACTAAGGTCTGTCATAACTGTTCTAAGGTAAGAAAATAGTATCCAAAATATCATTGCAAAATAAGGTGCGTGAATAACCTAATATCGTAAACCAGGAAAACCGATTGTAGAGCCCTAACGGCATATTCGATTTTGGTCTTTTTTCCTTTTTAAGGGTTTTCTGAATTCTTGCAATTTTTCTGAATTTTCTGAATTTTTTTTTGAAATTTTTTGAAACTTTTTTATATTTTCAGATTTTCCAAAATTAAAGAAAACAAACTTTCAAAATTTTTGTATTTTTTTGGCTTTTCTGAAAATTTTGAAGAAAAACATTTATTACTGCTTTTTTTGGAATTTTCTAATTTTTTCTAATTTTTTTTAGAATTTTTGAATATTCGAAAAAAATAAAAATAAAAATAAAAATAAAGAAAAATAAAATAAAATAAATAAATTTTAAAACCTTTCTGAAAATTAAAGAAAAATTTTAAGATTTTTTAAGATTTCTTTTGAATTTCCGATTTTTCTAGATTTCTTAATTTTTATTAAAAAAGGATCCGGACGGGTCGGGTGACCCGGCCCTACTAAACCGACCCGGCACTATCGGGCCGGGCCGGAGCAACGACCGGGCTGGCCGAACGGCCCGGTCGAAAAATATTTCAAACGGCCCATCAAAAAAATAAAAAAAAGGCCCATTTCTGATTTCTGAAAATTTGGCCCCCAAACTCCCAGTCTAGGTCCATTCGACAATGCACTAAGCCCAGCCCCTGCTCGAAATTTCGGCCCGGCCCCCTCCTTTTTTTCTTTTTCTTTTTTTATTATTATTCTGGTCTTCGTCTTCTCCCCGCGGACGTCCGACGCCCGCAACTCCTCCGCCGCGTCGCCGCCGCTGAGGCCGCCAGAGGTCCTCACCAGTCCTACAAGGAGATCACCCACTATCATCCGGTGTCGGCCGTTCTGTCCGACCGACGCCGAACGCCGCCGGTCACCTCCAGCGACAACTTCCCGGCGACCCTCAACACTCTCCTCTCGTCGGAAACCCAAAACGCCTCCTTTCGACCCAAAAATGCACGGAAATCTCGCGAAAATAGGTATAATACTAAGATAAATACGAAATTAAACAATATACGGCCAAAAATCTACGAAAACAGGTTGTCGGGGACGGATTCAACCATGGGATTTTCTGGGTCTCACTTGGGCATTATTACAAACAGCTTGCGGGCATAAGTAAAACAGGGAATATTCGACTCGAACCGGCGTGATACCAAGCCCGAGATTCTATCTAACCATATTAGCATGCAGAAAAACATTAATGGAGGAACGTCGGGGGCCAGGGCTCGCGCAAACTGGTCTGCGCGAGCTCCGGCCCGCCAACTCGCAAGAACCGGACAGAAATGTTTTTCCAGAGAAGCTTACCTGGCTCGGACGAAATGGCACGGCGAACGGCGGCTGGCGGTGGGGACTCCGACGGATTTTGACCACGTTTCGAGCTCCCTCTCGGCCTGGGTTGTTCTCTCTCGGTCACCCCCTCTGCTCGGTCCGCCTGGCTCTCTCTCTTTCTTGTTCTCTTCTGTTATTTTTTCTTGCTTCCCTTGTTTCTGCTACTTCCGGTACCGGAGTTGAGGTGCGGCGGGGAAACGTCGACGACGGATCAGGCGTGGCCGTAAGCCGTTCTTTCCCTCTGTTCGCTCCTTTCTCCTCCTTTCGTTGTCTGCTCCCCCTTTTTAGCTACTGTCTTCTCCGGTTCTCCAGCTCTCTCCTCCGTTTGTTCTTCGCTTCTGCCCCCCGAAACGTTCACCAGCTGAGGCCATCGTTTTCTTCTCTCCGTCTCCCTCGGTCTATCCAACTTTTTGCCACCAAAAACCGGAAACCGTCTTTTCCATCAGCGTGACAGCGCAGCAAGGGAATCTTCCCTTGCTGGCGTCACGGTCCGAGGATGGCCGAGCGACGTCGTCCCTTTTCCCCCGCTCGCTGCTGCTGCGTTTTTGCTGTGTTTCTTGCATGCCCCTGTGCACGTGTGTGTGGGAGAAGAGAGAATAGAAGAGAGGATGGGCCGGGCCGAAAATAAAAGGGAGGTGGGCCAAAGGAAACAAAAGAAAAAGGGATGAGCGAGTAGAGGAGTGGGTTGGGCTGAGCCCATCCGATTTTTTTTTGAATTTTTTGGATTTCTTTTTTCAAAATCTTTTCATCTTTTCTAGAAATTAATACATATTTATGTATGCAAAATAGATGGGCATTTAAAGCATTTGAACAAAAATTTGGGTGTCAACATTAGCCTAGCTCGATGAGACCTAGACTAAATTCGAAGACCTGACCCTAGGGTCCCATTTTAGGATTAAAAAATTTAAAAACATATTTTTAATTAAAAAATTTTTAAAAAATTCCAACAAAGATTTACTTTTTCTAAAAGCTATGAAAAAGCTTTAACATTAAATTTTGAGTAATTTTCTCTTGAATTGTACAAAAATCTTCAATAAAAAAATTACACTCAAAATTGAACAAGCTCTGAAAGCTTTACAATAGGGTTTGAAGTTTTATTTTGAGATAAGTGCTCTTTAATGTGCACTTTAAAAATGTTGATTGTGGTTTCATTTTAAGCCTAGTTAGGATTGGCATTTTTCTTCTTTCTTAGTGTTAAGTTCTTGTTTTTCTTGCAATTAACTTAATGTTTCGTCGGATGGTAATTGTTATTTTAATAATGGCACACCTATGTGATTATCTCACATGTTATTGGATATGTTTAAAATCAATCTAGAGTGCCTGACAAAAGAAATTAACAAGATCAAATACCAAAAAGCGCACTAGTTAATCAATTAGTGTAACTGGTCTTAGATTTTCTGGTTGCGTAGGAAGTGAAGTATACTCCCATGTCTCACTTGATTTTTAGCTGATCCAATAAGCTAGTGGTAACTCCTCATTAAAAAATTCTTATAATATCAATTTGAATGTCCTAATGTCATGCGAGATATGGGTTTGGGAGAGTTCACGTTTAATCGAGGGTTGTAGGCTTGCTTTTTAGGCAATATCTCCAAACCTAGTTTGTGATACATATAGCTTTACTTAGTTCATAAGCAGTTGATTAGCTCTTCTTTTACTCACAAACACTTAGATTAAATCATAATAGTAATGAAAAGAAATCATAAATATATAGTACAAAAATTTAGATGGCGTATTAAATGTTATTGCTTTACAAGATTAGTTTATTCATAACTAATCCAGTTTCATCTCGTGTTCTTTGTAACTTACACTATGAAACTCAAATCTAATATTTACTTTAGTGCACATTAATTTTTATGCATAGCTCACAGGGATCTTGTCTTAAAACTTAATAACGAGACATTGTATATTTATAATGTTGCTTGATACGGTCTGGGTTATTTTCCTCATCATTTACTTTCTTTGTTATTGTTTAAATGGATTTTTATTTTTTTAAGTCTTCGTACATGATTATTTAAATTTCTATTTCTTCTAAAAAAATAAAAAAGGGAAGATTACATGCAAAGCCTACCATCAAAGGAAAAGGTACCCACGACGAGAATTACATTTATCTAGCATCACAAAGATGGACTTATGAATCTTTAGCTCATAGAAGTAAGCGATCTCCTACATCTTACTCAACTCTTAACCTTAGTGGCAACTCTAGTTGAAATTGATCACATAATTATTGAGAAACTAATTTCCCATCGGTAGAGTTGGGATGGTTTGTGTGAAGTGTAATTGCGCCGGTTAGCAATCTATTAAATTCTCTCAGATTCACCTTGGGAGGGTCACAACCTGTTGAAACAAAACTAGTTCTTCAAATAAGATTGTAATGAAGTATTTTTTGTACTCAGGACAAGACTTTTCTAGAAAATGGACAATGTTTTTGGAAATTCAAGTCATGATCTTTCCATGAACATGAATATTGAGTCAATTGGATGAAAGAGAAATGAGGGTTCAAAGTTTGGACAAATATATAAATAAAATAAATAATTCTTCAAAGAAAGGGAAAATCGGTGCTAGGTAGTGGCACGCCTAATAAAGAACGGGCCACATGGCACTTGTAGCCCAAGCCTGTGCCTCGCTCTGGTTCTTTTCTGCTGAGAGGCCCGACTCTACTAAGCAGTGAGTCAAGGGCCTTGTGCAATATCTCTGCAATGGCCCAGTGGCCTTAGTAAGCCCAAGGTCCCTCGCGTTTTCAATTTTTTCATGTAACTAAAGGGGTCAAAACACTTTTTTTTAAGGTAACTTTTGTTGGCAAAATTCCCAATGTAATTTGAAGATGACTAAACATTCTACTGGAGGTGATTTGTGTATTTGGTCTGCAGATGAAATATTCTCTACATATATAAGTTTATATGTAGGTGATGTTTATGACATGAAGGACTTTCTTGCTTCGCAATATTAAGTGGAATGTCTTAGAATTGAAAGAACCTTTGGATTTTGATGAACAAGTGAGGAACATGGGATCATTGAGATGCTTGGATAGACCAAATTGAAGGAGAACAATTTGGATAGCATTAATACATCAATATGCTTCGAAGGATGTAAGTGTAGAAGGTGAACAAATTGTGATTTGATGATCGCATAATGAGCTAGATCACCAAATATTCACAATCTCACCACAAGTCGATGTTCAGTGTTGACACGCTAGTCTCTAACAAAATGTCCTTAATTCGTAAATGATGCAAGACTGTGCAATGTTGATATTATTTGTTAGGGATCAAATTCTAATGCTATTAATGGATTCGATCCCTGATTTTTATAAATGAATAATAGATCTTCAGGTAAAAAATTTAGGTGTCAACCCTCTTTAGTGAGGCAAATGAAGTAGTAGTACCCATAAAGGACTACCATTCATGATGAATAAAATAATCAAAAGGTTTAAATTTAAATTAACTAAATTGAAAAGTTTAAAACTATATTGGTTATGAGTTTAGGACTTTTTGGATAATTATTCCTAAAAATCTTCTACATTGCATAGTCATTCCTTACATTTAAGAAGTCAATCTTTTCTGTCATTTTTTTTATTGCTTGTTCTGACAAGTGTACATTAATTGAGAGACTAATAGAGCAAGTGTGTTGGGCGGCCAAACATACTCTCTTAACGAACTTATTATTTTTTTAAAAAGGTAATGTAGTTATGCATAATAGTTAAACATTAGCTCTTAATTCTTCAAGACCGAGACATAAATTAGAATTATTTTCTTGAGTGCGAGCTTTGTAATGGGTGATAGAGTGTGATCTCTTCTATCAATAAAATAAATGACTCTTCATAGACTATGATATAATACAGTGTGAGCTTTATAATGGGTAATGGTTATCACCGGAATTTCGCGGTTCCAAGTACGCGAAAGTATGCCACATTTCAACTTGGAAAAAAATCGTTGAATTCACCAACTATTTTGCTATTAGAATCAAGGGTAAATTTCTTGGACACCTCCTCAATTTGGAAAAAGAAAAAGAAAACATTACTCGGGCACCCCTTGCATTTTCAAAGTGCGCTCTGCCTCTTTCTCGATTCTTAGGTAAAAGAAGCAATCAAAATTGAGTAACCTGGATTAATTTATTTGGAATTGTAGTTGGATCATCGAAATTGACTTGACAAAACTCCACATATCAAAGGAAGGGACATGGAAAAAGGGTCCAACGTAAATGACTCTAACCGCTTGATCGGAACTACACAAATTTGCCGTGTTTAAAAAAATGATTTTGCATTTTTGTTTTTTTGAAGATCATCGTTCATCATTCGATGCCAAATACGTAGATCCTAACTTAAACACCTTCTTTCACGCACAAGTTGCAGTTGAGCACGATTCTTACGGCTTGCTCTCTATCTGTCATGAGGCCCCCCAACTTCAAAACCCAAAACTTCGCAAAAAGGCGGATGATGGATGTTATTTTTTGTGTCAAACTTGGAAATTCTTGTGCCAAATCTGATTTCATTGGTAATATTGAATAAACCCTATGAAGAAATCTGATATGTTCTCTAATAGTGTTCATGTGATGTTATTTTTTTATGTCTAACTTGGAAATTTTTTGTTGTCATGCTATTCTAATTTCTATTTCCATCTGTTTCACATCTTTTGACATGCTTAATCATACTGTACCTTTGAAATTACGGTTCAGTGCATGCAAAGGAGTATAGAATTATGTTAACTGCACATACAAAAACTGAACAAATTGCTCTTTAAGAGGGTGACTTGGTTGTCCATATTCCAGCTGTATTTTGAAAACTTTGTTGTGACGACTTAATTTTTTATTAATTTATCAAATCCGAAAATATTTCTAACATGGGGTTGGAGTGCATTTTGAAAATGTAGGGGGTTTTCGAGTAACTTTGATAAAATTGAGGGGGTGTCCAAGTAATTTAATACTAGAATCAATATCGCTTCAGGAAAATAGATCTTAATTCAGAATTTTTCTTTACTAGAAGTTTCTGGCAGCTCCTTAAACGTTGGAATTTAAAGAAATACGATCTATTTGGGGGGCCGAGCTTTATGGACCTATACATAAACTTTTGTTTTCCCTACTCGGACCTTAATTGAAATTTCAAGAAGTTGGGTGGCTAGGACTAAACTCGCCCATGTCGGGATTACAGTTCCTTTTTTTTTTCCATTACTTTTTTGAATTAGTGTATAACGTTCCAATTTAAACTAATGTTCCTCTTGTTATTACATAGCAATGGGATTCTCACTGCATGTAGCGGTACAACATAGTCAAGAATGGGTCCATGCCCCCTGCTTATAAAAACAATACACTTTCTATAGCGGGAGACTAGCCCATGAAGTTACAACTTGATATTATACATCTAGTATTTCTGTACAGTAAAGTAAACCCAGTGATTTCTATGTGGCATTATATCTCTAATCTCTCTAGATAATAAAATTGTTAATAAAGGGACATTGGCGATTTAGGTAGCTTGAGAATTTAAGGTGACATTAGTTTGAGAATAAGTTAAATGACTTCACTCATTGGAGATATGAAAACTAAAAATATGTGAACACGGTCAGTTGATGCAACAAGTTGCCCAAAACTGATAAATTCGGGTTAAAATGGTTTCTAAGCGAGACCCTAACCCCTAAATCAGTTGCAAACCAACTTGGAGGCAAGGTCCTCAAGGTCGTTGTGGGATGGAACACACAGCACATTTTGGTCAATGGAATATCGAGAGTTTTTACTAAGCTTGTAAAAATTCAAGTTATTATGGTGTCATTGCAACTTTTGTTTATGATAGCCTTTCTACTTGAGAATCTTATAACTACGTATGTGCCGATTTTGTATATATTTGTTTTTTAATTTTTTGGTCGAAAAATGTATATATGTGTAACTTTCTTAAATTCCATACATTTTCAATCCTGCATTAATTTCCCTATTCTTGTCCGCAGTTTTCATGAAAAGTTTGGACCTTGGTGATATGAATAATGGCCACTACCATTTTTTGAATGAGGCATACATCTATTCCTCTTTCTTTCCTAATTTCTGTACTTGCCCTATTTTCCTTTCTATATTACCGGTAAGTAAGTGCCAGTCCACACATCGAACGGACCAAAATTACTGGATGAAATTCTCAATACATATAAATAAGATTAGAAATTACATCATCATATACATATAAAACAAGCCCTCAGTTGAAAAAAAAAGAACACCCACAAGAACCAAATACATGTTTAATGAGTATATATTACACTCATATAACAGCCACTAATATGTCCTATTCAATCCAATTTCGTCTTTTTTAAAAGAAAATTCGGTCAAAAGAGCAATCATATCAGATCTAAAAGAGCTGCAAAAAATATATAGGATGACACAAAAGAAGAATAACTTACATTACTACAAGCGACTAAGTTTGTAACATCGGCAAGAATGAAATCAAAGAAGAAGTAAAACGTCGTGCTAAAACAGATGAGTTCAGGTGCTTAGAAGTTAGAATCTATTTCATGTTCTTTTTCCCAGAATTGAGTTTCTATTCTAATTAACCAATTCTGTATTTGTAAAAGGCTAGTTATGTTGAAGAGACTACTTAATTGACAAATTCCAAGTATTTCCTCATTAACACGATCAATGTTGTGATGTTATGCCCATCTAACTTTTTAGTTACTCGGTCTTAGTACTCGGTCTTAGTACTCCCCTATATGCAGCTTAAGCTTGATTTGGATGAACAATACGATGATAAGGAGGAACTGTATTGTGTCACGAAACAAAGAATTTGAGAATTTCGCAAAGCATCATGGGAGCGTAGAGATTGTTGGTTTCAGTGCTACATGTATTTGGAGCTGAAACAGTGGCCTTTTCTGGTTGAGTTTCTTCTTTCTAATTCACGTGCTTCAGAGAAAATGACAATCAAGGCTAAGATGCAGAAAGCTACGAAATGGGAATCTTCGAATTCAGTTGATGTCTAAACAATGCTTGAAGCAGCACGAAGGTTACACTTGGTTGTCCTTTTGTCGTAAGTAAAGGCAAAGTCTCATCAGTCTGATGGCACTGGTATATTCATCATCACTTTTGGCCATATTGAACTGTTGATCTAGACCGTAGAAGCACCAGCATCCTTTTCTTGTACCTATCAGTCTCACATGAAACGGGGAACATAAATGAAATTCTGTGCAAACCAGCCAATATTTTCATTGAGTCTCCTGAAGCCTGGGACAGATTCCATTTTCAAAACATGTCCGTATATCATGCGAGAGATAATTTAGAAGACTAATTGACAAAGCACTTTGCAAAACTAGGTACTATCTAAAGGAAAACAAGTTCCCCAATAGGAGAGTTTAGGAAGCTTACATTTTAGTCCTAAGAATATCAATATTAAGGAATGTCTGTACTCTAGGAAATAGGTTTTCATGCAAGCAAATTATCTCTGAAGTGTGCCATTTTTACCATTGACAGTAACTAGGCTCCCTAAAGTGGAATTGACTTTGGCAAAATTATTGCATAAATATTCAAAAGAAGTATGTTTTGGGTAACTATGACTGGAATTTTTTTACTTGAAGGATCCCTCTAGGTCCTTCTATATTTTCTCTTCGACATATTGTCCTTGGAGAACAAACAACACACTGTAAACAAGGTGAGACTTGGAAGTTTTTACCTTGGATGGACAACTTCTCTTCAGAGAAATCTCGGCACCAGTGATCTGATAGAGAGATGATTTTTCGATGACTTGTATACTAGCACTGGGCTAGGATGGGTTCCAATCAACTGCATCTTCCAAACATTGCATAGGATTCATGCTCACCTTTATAGCCAGGGGCTCATTCTCTGTATCATGAAACTTTGCCATAATTAAGGCTAGTTTTTTGACCTCCAGAGGGAAAAAATGAGCAAGGCGGTCCATTATCTGCAAGATGAGTTCTCTTGCTTGATTTCATATTCGGAAAGGCAATGAGCTAGTTCATGTTCCCCACAATGCTTTTGACTCATAATTAGATCATTATGAGCCGCATAACTATATATCTCAAGCTCTCAAAGTCAGAGTTTTTGTGTTTTTATTTTCCCTAAATTTTTTGTTTAGATGCATCCTTAGCTCATCTCTTGCTTCTTCACCTTGTACTAGAACTTGTTCTTTCAAGACTAACTCTTAAATAGACAATGTCCGTAATCTAGCTTAGCTACTTCATGTACTACTCAAATCTCAATGAAACAGACGCTGTTTCACTACATTTTTAGTTTTATGTCAACAAAGTCTGATTAAAACATTTTATGAGTTCTGAACAAGCTTAGAAAACATGAAATTTTAAATCATGGTAGTATCAGATAGATAAAAAATCATACTGGAAAGCCATGCATACACCACAATTTAACAAGCACATACTTTCATGTATGCAAGAATAGACACTTGCAACTTAAAAACTAGAAAAGAGATTTCTTTATCAAAGTACTTTGCACATGGCATATTGGGAACCATAATTTCCTCATAGTTAAAATATCATATTTCTTTGAAGGTACTATATTTCTCGATTTTAAAGATAATACCATTAAAGACATCAAACAATCTCATGGCAGCTAAAAAAAGTGAGGAAGGAGAGATCAAGAAACAAGAGGGAAAGCAAAAAGGAAAGAACACGGAAATGTCTAACAAGTCACAAAGAATTTAAGAAAAAGGAAACAAGGTGGGAAAAGAAAGTATTAATATAATTCTTGATGCTTCCAACAACTCCACTTTCTTCCTCTTAGACTCGGAAAGACAAAAGATGGAAAATTAGTTCTGTAAACCTCCAATTTTATTTTCATGGTCATTTGTTGCAATTATCAAAATGCAACAACAAGCAAAATCACTAAGAATCCACATCCAGCAATAATCAACATAAGGAAGCATGGACCTCCAGTGAGCTTTAGTCATCAATTATCATATGTCAAAATTTCAAAGGGGAGCCAAGTAAATACGAAATCAACAACATAAGCAAGTGCGGAAATGGACCTAATCATGCCTTGAAGCTACTCAAATGGAGCAACAGTGTTAGTCAACTGCCTCCAAATTTATCGTTTGCACAACCTTGATATACTTCCTTTATGCCCAAAAAAGGATAAGAGTCATCTAACCATAAAAATAATCAAATTCTAGGAAAGTTTAGTTTTGTACCATTATGATCAATAGTTTTGTATCAGTACGATCAATAGATGTACTGATAATTGATATTGCTGTTACACGACTTATGGTTCACATGTCACATTAAGGAGCATGCTAAAAGCTTCTCTGCAACTTCCATAGCCGAAAATCCAGTCCTCTACCATTGTTCATGAAGAACATCAAGAGCTTCCATCTCTGCATGTCTTGTTGCCCACGGAAGCACAGGGAGGAAACAAAGCAAGCATATCAAATTTAGGAGCCATATCAGAGGGACAATTGCTCTTACTGTAGTTTCGACATAAATTTAGCCAATGCATTTCATAAGAAATATTTTCTCCTCTTAGTTAATTGTTTTAGACTATATATAAGATTCATCAGGCATATATTACATGAAGTCAACAATATTTTGTTATATGTATTCCTGTAGCAAGGTGCCTTTGGTTTTCAATTATTCTCCATCAAGATACTAGAAGGGCCATATATTTTGGCATCAACTATCCAATTTTGTCCACAAAGTCATTTAATAGTGTACTATCACCACATGACTATAAATGACAACAGCAATAGACTATTAGATAAGAGATGTCTACTAGAAACCAGGCTCAAACTATTTGTATAAATTTGGTCATTGAATGAAAGAAGAAGGCCAAGGAGCAGGTTCTTACTTCATTAAAGGCAATACAATGCTCACAATGCATTTTCATACCAACAAAGTCTATCAAAAGTCTAGCTACCACACAGCCAAAGAAAACAATTTTAGGAACTTCACCAAAGCAGATAAAGACTGTAACATGTTTCCAGACAGAGCATAGTGGCAAATGAAAGATGTTAAACATTGGAATAATTAAGCAATATTACTGTTATGGTCAGCCATATTTTATGAAAGAATAGTGGGAACAAACCCTTTACAGCATAAAAATGCATGGAAATGCCAATTATTAACAGATTTATGCAGATATATTATTTTATCATAAAGAAATGATTAAGGTAGGAACATAAATGATCAACAATGAACTATGAACGAACTCACGAGGGCATCAATTCAGAACAATAACAAAGTGCCGTTGGCCAAAATTTAACGAAGCGGGTGGAAAAGCAATGATAAACATACAAAGCGGGTGGAAAAGCAATGATAAACATACATTTTGTGTCTTACTACACGAGTTTCTTCTTGCTGCAATAATGTTCGCATCCTCAACAATTGCACAGCTGTTCAATCAAGCTATAACATAAATGAATTTGAGATCATTCACTAATGAAGACAGAAGCTAATCATCTCAAAAAAATAAATAAAGAAATAAATAAAGCAACACATCTGAAAATGCCCCTGGCTATTGAAAACCAGTTTCTTACGTGATTGGAACTTCAAGTGTAACATCCTGAATTTCGACCCATTCCGGGATAGATGAAATGGTTAATTTATTAATGCACTGTTAGTTACGTTTACTCTGAGTTGGCTCCTCACGAGTTAACTAACTGTTCGGCAAGGCAATTAAGGATTGGTACGCGTACGACTAGTGAATTTAATCAGGGATAGGCCGCTCGACCATAAGGATCAAAGAGGAATAATACTACATTGTTGCAGGCCAATTAGCGAACGGAAATAAATTTAGTCGGCAAAAATACGAGGTCGGATTGTGGGTGATTCCGCACGACTTCGATATTAATTGTGGACGACGTTAAACCGATTTCCTTTTGGCCCTGTACTCAGTGTGAGCAATTAATCTCTCGTGATTACATGACAATCGAGGATCACCCTGATTTGAATATGCACGATCGTGGATTGAAAAGCTATCAACCACGGGTCAAACACGCGAGAACCCCTAAACGCCACCCGAAAGTTAGGTCGTACTAAAATCGCGATTGATTGATTTTAATCACGAATTTCAATCCGGTATCGGGTATCGAATTTTTAAGGATGTCGAGACTAAAATATTAGAGAATATCTCATTGATTCTCGGATTTATCGGTAAGCCCGAAATTATTGGAAAATGATTCAACGGGCCGAGTTTTGGAGCCAAATATTTGGGAATTTGTGCTTCAGGGGCAAAAAGACCAAAATGCCATTTCTAGAAGCTTGTTTGGATTTTGTTTTGTTTTGTTTTCTTTTTCTTTTTCTTTTCTTTTCCCCCCATCTTCCTCCGCACGTTTCTCTCTCCTCTCCCTTTTCTCTCTCTTTCCCCCGCGTTTTCTTCCCCCTTGTCGACACCCGATAAAATATTAGGTGGGCCGGGACTGCTAAGTCACCGTGCGCCGGCCCAATTAAAAGTCGACACGTGGCTCCACGTGGAGCCGGGGCCCACCATTATTTTCAGTCAAGTTTTTGCCGGCCCCTCTCTCTCTTCATTAAATGCCACGCCTTCCCCCTCTCTATCCAATTTGCCGCCCGCGCTCTCTCTCCCTCTTTTTTCAAAATTGAAAATTGTCTTTCTTTCTCTCTCTTCGTTGAATGCTGTGTCTTCTTCTCCATCGAGCCGCACCAACCCATTCTTTGTGTGTTTTTCAGATATATTTCCCTCCGGCACCCAACTGCTTCCATTTCCTCATCGTCTTCTCATCCTGATTGCTTCGCTCTTACTACTTCGACACTGCTATGCTTTGAGCTCTTTGTTACAGCATCAATGGCAGCTGCAATAGCCGCGGTCCCGGTGGCCCTTGTGGCCGTCGTCCTCTTGTCCATGAACAGAAGCCGCCGATCTTCAAACCAGGGAACTCCCGCACGTCCAAAACCATCGAGTGCGACACATAGTTGTGCAACAAGTCCCTCGAAAGAACCCGATGCGGCAGCGACAAAGGAAAGAGGGTGACGTCGGGGACAGCAAGGTGGCGATTACGAAGTTGCCAATGAATGGGTAGCCCAGTGACTGCTCCCCGTAATTGGACAAGAGGACGACGACTGCGAGGGCCACCGGGACCGTGGCTGTTGCAACCACCATTGATGCTGCAACAAAGAGCTCAGAGCATAGCAGTGTCGAAGCAGTAAGAGCGAAGTGATCAGGATGAGAAGACGATGAGGAAATGGAAGCAGTTGGGTGCCAGAGGGAAATATATCTGAAAGACACACAAAGAATGGGTTGGCGCAGCTCGATGGAGAAGAAGACACATCATTCAACGAAGAGAGAGAAAGAAAGACAATTTTCAATTTTGAAAAAAGAGGGAGAGAGAGCGCGGGCGGCAAATTGGATAGAGAGGGGGAAGGCGTGGCATTTAATAAAGAGAGAGAGGGGCCGGCGAAAACTTGACTGAAAATAATGGTGGGCCCTGGCTCCACGTGGAGCCACGTGTTGACTTTTAATTGGGCCGGCGCACGGTGACTTGGCAGTCCCGGCCCACCTAATATTTTCTCCATCTTATCTTTTCTCCCCCTTTGACTAGTCTTCTCTTCTTATGTCTTTCTTCTTTTTTTGCCCCACTTGCTGACACCATGTACCTCTCTCTGTCTCTCTTGTGCGCAGCCCCCCCTGCAGCTTCTTCTTCTTCTTCTTTTATGGCCGACGCTAGCTTGCTGCAGCTGCCCTTTCTTTTGTTGTCGCCGCTGCTGGCAACCACCAACCATCACCGTCGCAGCACCACCGTCTCGCCGGCATGTTGGACCGCCGGTGGGTCGTCGTTCGGAACCCGAGCTAGCTGTCTTCTTCTTCTGCAAACCCTTCTCTTCTGCTGTTGCTGCTGCTGCCTTTTCTTATGGTTTGCTTTTGTTCTCGCCGACCGCCTAACGCCGGAGCAGCGAGCTGCTGCCTCGCCGTCGTCCCTCCGCCCTGGCCGCCGCCCGTCGTTCGCCCAGACCCCGCCGGAGGCCGACCGACCACCCTAGCCGGTTACCACCCCCGAACGAGCTGCTGCACCGCCTCTCCTTTCCCTCTCTCGGTTCTGTCCAAACCTCGCCAGAGCTGCCTGCCTGGTTGCCGGAGCTGCTGGCCGCCGTCCGGAGTCACCGAGCCTCCCACCAGCCAGCCCCGTGCCGCCGGTTCCTCCATTTTGCGGCCCTTCGTCACGTGGATAGCGGCCCTCGGCCGAGACCCGGTCCCGGGCCGCCTCGTCCCGACGCGCCGGGGAGTTCCCATGCGTTCCCGTCATCGCCGCCGTCACGCTCGTGTCGTCGGGATCACTAAATTGTGAGTCGATTTCCTAATCCCTTAGTTAGGGTTTAATCTTGCTTAGGAGTAGTTTAATTAGTTTAATTATTGATTAGTACTTTGGATGATGATTATTAGTGTTTTAATACTATTTGATTAAGCTTTGCTTAGTGTTAATCATGTTTAGTAATAATAAATATTATTGTTATTTTTGGAATAAATAATAATAATTATTTATTATTTTCGGAATTATTAATTAAATTAATTTATAATTTCGAATTATTCATTGCTGAAAATTAATTATTTTTGGAGAAAATAATTAATTGTGATTATTTATTGGAAATGGTTTTAATTGAGTAATTTTGGGGGAAAATTACTATGGTCTATTTTTCCAAAGTCAATAGTATTTATATAATATATTATTAAATGACATTGGTTTATTAAAGAATGGTTTTACTAAATGGAATTATTTGGGTTGGATAATTAATTATGGGATTGAAAAATAATTATAAGTATTTTGTGGGATTTGAATTATTTTATCGGAAAAATCGACTATAGTAATATATGTTTCTTAAATGAGTATCTTTGAATATAATTATATTTTATACTTATTTTTGGATAATTGAGTATTGTTGGAAATAGTTGATTGGCGTCGTTTTGAGGACACGTATTTATTTATTATTAAATATACGTGATTATTTGGAAAAGTGTGCAAGTATCGTGAGGTCGATTGGTTGGAATTGATTGACAGATTGTGACTTGAATTGTTGGTTGTTCTCAAGAGTTAGGGAATGTGCGTGATTGAATGCTGATTGAAAATTGAATTTTGGAAATTGTCGAGTGAGATCGTATGACATATTGCGTGGGTTATTGGCATGTCGCATGAGCATGAGCGATGTTGCATTCACGACAGAGCAAAGATATAAATGGATTGCTTGATGATGTGTTGCATGATCACATTAAATGAGGGAACCTGGCATTGCCGGAAGACCGCCAATCCCTATGGGGTTGTGCCGTGGCCAGTGGGTCGCCTGACTTCGGTCGGATGCCTAACAGGGAGGGGTTCTATGTGGGACCGCGGTATGGGGGTGGGTCCTGGGCCTCTGTCAGTAGCAAGATTGCAGTAGTGGGTTGGTCCTGTGCTCCTTCGGGAATGCCGTCTTGGGAGTGAGCCCTTGACGTCGCCGTGCCTCGAGGTAAAGAGGACAAAGCTGGTTTAGTCAGGAACCGCCAACCATAAGGTTGTGCCGTTGGCCCAGGAGGGGGCGTTAATAATCGGAGCATGTGTGGATGTGAGACATGAGAAAGTTGTGTGAGATGCTCTGATTATTCGCATGCTCTTAATGTCGTGATGATTGAATTGACAGTTTCTGCAGGTTGCGTGTGCCAAGGCCAGGTAGGGTCGCTTGTGTTTACGTCTGCTTATTGAACTGTCGTCTGATAATGCTGCTTGAGGTGTGGTATGTGTTGTTTGTCGAAACTAGGTTGCATGGTTAGACTACCCTCGAGGCGAGCGAAATTCCTAACCGAGGCTTAGGACTTTAACTTGCTGAGTTTATCTCAACCCGTCGTGGTGAACAATTTTCAAGGTCGTAGGATGGTGGATCGACGCGTGTTTCGGCTCGTGGCCATTTTTGAAGGGAGTAGATTAACCCTGGCTCATTGGTTTCATTGGCTCAATAGGAAGATGCCCGTGGTAAGGGCTTGTACTTGTAAACTTCCTAGGGTTAATCAGTAGATAAATAAAGCGGCACTTTGGAATGTGTTCCCATAGGGTTTTCCTGCTATCCTTGTTTTTGTAATTGACCGGGGATTGTGTTTCGCTTCCGCATGCATTTAATTAAAAGATAAAAATAACGGTTGGCGATGGATCCTGGGGAGTCGCAAATCAAATGACCACAAGTGAACAGGGGTTGCCGCGTGCTCGAGGGTTGGGGCGTGACATCAAGGCTGTCCAGAGCAAACTTTGCCTTATACAAGAAAGGCAAATAGGTCCTGTTACTTGTTAGGAGAAAATAATATGAGGACAATAGGCAACTTAAGAGGCAATCGGCATGAAATTGCCAGCAGTAGAAATATTTCATTATCAATATGTCACTACTAATGGAATGAATCCATATCCCGTAGCTATAAGATCAAGATCTTGCAAGTCTTGTATAATGTACTGGTTTCAAACTTCCAAGCAATGATTATTAATACATACTCATCCTGTAATTCAGATGCAAATCCCACCTAACACTCAAATTGCTATGGCTTTAACAACACTAAAACGAAAAGAGCAACTGTTTTTGAGAAAATACACATTGCTCATTCCAGTGTGTCTTATTATTGGTGCATCAGAAATTTATCTTTCATTAATCAGGTTTCACTCAAACATTCAAGTAGCATCCAGGAGTTTTTTCTTCTTGGTCATTTTCTTTCAGAAAAGCTGTGGCACATAAGGATAAAAAGAGAACCCTAAACTGTTATGAAGGCCTAAAAAATCAAAATCAACAATCAGCTTCTTGTGCTTTTGTCTCTATTCTACTGAATAACTTATGTAAACTTCATCTTTCTCGTGATTATTTCTTTTTCATATCCATAGTCCAAATGGCAAAAGAAAATAACCACCAAACCATCTATCCATTGGCAAAACCCATGTTCATAAGAGGGTAAATTTCCCACAACCATACCAATTTGGGATTTTTGATGGTTACAAAATTAATTTGGGATAAATTTATCACGAGTGTACTACTTTGAGATCTTTGGTAATTAAAAAATTAGTTTGCGATAAATTTATCCTGGGTGTACTAGTTTGGGGTTTTTTGTAATAAAAAAGTTAGTTTGGGTAAATTTGCACAAGTATGGGATTTTTAGTGATATTAACCTTTAATTTATTATGACAAGCCAAATAAGGGATTTGTATATTCCACACGTACATGTCAGGATGGTGATGCATTCTTGAAAGAGTGAGAAAATCTTAGTGATGGTGTGAAGTTCACATGATTCCAATTTTGAGTAGTGATCAAGAAAACAAAGTATAACACTTTACCTATAGTCAAATTTTCCCAACTAAAGCAAGTTATACTCATGGTAGTACAAATGTGGGAATCTGATTTTGTCACTTTACTCCCCCCTAGAGCAAATATATAGAATTACTTGAAAATTAAGCATTCATAAATTGGTGTTGCGAGTGCCGTGTTATGGATGTTTTGAAAAGCGCATTGCTTTTTTATTCCTTGTAATGTTACGCAAGGTAAAGAGGTGTGCTTCTGAATTTGATTCCAATCCCAAGGTTAATGATTATAAAACGGTGGCACTTCCGACGATGATGTTGAGGTAAATTCGAGGCTAATGCTGTTTTTGCCTTGATTTATCCTCTCCATCTATTATCCTAAGTTTGACTGCTCTTTGAGACGGCGCCTCGCCTTTCGGTGCCGACATTTCGAGTTCAACCATGGGATTTTGGCTGCTCCTCCGAAACACTCGTGAACTGTGGAAGGAGTGGGAGCTGCGGTTGCTCATCCTCCTTAGCTTGTTCCTCCAGTGGAGCCTTGCGACTCATGGCAGCCAGAGGAAATTCAACTCCAAGAACCGCATCCAATTCGTGGTCTGGACAGTGTACCTATTGGCCGAGTCTGTCGCAACTGTAACCCTCGGCGTGCTTTCAAACCGCCTGGCAAATATCAAGGAAATGAAGGGGGCGTTTGATCCGAAGAGCCAGATCACAGCATTCTGGGCGTCATTCCTTCTCCTCCACTTGGGTGGGCCCGACGTGATCACCGCATTTGCCCTGGCGGACAATGAGCTATGGCTGAGGCAGTTAGCGCGGCTTTGCGTCCAGGTAGGGCTAGCGTGTTACATCTACTATATGGCCTTGTCGGGGTCTACGCTATCGCTGATAGCGAAGGGTATGATCCTGGTGGGGTTCATCAAATATGCTGAGAGGACATTGTGTTTGTACTTGGCGAGCAAAGATCAGTTTCGAGATTCGATGCGTTCTCTACCCAATTTCGGTCCCATATATCCTAGGAAAATGGAGCAGTATCTTCTGAAGAGAGAAGAGGGTTACCAGGTCGGATTCGATGAGGTCATAGAGTTTTCAGCGCCAGAGGGTCTCTCAGGGAGCGATCAAGGCTACGACCATGGAAAGACTCTGGTCAAAGCCTATGAGTTGTTCAAGATCTTCAAGCTTCTCTTCGTGGGCATGATCCTCAACTCTGGCGACCTGGCTGCCAGTAGGCGCATTTTCATGGACCGGGACATGTTTTCAGAGAATGCTTTTGGGATCGTGGAGATTGAGCTCGGGTTCATGTACGATCTGCTCTACACTAAGGCGCGGGTGCTGAACTGTGCTTGGGGCATCATTCGTTGGGTCATCAGTCTCTCGGTGCCCTGTGCTGTGTTGATATTATTCTCCTTGCAGTATAAGGATTACCCCAAAGTTGACGCCTGTATAACCTTCTTGCTTGTAAGTGTGACTATACTTTTAGAGATTTACTCACTTCTTCTAGCAATTTCGTCCGATTGGGTTGACCGTTGGCGGCTTCAGAAACCTGAGAGATCTACAATCTCGTCCATCATCACTTCTCTCCGGTTCTTCCCGAAGCAAAGATGGTCGAATTATGTGGACCAGTTCAGCCTCGAGATTTTCTATCAGGAAAGGAAACGGGATCCTCCCCAAGTATCCGTGGCTCACCAGGCCAGACATGAAGGTGGAAAAGAACTTCTATGTCGATCAAAAAGAGTTCAAGAAAAACATCAAAGAATGGATCTTCAGTCACATCAGAGATCTACCAATCGAATCGAAGAGCATGTTGGAGAGTATTAAAATGGGGGCACGCTATGTACTGAAGAGGGTAAACTACGACGTGTTGAGATGGAGTGTGGAAGTGGAGTTTGACCAGAGCATCCTCATCTGGCACATCGCCACTGAGCTCTGTTATTACCAGGACTGCGGTAAGAAGCATGGCGAAATCTCGGAAGACCTCATGAGCTTCAAAATGAGTAAGTTTGTCTCTCGGTACATGCTTTATCTTTTAGTATTCCATCCTCCCATGTTGCCAACAGCGATAGGGGTGTTCCAATACGAAGACACTTTGGTCGATGCTCAGAAGTTCCTCGAAGACAAGCAAGATGTGCTGAAATTATTCAAGAAAGAGTCACATGCTTACACCGGTGATTGCAGCTGCAAGAATGCACACAAGTCGAGAAAGTCGCTAGATCTGTGCAAAGTCTGCCATCTTCTGCACAAAGTGAGAACTCAACTCCCCGCGTGGAAGATGCGCGGAGACAAAAGCACGTCGGTGCTGTTTGACGCATGCTATCTCGCTTTCCAATTGAGTGATGTCCCCAGGAAATGGGAAATGATCGGCAACGTCTGGGCAAGCATGCTTATGTCTGCGGCCTACCAAAGCAAAGGCAACGAACACTCTGAGAGTCTGAGCAGAGGAGGGGAGCTTCTCAGCCATGTTTGGCTTCTCATGGCACATTTGGGCATGGCGCTGCCTAAACAAAGTCCTGGAGCAAAACGCATCACCAAACTGACCATGAACTAGAAGTTCAGGTGGAATGTGTGTTGGGGTTCACCTAACGTATTCGAGTAAGATAAATAAGATGAGCTCATCATCTTGAGAGGGTGAGGGAGTTAATTCGATATTTTGTCGTACTTGGAGTTGTCAAGAAATAATGGAAACTATCTATCAGTTGTTCCCAATGAAATTGGGATGGAAAATTTGAGTCCCTCGAAGTGATTAGTAGTTTTAGACTATCCTCAATTAGCCACACTTCTTTACCCGCAATGTGGTCAATAACTTTTTATTGGGGCCAATTTTTGCCAATTTATAACTTTTAGCTATAACACTTTCTTTAAATTTTTAAAGTGAGAAAATTTAAATCTTAGGAAATTATAAAAATCTCATTATATGTGATACTACGTGACAATATTTGAATACTTCAACAAGTTTTCTTGGTGTTTCATTATGAATACAATTCAAAGTATGAGCACCACAAAAGTTAAGGAAGATACTTTTTTACCTGTTAAAAATTGTTTATACCTCAGCGTGGTTAGTAAATTTCTTGAGTAAAATTAAGTATCAATTTATGAAGTAATTATGCTACGTATTTGTGTCACCGTGCTTAGCAAGTTTTTGCATTGTAAATGTGAAGTTGGTTCCTCATTATTAATTATGTCTATTGATATAATTTTGACCAATCACCTTAACTTATGTGAATTTTAAAAACGGGGTCTATTCAACTCAATTACAACTTCAATGTGTAAGGTTTTCACTCAAAGAGGATTCTAAGTCAGTGCCATCCCGCTTTGTTTATTTTTTTAAGAAAGAAGAAGAGAAAGACTATTAGTACTGCCTTAGAAATGAGATGCCATGTACTGAGTTGTGGTTTTAGCCATTCGTTGGATTTTTCACTAAAAGAAAAAATTGATGAGCTTTCTTGCTTGTGTACTTCTTTCTTTTGGCGTTCCTCAATCGAGATTCCCTTCATATTTCCTAGATCTTTTAGTCACTTCCGTTGTACCTCTCATCTCTTTTGAAATTTTCGAAGGATTTGGTAGTAAGGATAACTCGGATTTAGAGCTCTAAGCCTGAGAGATGGCATAGGGTAGAAATTCTTAAATTAAGTAGTAGGCAGGGTAACAATAAAAGGTTGAACTAAAACGCAAGAAGGAGAAAGACAATATCCTTGCGGTGGAAGTGACTGATGGTCAATCGAGCTTCAAACATGTAATATGTGGAACCTATGACTCGAGAGTTTACTTGGGTGCGTGGTGGAATGATAAATAAATTAGACTGATGAAACCCTCTCTGAAGTTCCTCTGAATAAAGCCTTTCTTTATAGGGGCATTTCGGTAGATTTGACAATTCAATCATTAGAGGAAATGAATAGCAGACCCTAAAAACTTAGTGCATAGCTACCCCCTTTAAACTAGATGGGAAAAAAGCTAATCTTATACCGGCTCTAACAAGGAAGCTTGCTTCTCAATTAATGATATTGCAGAGAGATTTATGGGAAAATTTTTTAAAAAGTCATAAACTTATTACACTTTTGCCAATTCAGTTATCGACATTTTAATTTTGCCATTGTAGTCCTAAACATTTTTATTTATTGCCAATTGAGTCTATCTGGTCAATTTTGGCCCAAAATTATTGACGTGGATGCCAACAATGTTACATAGAAGGTTAGCTCTAACGTGGACAATTTTAATATTTTTTGAATTTTCATTATTTTTCTAGTTTATTTTTCTTTTCTTTTTTTCTTTTTCTTTTTTTCCTTTCTTCTTCCTTTTGCTAGTGACCCAACCACTAGCCATGGCAAGGCTGATTGGTCTTGGCTGCCTTAATGAGACTTGGTGAGGATTGGCCTTACCCAAGCCAGGGTAGCCAAGCTAGGTGAAGGTGAACATGGGCGAGGCTCACCCTTGCTTGGCTAAGGCGAGCCTCAATGAGGTTGATCCTTGCTTGGTGAGGGCAAGCCTCGGTTGTCACGCCCCGACTCTCGAGCTCGCAGCAATCCCATTACCTTGGTCAATAGAAAGCGACATCCCAGGACCCATCGACGACCCTTCATTTTATCTCTGATTATACGCAAGCGGAAAACGAACTATCCCCAGACAATCAATCAATCAAACAGGGATAGAGGGATGAACAGCAAGAACAATAACAGCTACACATTTATACATCTTCATTGGATTAACCAATAGAGGATCGTTTTTCGAATTACAAGCCCGACAAAAAGGGGCCGATCCATCCTTTAAGTGAAACCAAAAGGACTAGGCTAATCCAACAGTACACAAAGAACCCTCGAGTTCAACACCACGGTCACACAGACCCATCGAACTCAAGCTCCGTCGGGTTGATCACTGGAGGAGTGGGGCCAGGATTCTCCATTGCGGGTGTGCCATTCTAAGGACCTGAAAATGGTTAAGCACGACGGGTTGAGATAAAATCTCAGCAAGTTCTCCCCCTAAGCCCCGATTAGTACGCTAACTCATCTCGGGGTATCTCTCCAGAACCAGTCCTCACTCAACCCAACAACAAACAACCAAAACCAAACAACAGCCAACAACAGATAGGGCAACCCACAATCAAACAACCACCGGGGTCAATTAATAAACATCATTCGGTTCGCATGCAACCTTACCCAGTATGCTATACCCTGCATGTTAAATCTCAGCACAATACACGCAATCAAGGCACATGGCCGTTAGATGACACAATTCATCAATCACATGTGAGTCGCATCACAAGCGATCTCACCTGGCCATTGCCACACCCTGCACGACTGTCAACTTATGCATGCTTGCAATAAATCATCACGACATTAAGAGCATGCGAATAATCAGAGCATCTCACACAACTTTCTCATGTCTCACACTCATACATGCTCCGATTATTACGACCCCTCCTCTTGGGCCACGGCACAATCTTATGGTTGGCGGTTCCTAGCTAAACCAGCTTCGTCTTCTTTACCTCGAGGCACGGCAACGTCAAGGGCTCACTCCCAAGACGACATTCTTGAAGGAGCATAGGACCCGCCGACTACCGCAGCCCCGCAACTAACAGAGGCTCGGGACCTGCCCCCATACCGCAGTCCCACATAGAACCCCTCCCTGTCAGGCATCCGATCGAAGTCAGGCGACTCACTGGCCACGGCACAACCCCATAAGGATTGGCGGTCTTCCGACAACGCCGGGTTCTCTCATTTAATGTGATCATGCAACACATCATCAAGCAATCCATTTATATCTTTGCTCTGTTGTGAATGCAACATCACTCATGCTCATGCGACATGCCATTTCAGATAACCCACGCAATATGTCATGCGATCTCACTCGACAATTTCCAAAATTCAATTCAACCAACACTCGATCACGCATTTCATCAATATTCACGAGTACAATTAACAATTGGCACTACAATAATCACAACAATCAAGAGCATATCAAAATAAGACTAAATTTAGCTTCTGCATGAACAGTATCGTGAACAGTAATTGTAAACAGTAATCATGAACAGTGCTCGTGAACAGTAATTATGAATAGTGATTTTTCCGAAATTCAATTAATTAAAACATTTAATCCAGAAATTAAAGAAAACATTAATTAAAACAATTAATCAGTTCAATTAAAACAAATCATGCTTAATTAATCACATAAACACAATTAATCTCAAATTAAGCACAATTAAGCTTAATAAGCAAAATTAAGCTAATCTAATCTTAATCATCTATCTAACCACCTATCTTAGGGCTAATATAACTTAATTAAACTTCCTAAACCAACCTTACCATTAATTAACCCAACCCTAAGCAAGTTTAGGCACTAAATAGGGATTAGAGGCTAAATTCACCCGTTAAGTGGGCTGGCGACATCGACGCGGCGGCGGCGACATCGACGGGGCAGCGGCGATGAACCCGACACCCGGGGACCTCTCCCATGACACTCCAAGGTGGTCCCGGGCTAAACACAGCAACAACAAACTCGGATCTCCTCTGAAAATCTGAAAACAGAACTGCTTGAAGAGGAAAGTGGCTGACTGGAGTTGAACGAGCTGCCCGGAGCTTCGGCGAGCAGCGGGCTAGCAACCGGTGGCACTTGGGGGTCGAGGGGGAACTACTGGTAGCTAGTATAGGCGGTGGTTAGGTTGAAAATGGAGGAAAACAGGTCAAAAGGCGGAACAAAGCAGAACTGGTCGCTACAGTGATGGTCCGGCGAGCAGCGACTTTCGGCAGCCGTACGGATTGACCGGAGGCTTCTTTCGGCGAACGGCCAATGTCATCTGAACGGTTTTTCTGTTTTGAACGCAATGACGGGTGGCACGGTCCGAGATTCACACGGGAAGGCAATGAACAACTCAATTTTTAGTGAAAGGTTAGAATTGAAAAACTGAAGGAAGGAAGGGAAGCAAGGGGAGAGAGGGGCTGCGATTTTGGAGAAGATGAAGAGAAGAGAGAGAGTGAAGTGACGCTGAAGATAGGCCTCAATTAGGGCCAATTAATGCTTGGCTCAAGTCCCCAAAAACATGACATCATCTTCTCTCTCTTCCTTTTTGACTTTTCTTCAAAATATCCAAGGGCATTTTGGTCATTTCCACTTTGCACATTTCCCAATGTGCCCTTGGGCTGAAAATGAAGGGCGGGCCTAGGAAATGGGCCAGAAAATGAATAGGGAGGGGTTCGGAAATTTGTTGGGCTCGAATTGGGTCAAGTTTAGACAATTGGGCTCGGAAGGTAAATGGGTCGGTTTGGCCCAACGGGCTCACTTGCTTGCCTCGGGCCTTCCATGGCAGCTGTCCCACCTTGGGCATGAGGCCCACACTGATCTTGCCTGGCCCACGTCCTCGTAGGCTCGGGTTCTCGGTCCAAAATCCCCTTTCTCAAAAACTCGGCTCAACCAGCATTGTCGACTCTCTAAGAAGCATCGTCCAAAAGTCCGTCCTGGACGTTCCCGAAAATTCAAAGTCCAATACTGGATTCTCATGCCTTGTCAATTTCACCCGAATGCCATTTTGGTACTACTCAAACTGATAAGTGGCTTCGAGGATTTATGCGTAACCGACTTGTGTCAATTCACGTTCAAGACTTCTCGACACATAGATGTCCTTGACTATATGAAATTGCGAATGATCGATTTTTATTTCAAAGTACACGATTATCAAGGATCGACATAGAGCCGTTCGCGGGTTTGATACCAATAGACGGAATCACCCGTTGTCCCATTATTTCTGTCAACAAATCGACTTATAGTCGTCTTTGAAATCGGGCTGTATGACTATAGGATCGTCCTTACGCAAGTCTCACGGTCGAGTCGTTTTCCCAAGTCAAGTTCTTTGGTAGCACGAGTCTTGTCCTCATTAGCCTTTCCCCTCAAGGTCAGTATCTTAGGAGTGATCAGTTCCGAGTGAGATCAACCAACAATGCATTGATGAAATTAACGTTCATTTCTCCCTCAAATGGCTCGAATTTCAAGATGTTACATCGGTGAGGTCGACCCTCACTAAATCTGGCAAGGTCAACCCTCGCCTAAGCTAGGGTAGCCTCGTTAGGCGTTGCATGTTCGAAGGCAACACCAAATGAGGCCACCTTGCTTGGGGGAGGGCTCCCTTTGCCAGCTTGCTCAGCCAATGGTCGGCCATTGCAAAAGGAAGAAGAAAGGGAAAAAAAAGGAGCAAAAAAACTAATGAAATAATTATTAAAATTATCAATGTTGGCACCTATCAAGTCACGTAAGACAGTCAACATTCACGTTATCAAATACTAGCCAAAATTAGCTAGAAATACTCAATTGACAAAATGTAAAAATGTTTAGGACTAAATTGACAAAAGTGCAATAGGTTTAAGATTTTTCGGACAATTTTCCCAAGGATTTACCGCAACATCATCGTTTAATCTTGACGATGGCATCTTACTTTTTGGCATTTATGCATCTAATTTGGTAAGAGAAGCCTTTCTTTTTTCCAAATAAAAGTCTAAAAGTTATGTAAGTAGTTTAAGAAACTTTAGCAAATTCAATGCACTTGAATGAGAGGAGCCTTTCTTCTATAAAAAGGAGTTTGGTAAATGAAAGTATGAAATTCGTGATACATCTTTAAAGCGTCAATCTAATTATCAGTATCGTATTTTATTTTAAACTTTATGTTGTAAAATGAACTGGGAACATGAGTTATGTGATAAAGAAAAACATTTAAAAATTTTATGTAAATCCATTGTGATTCCTAAAATACATGCAAAGTAAATTGGTCAGAGTATACACAATTGTACCTAAGTTATTGTCATTCAAGTTGAATATTGAACACTTAAAGAATAAGAAATTTTGCTGTTGTTGTTGTTTTTTTTTTTTTGCCTTCTATCTACTGATGAAATAGAATAGTAGAACGGGTTAACTTTTAATTAGTTTCGAAATAAGTATACCAATGACTTTTCAATTATCTCAAGCATTTTTTGGGATGTCGTAATTCAAATTCATATAATTAGATAAAGCACATACATGCCCGTCTTTAACCATCCAATCAGTCATTATACTCCACAGCGTTAAGGCTTTGCCTTTTGTAGCAAGGGAACTCATTTGAGAGATGATCATTTTATATTTTTTAAACATAAACTCATGCTAATTTTTCTTAACAATGGACTAAAGAATTTTTATAATCTGACATATATTCACTCATAGAAACCGTTATGCTACTGTACTGGAGATTATTTCACTTCAAATTCTATATGCACTAATTAATTTCATTAGCCTAAAGAATCACTATTAGTATTCTTCATCCTCGCATGACCAAATTCAATCAGCTTGCTAATTCAACCAGCCTGCATGTTCAGTCAGCGTTCTTTGTGTTCTATTCAAGTAACACGCAAATCCAATCAGCTTTGTAATTCAATCAAGCACGGCCTTTCAACCCCAAATAGTCGGTAGTCAGAGAGAACTATGCAGACAGACCTTGGACGACATGCTGGAAGCTTGTGTAATTGGTTTTAAGGGTAGCAGGGAGGATCACTTGCATATGGTTGTGTTCCCCTATAATAATAGCTACGACCAAAGTATCATCATGGCTCTTTTTCAAGAGTCATATCGAAGCAAAGTGTAGATCTCTTCTTTGCTAGGAGGAGGTTGTAAAGAGGAGATTGACTGGGATAGAATTAATTCAGATTTCATCTAATGTCACACAAGATGTTAGACAGACACTTTGGACTGCACAAAGTTAGATTGAAATCTTGTGCACATAAACGCTGCAACCTTTAGTGTTTCAGCTTAAGGATAATGTTTTTTGGAAAGTTTCACCAATAAAGGGAGTAGCTTGGAAGCGAACCAATGAACTCGATGCCTTGGGATTGCTTCAACTTGGAGTGACCATTTATCACCCTTTTTTGGCCATTTTTGGCCTTTTGTGTTTAGCAAGCTATATAGTTATTTCTATATTTCATATGAATTACTTTATGTGGGTGATGCGTGTCGGACAATGTGAAAATCATAGTGATTAGAGTGAAGTTCACCAGATCTAAATTTCAAACAGCGATGGAGAAATCAAACTTTTAACTTTTAACCAAAATTTAAATTATACTTATGCTAGAATGAATGGCGAAACTTGATTTTATTGCTCCACTTCCCCCTTGGACAAATGTAGAGAATTGCTTGACAACAATGCATCCAAAAGTAGTGTATTGTTTTTCTGTTTCTTGCAATATCTTGCAGGGTACATAGGTGATTCTGAATTTGATTCCTATCCCAAGCCAAATCTTATATAATGGTGGCAATTCCGAGGATGATGCCGTGGTATTGAATTTGATACCTGTCCCAAGCCAATGCTTATATAATAGTGGCAGTTCGGAGGATGATGCTTTGAGTTTTGTATGCTTTATAATTGTTTGCGCCCAAAATTGGCTGATTGGGCCAGAGACGAAAGGAAAGCCCATCAAGCCCAGTTTGGGAAAGAGCGGATAAACCGAAGGTTAGAACGAGGTTAATTACTGGAGACGCCGGAGACTCGGCATCAGCAACCACTCGGGACCAAAATGATAAGAACAAAGACAGTTTCGAAGGGCTGATACCGATAGCATTGCGGATAAGACAAAACGGTTATTAGCGTGAAGCCAAAGTCTCCTGGGCCATTCAAAATTGAAATAATAACTGTTAATGAGCGGCTACTTGTAATGATTAGCCATAAATAGCCAAGGGGAAACTAGTGTAGAGGACCTTTTTTTCGGCAATCAGACAATCGCAAGAGCACTTATAGTTTGACTATCCTTTATTTCATCATTTTGTAGCACGTTATTTATCTCCCGTTATCCTTTATTTTATTGTCATTAGAATAGAACTAGTCGCTTCCTTTTGCGAAATGATACATGACCCAGTTTCGCAAAAAAGTCCAAAATTTGCATCTTTGGTGAAAGATATTTGACCGAGGAAACTTTTCCCAGCCAACAACTTTTTCGCATGCCTAGTGGAATCATTGTTTTCCATTTCTACAAAGTGTCAATAGCAAAAATAAGGAATCAGGAGAATTGTATTGCCACCAACGAGGATAATCCATCCCCACAATGTGTGGAAGAATGACTTGCTTGTTCCGAAACATCTCATCAGAACCCAAACCCAATTGATGATGTCGATACGGGTGCAAGTTCTGAAGACATCCCTCGAAATTTGACTGAAGAGCAAAGGAAGGAGTTGGCACCGAATTCCATGGTGATTGTCACCATGAGAAGGATGTTTGAAGAATAACAAAATGAGTTGACTAATTACATGGCCAACTCCTCTATTTTCCAATCTGGTAGCCGAACTAGCTTCGAGGTTTGGACCATCGGGCTTACCAAATGCGGTTCAAGGTGGTCAAGCGGTATTGGGAACCACATCAATAATTGTCTGCCCAATCTAATATCACTGGTGGTTTGAGACCGACGCGGTAAGTGAGGATATTACAAAGGTTCAATGTTGACACCTAAATTTTGATTAATCACTCGTAATTTAATATTGCATAGTATATAGTTTTAGGAGCATAATCTTTCAAGAATTTTGCGGCGGCCGATTTTTGCATGATCAAGAAAAGGCAGGGATGTGGCGGTTCAAAAGTAAAACTTATCTGCAGGGATGTGGCAATTCAAAAGTAAGACATATCTGCAAGGATGTGGCTGGTTCAAAAGTAAAATATATCTACAGGGATGTGGCCGGTTCAAAAGTCAAACAGGGATGTGGTTGGTTCAAAGGTAAAGTATATCTGCATGGTCAAGAAAAGGAATGGATGTGGTTGGTTCAAAGGTAAAGTATATCTGCATGGTTAAAGATAGGAAAAGAGCAAAAAAGGATATATCCGCAATAAGAAAGCCGATCATCGTGTCATTATCTTGTTTTTTTTTAGGGCACCATGTTGTCTTGCCTATAAAAGGGGGGCAGACACACATCGAGAGGGAGGGGGGAAAAGTGAGCAAAATTGTGAAGGTGTTGAGGGGGAGAGCGAGAGAAAAGCGAGAGGGTGAGAGTGTCGCAGTGCAAGGCACCTACGTTTGTCACTTGTCCTCGTTGCCTCACGAACCACTGAGAGCCGCCCTACCTTCTTCGAGACAACCAGCGAGGTTCGGTCCTCCCCCGAGTCGTGTGCTTCAATTTTCAGATTTGCTCATTGATCCCTTTGCTGCTCCACCACCGATGACATGCTGCTGCTTTGCTGGATTTTTCTGCACCTGACGATTTGTTGACTGAGGAGCTCCCACTTGCATTGATTGCTGGTCAGCCCATAGCCGATCTTGCTGACCTGTTTCTGCCCGACGACCGACGACGAAGCTGCCCTGTTCTGCTGCCACTTGTGATACACAGCGACACCCATCAGCCCCTGTAATCAAGCTTGACGCCACATGACTGCGCTCGGTACCATCGCAAGGTTCAAGCCAAATCCTTGTTGCTGCACCTCCTCTCTATTTGGCAGGTTTCTTAAGCGGTCTTGAAGTTGTTCATCAAGACGTGGGCAACCACGTCTTCATCCCGTCAAGGAGTTATATGTTCGTGAAGTCCCCACTGAGCGAAGAACCCTCATCGCTGCGATACACGACGAGTTGCCCGCCATTGTCGGCATCCTAAACCACAAGCCGTGCACCGCTTCACCAAGGACCACGTCTATCCACCGACTAGGTAAAATCTCGTTTGACTTTATTTTCCTTATTTGAAATATTGCAGATATATTTGATAGAACTCCCTACTATCTTATCCAATATTTCCCAAGTAGCCTTTTAAATTAGAGATCATTCTCTAATTTCTTAACGTGCCATAATTGTCAATCCGATCTCATGTCCGAGATACGATTCGCGATTGCACGGAAAATCGGCCAATTCGATCTCATGCCCGAGATACAATTCGTCGATTTTGTTTGTTTCTTGGGTGATTGATTTCGTAGAATATGATTGCATGTTGTGATAGGGTTCATATAAACTAAGATTTGGGCATTGGATAATTTCTAGAATTAGGAAATTTATTTGTTTACTTTAATTTCATGAAAAGAACACAAAAAAAAGCATATCACTTGCATGTCATATAGTATAGGTTGCACATTGCATGCCATTATAGTTAGACACTTTCGTATGTCATTACATGCATTGCATGTTAGTTTTAGGCCTCATTAAATAAGAGAAAATCCAAAATTCGAGTGATCGCATATTAATTAGAAATCACTTTTAGGTTAATGTGATTTTCTAACTAATATTGCAGATGCTTTAGTAGCTTCAAGGTAAGTAATTTCCTCCCATTCCTTGCAATTTATTTAATGCTTTGATAATTGAGTATTAAATAATGATTGCGCACTTGCATGATCACATTGAATGTTAGGGAGTAAATTAAAATCAATGCAAACTGCCTGCCAATCATTTTTTTTCAAATAAAAGAGAAAAGGTACCGAAAGGGCGTTAGAGAAATCTAACGTAATCAAGTCCCCGATCCCATAGTCTCTGGTTCGTAGGAGTAAAGTAATCCTCCCGTTACTTTACTTGGGTTTCTAATCGACCCACCAAAAAATAGATTAGTGGCGACTCCAAGTAAAAATCATTTGCATGCTAAAAACTTAAACCCTAAGTCGCAAATTGGTATGGGCTTGGGAGAGCCCGAGCTAAGTTTAGGCTTAGTAATCCATTAGCCAAACCCTAGGTGGTGCACCCGAGGCGAGGTCGTGACATTCAACCTATTGAATGATTTGAATTAGACTAGTCAAGGGGAGCGTTTAGGACCAACGATCCACAAGTTCTCTAGGACGTGTGGTTGAGGGCTCAATTGAGGCCAATCCGGTGAGGGTAACTGTTGACCCTTCCAACTTGGAAGCAGCTGCACATGTTGCTCAATGAGGGGTAACAACACCACACCAATTACAAGCTCGATAAATATCGAGTCAATCCCTATGCCAATTCCTAGATATTAGCCCTATAGGCCTCAAGGAGGGCCTAGAGATTTAAGGGCTCATCCTCCCTCACCCCAGGAGCCTGCACGTTAACGGACAACCCTACTAGATAGAACATAGACTCCTCCACTTGAACAACAAAAAGAAACTAAAGAGATGGTTAGAATTGGTAAAACTATCGGTCGCATTACCGTGCTTTCCATCTAGTAGGCTACTTCAATGGGCTAAAATTACTAAACTATCCTACGCTTTGGCCTTTTTTTTTTTTTTTTTTAAATAAGTTCTTTGAGACAAAACATTTGACTCCAATATCAACAACTTCCAAATCATTCACCCAAAAATATACCAAATCATGATGGGTTGACGTTTGGTTGTTGATGGAGCAAACAGGCGATGTGATCATGAATCGGTGAATAGCCGATGCCAAATTAATGTCATGAGACCCATGGTCATCAAAAAAGAGTAGTAGGCCAAGATGATCGTCGACATGAGATGACAAACAGTCAATAGTAATTGAAGACCAGAGAAAAGTCACACCGGAAGATATACGAAGAATATAATCTGCTTATGATAAGAACGAGTACTTACGGATGATCCACGTGAAGCCAGGTATTATAATTTGTTAATTCAAAGATAAATTTACAATGATGGTCATATTTGTATAAGGCTACATAAGGCCAAGAGGCATTAGTTGTAAAGGATCCGCCATCCATAGCACTAGTGTAATTTTTACGCATTTCCAGTTTCCAGTTTTATTGATTCTCTAGATTCGCTTTCCTTATCATCAAAAAAATCTTATTATGCAAATTTCCTACCAGAATCACCATAGAGCTCAGTTTTTATTAAAAATCAAACTTTTGCTGAAAGGTATTTGATCGATGATCCTATTTCGGCAAAACACAAGACTACTAGTCAAAACTTTAAATCCAGATCTCCTACAAACGACTAAAACAGAAGAAAGAAAGCCAGAAAGATCGACAAAGGAAAATCAATCTTCCCCCTTCAATGAACGGGTGACAACCACAATGACAGTCAATTCATTGGAGATCCGAGAAGTGAACTCTGGGTGAGTTAGAGGGAGACACGGGGAAGTGGATCAACTCGTGCAAACCCCAAACCCCAAGTTAGAGGGGGACACGTTATGTGCAAGATGATTACGTTGACGCTCCATTTGTTTCGCGGAATATATTACGTCTGTGAAAAATATTTTTCAAAAAATTATTTTCCAGAAAAATGACGATATTTTCCATTATTTAATTGAAATCTGAAAATGAAATAAAAAATATTTTTATCGTTTAGTATCCTTTTCTAGAAATAATTACCGATGTAATTTTAATTTTTATAAAATCCAAATGTTTTATTTTTAAAAAATCGAATTTTTATTTTTTATTTTTAATTGTATTTTTCTTTCCTTCCTCCTTTCTCCTCCCTCGTCCTTCTCTGTGCTTCCTCCTTCTTTTTCTTGCTCCTTCGATCGCCACTACGTGCCTCGGCGATGGTGGGTTGTCTGGCGATCGGCCTAGACGTGGGTTGACAAGCTCGCAGCTCAACAGACCCAGGCAAGCCCAAGCTCCGCCAAGGCCAGTGAGCTGCAGTTCACTAGATCTAGGCCAGACTGAGTTTGCTGCTTGCCAAATCGATTAGTCAAGAACAAGCTCGAGCCTCTAACTTGCCAATCTGGCAAGGCTTGAGGTCAACATCAAAGAGCCTTGAGCTTGCACAATGCTGCTCGCCGATTTGACAAGGCTCAAGGCCATCATCAGTGAGCCTCGAGCTTGCCCGAGGCCCGTGAGCTCGAGACTCAGTCGTCACCATGGTCGACGATTGACTAAAGACGAATGTGAAAAAAGTAGATATAAAAATTTTAAAAATTGAAAAAAAAAATTAAATTTTTGAATTTTTTTTAAAGAAAAAAGGAAAGAAGAGAGGCTAATAGGGTATGAGATAATGGAGAGTGAGTGAGGAACATGTTTTTTTCAACTTGAAAAGTGGAAAATTTTTCCCTTATTTTAAAAGGCTTTTTTTCTTAGATGGAAAATGTTTTCTCGACTAGTTCATCTTTCACAAAATGAATAACGAAAAATCTTTAAAATATTTTCTTGAAAGTTATTTTTTCTGAAACGAACGGAGTTTTAATACCATGCTATTTTTAGTAGCTAGTACTCTCCATATTTGATCACGGGTATACGACAGGAAGAAAAAAAGCATTAACGAAGGCCAAATGATGACGATTCAGGGATGCAGAGGGGAAGGCAGAGGTGCACAAGAAAAAAAAAAGGATTTGATTTGTTTTGTTATTGCCTAGGACAGCTTATAAAGCAAATTCGTTTTGTCCGCAGAAGATTATGGCCTTGCAATCCTCGTCCACCTCATCGCCATATATTCAGATTTCACTTCATGTTCATTAGCTTTTAAGTAAATTTGGCACCAAAGTGAACCCACATTGCAGAGTCTTCTAATAATTGAACCTAAGAGCAAATAACCGAAACTCAAGAATCAAATACCAACCAGATAGAGCTCTAAGTCTGAAATCTCGATACTCATCTTCTCCGGATCAAGTTAGACATATTTTTCCAATCCTGCTCGGCCCCATTCCCCTCAATTTTCCCCTTCAAGAGTTTCTTGAGGGGAAGAGCCGTCCATTCGAGGCAAGGATCCACTGGGCGGCAAGGGTCCGCGCCGAGTCCAAATATTTTGAAGACTTCAAAGTCTATAATATTTTCAATAGCAAAAAAAAAAAAAAAAAATTCCTTCATTTGCATGTGAACAAGCATTATGCGAGTTTGTAAATTATTGAGCGCTTCGCACAAGCTTAAAAGGTTATATGGAGTAGTAAAATTCAAATTCTTCAAGTTCAGGTCACAAGTATGAGGTGAATTTATGTACTCTCTTGATATAAATAGGCTGGACAATTGCAAAATTATAAAAAGGAATATGAATATGGTTTAAGGAATAGGGACAGTTTTGAAGTTGATTGAAAGAGAAGCCTATGAACTCCTTAAAAATATCGTAAGTGCTTTAAAATTCACAACCAATGTTAGAGAAATCCAAGGGACTATAAAGGTAAATAGCAATCAATTTTATCTACTGTCTTAGAAACACAAGCCTCCACATAGAAAGGAGAGAAGGCAAGAAGAACTTGTCAACAATTCCTCTAATTTCCAGCACTGCTACAGGTCAATCATACTATAACTATCCATGGATTAGGCATCAAAATGGTAAAAATCCTTTGAAGGAAACTTTAGGAAATATAATATCCGATGAGAAACTATTAAATAAATATTTCCTCATCAAACCGTACCTCCCTTTATGGAAGATTTAAATGAATTCCATAAGGTTAGGACAATAACTTCAATTTCCACTAATTTCATGTCTTGGGTTGAAGATTATACATGACCCTAGGAAAAACTGGATATTCAATTCATGTCAAGATTCATTAAAAGAAGAATACTTATTAGTCCCTTAAATTGAATGTACCAATATCATTGTGACCCAAAAAATAAAAACGAAAGTACAAGACACAATGATGTCTAATTTTAGATTGGTTCTACTCTAATTTTCATTTTCAGACTTATGCCCTACTTCCTTGCAGATGTTGGAATCGTAACCCACACTTAAAAGTAAATCGTCCTCACCCCAACCTCCCTAAGAAGATAAGAATTCAAACTCTCTACTCACCTTCCCATGTGAAAAGGGTGGCTATCAAGGCAAATCTTGGTAATTAAATGACGATGTCTATCATTCCCTTGTTTGTAGGACAATATCATGAAAACAGCGATCTCCTTCCCATCGTTTCCCTCCCCACTCACACAACTAGCGTGTGACAGATACCATCAATCACCGTTCGTCCTCGCAAACGCCTTTCATCCATTCATTGATCTTTCCACAATCTAATCTAATCATTTTACCCGTTCTTTCTACTCAATCAAAGCTAAAGGAAACCAAAGAGAGAGAAAGCCAACCTGCAACTATCAGATTGTCTTTTGCCACAGATTTCACTACATAACATCCTGGCAAAATTATTCCCCTAAAAATGATTAGAATATAGTTGTTTTATTTGAAACATGAACTTATATAGCCATGGATTGATCAATGACTAATGAGGTTTTCTGTGATCCCTTTAGGTATTGTTCCAACAGAATAAAAAAGTTTGTGTTTCTGCACATTTTCTACACAAAATTTCATACCATATGAACACTTCAAAGGCTTTCCATAATTGACAGAAAATCATTCTTTTGTGATTAACTTATCACCAATAACCGTTTTAATCCTTTGGCTTAATAAACAACTTTTTAAAAGTTGACGAAAAAAACAAGGGGTCTCACATTACGGGCTCAAGTTCCAACTTTTAAGCAGTGCCCAAACAAGAGAAAGGAGACAAATTTGCTGCAAAAAGTACAAAGCAAATATCCGTTTCAAAGGGCTCCCCGTCGGTGCAAAAAGCAGCTCTGCAAGTAGTTTTACCCCATGGAAGAAACGAGAATAGTCCAACAACCTCTAGCAGTGAGAGATGATTCGACAATCAAATTTGCAGTATTAGGAGCCAAAAAATCACTTGAAGAAAAATAGAAAGACCTTGCAAATTAATTACTATCCGGAACTGGAGTAGTAGGCCTACTCGAGCTTCGAAACGGTAGTCCGATAAATGAAGACGAGACAATAATTCCATCGAAAAAGCAAAGAAATTTAGGAGGAGAGGGCAAAAGAAAAGAAGGAAAATGAGCAAAGACCGGAAGGAAGTTCAAAAACAAAGGTCTCATCTTATGGTCGGCCCCTCCATGAATATCTGGGATAGAGTTCATCTCTCCTTAATGTTCATCTTCTTTAATAAAAATGCTCGCCAGTAGCCGGAATCGCCGGTCATCAGTGCCGCTGCTGGTTGCCAACGCCACAGCCATTGATCGCTGCCGGTCACAGTCGCAATCACTGGTTGTTCACCCGCTCTTCATCATCAATAAGAAGTATTCTCCAATAAGATCCCGATGTATTTGTCATAAACATGGTGAAGAGGCTTATTCTCCAATAAGCTGAAAGAAAGAATGCAGTGAGAAGGCCGTCGGGACACATCGTCGTTTAAAAGAATCATAAACACCAAATGGCATCTCATTTTTCGACAATTTTTGGCATTAAAAATCAACAGCTAGAAGAAAAAGAGCAAAAAAGTCGGTGTTTCTCTCAACTTCAAGGTAATATGGCTGAGGTTGCCTTCATCAACTGGCTTCTCAAATCATAGAGTTTTTCCCACAATTATATGCTTGGCAAAGTCAACAATGATCATGACATTAACTGACTCTACAGTATGATAAATTCAACTATATCGGACATAATTGGTACAATCAAGAAGCTACAAATCCAGTTTGTGCATTTCTTTGCCAAGAAATCCATGCTAATCACATGCAAATCATTTACCTCTTTTATCATCATTATAGATCACGCATAATATGGTCGAGAACTCTCATGTTCAGACACATTAATAACATGCCTACAATTAACTCAAAGCTCGAAAACTCAAAAAAGAAAAAAAAATCAAGCAGATTACAGAATAACGTCAATGACAAAAATCAGCATCAGAAAAGAGATGCCTACAAAGGGTAATGCCATAAATTATTTTAACGATCTGATAATCAAGTTCAAGCACGAAATGAACTTGTGATTGTAGCTGCAATCCTCAATAAACACATGGCAAACCGGGGAAAAACTGATTTGGACAAGAATCGAGCTTCTTCTCTCAGGCCCCTTGCGGAAATTCTGTGATTGGAAAAGTAGTAAATGGCACATGCATTGTCAATCAAAGTGCACGTAATCTTTAAAGCCACTTCATGGAATTCTAGATATTTAACTACATCCTCTTACCACAAAATAGAATTCTAATCATCATCAAAAACATTCACACAAATCTCTATACCAAAAGGATTGTTTGAGCATACTATGATTATGAAACATTTTAACATCTTGCGACAAAATAATTAACTATATCTGACATTACACACAAATGGGAGATAATCTTATTGTGCTAGAACCAATACCAATGGTGTCACATCTAGATTTGTTCTCTACATGTAGAATACAAAGAGCTGCAACGCTACAGTTCAAGAGTTATTTTGCAATGAGCTTAACTCAAGAATGGGAACTACCTTGAACTGCAAGTTTGACTTGTATTATAGTCATATAAAGAGATTAACTGACAAGAATAAGAAGAATATACAATAAAATCAGAATAAACCAAAAATAAGGATTGAAGAGCAAGGATGTTGTCTAACTTCATCTTGAATCTATGCTGTTATTGACTCCCATCATACAAGGAAATCTAAAGCGATAAGTATACTCAAATCTTTGTATGAGCAGCATATCATACTGCCAAAGCAAGAAACATTGCCACAGCGCGCTAGTCAATGCTATTTGATTACAGGCTATAATATAGAAAGGTCACACAATGCAGCCTGCTTGTTATTTGCACAGGGAACTGATAATCATTCAATACACAGCGAAGGTGCATCATATAACTATACATGATGTTCAGAAAAGCAAGGAATCATAATTTCAAAGATCTTACCTAGTTGTGCAAAGGCCTGGGAAGACTTGACAGGAAGAATCAATGCACAGAGATCAATGAGAAGCCTGAGTAACCCATGGCCTGGGAAGCTTTGGAGCTGAAATCAAAATATTAGCATTTGTCATATATCTAAAAATACCCAAACAAAAAATAGATTTCACAATGTCGTAAATAGCAAAACAAGAATGATATTCATGTTACAGGGTTCTATCGAGCAGAGAAGAAAACCAAATTCATTTAATCATTGCATAGACAAATTATTTCAACGCCATCCTTTCTGTATGTAATGAGTTTTCAAAGCTTTCTAATGATCAAAGAAGCATGAAAAGGTTCTAGCTGATCAGTCTCTTCAAATATTTGCAACTGAAGAGCTCAAATTGGAGGATTGCTCAACCAAGAACCATATATGTTTAGTAATTCACGATAGGGATAAATGAAGAAGATATTTCTCTTAACGAGTCTAACCAACAGATTATCAACTATCAAGATACTGCACTTCGTCTTCTTCCTTACGTCCCATTTCTCAAATGGCAATCTGGCTAAGAATACCCAGTCTAGAGGAAAGATATATTTGATAAACAGGGCATCTGAAAATTAGCCAAAAAGAAAAATGACTGGCCATCTGAAACTCTTAAACTTTTGTTTACTGGGCATATTCTACACCTATTCATAGCAAACATACATGGCTGAAAACTGCTCCACTCAAGCAACCATACTTAGTGACAGTCTGGAAAAGTGTACCCACCATCTCAAAATGAGCACCTTATATTTGATGGAAAAAATTTGTGAATAGGTTCTTATCCGACCAATGACATGCTAGTTCTATACTTGCAATTTCATTAACCCTTTATCATCACAAAATATTACACCAGGCCAGCATTATTTACCTGGGATGAGCAGATAATTCTCCAGACCAAGGATACAACATGATATTGTTACTTCGGTAAATGATTCACATAAGGACAAGCGAGAGAGAAGAGAGAGAAGAGAGAGAGAGAGAGTTGTTCAGCGAGATCTGCAATCACTGAAAGCCACAGTTATAGTTTTTATCTAGCTTGATGAAAGTATTGACTGAAAAGTAGAAAGAGAAAGAGGCTTCCTCAATTCTTCTTAATCATTATCGAAGGGGATAAGTGCTAGGACTGCATTGCTAGATTTTAAAAAAGAAATTAGGAGAGTTTGCTTCAACTTCATTGATTGATAAAGTAAACTTTAGTTTAGAAAAGTAGAATTGCTCTGTTGTGCTCATAAAAGCCTCTTAAAAAACGTATTTAACTATGGGTCATCGAAAAAGAAGTATAATTTCCCTTAGGATATCTAATGTAAGCAAGTGCCAACTCCAGTATTATAACTTTCTTTCGAACAGACAATTCAACAGGTTAAAATGGTTGATCACCATTTTTACCATTATAGATTCCTTACCATTATAGTTTCCTTGTTCATAAAAATCTTGCAGAAGAGAAACCGCTTCTGATGCCATATCTCTCCACAACATCTGAAACCCTTTGATCCAGAATTCTTATTACTGCAAGAGAAACACAAAAGAAGTTGGAAACATTCATCTATCAAGTAGACACTTGAAAGGGGAACATAGATGAAATTTCTATGGAAACCAGCCAATGTTCCCCAATGATTCTGCATTTTTATCTAGTTCATCAGCTTGAAATGCAGAACAGATCCCAATTGCAAAACGTGTCCAAATATCACGGCAGAGAAAATTTAGCAGACTAATTGACAAAGCACTTTGCAAAAGAAGGTACTATCTAAGCAAAAACAAGTTTGCCAATAGGAGAGTATGTTTTGTTTAAGAAGTTTACATTTCGATCCTCAGATTACAGAAGGGAGTGGAGAAGCAATGACAAACATACACTTCGTGGCAGATAGGTCCGGTTTCTTCCTGCCGCAATAACACTCCCGTCCTCAACAATCACACAGCTGTTCAATCAAAGTATATAATAAATAAGTAAAGTACACTGCAAAACCATTCACTAATCTAGACTAAAATACTAATCATCTTAATTAGAAAATAAGGTAACATATTTGAAATGCACCTAGTCATTGAAAATCAGTTTCTTACCCAACTGGAACTTCTAGGCTGTCCAAAGCAAGCTTTTCCTTCCATAAGAAAAGCAAATAGGTCTTGTTACTATTTAGGTAAAGAAAACATGAGGATAAGAGTTAGAAATTCTCTCACACATGTGACACGGCCCAAGAGAGTTGAGCCCGAGACAAGGACAGCATTCGGCCATCCACAGGCCCAGCTAAGGGACTCTCTTGAGTCCGTGACTGTTCAGTTCCAAAAGGTTGTCCTGTCCCGTTTGTCCTTTCTGCTCGTCCCTTGTGGCCAGAAGATCAAAGGATTTCGTGGGGTTCCAAGGCCTGGCCATGCAGACTGGTCATGGCAGGCTATTCTTGAACTGTCCCATGCAACAGACCCTGCTGTAGCCTTGTAATGATTGTGTATATTTGAATATGACCGTTGGATCGATGAAGCGATCGACGGATCAGATTCATTCGACCCTTGTATAAATAGGAGACCCTCACCTCATTTGTAAACAGCTTGATCAGAAGTGAATATACGCCCCTTTACTCTCAATACTCTGTTCTGGTCGAGTGAGTGATCAAAAGGCTGACTTGGAATCGTTCCTAAGGCCGCACGGGTGCGATTTGTTCGTTGTGAATCGACCGGCCCATGACAAGTGGTATCAGAGCCACGTTCGAGCCTCGTTCGAACTTTGGTTGTGTCTCCATTTGTGTCTTTGTTCATGACTCAACAAACGCAATGGCCGATCCACGTTCCAACATCACGAATACCCAGGGGAAGGATCGCAAGGATCGTGGAAGGGCGACCAAGTGGGTCGGCGTCCAAACCAGGTATAGCCGTGTTGCATCCCGCTCGAGGGAATCGACAGGAGATTGGGAGCGTCGCATGACGTCTCTAGAGAAGAACGTCTTGGACGTTCATGGGCTGGTGAACGACTTAACCTAGACCGTTGACGAAGTGGAAGCCGACCGAGAGGGGTTCCTGGCCAAGATGCAGGAACTAAAAGGCGGCATAGGAGAACTCCACGACGAGCTTCTAGGGTCGTTGGTTCGAGAGCTGCAGCAACGGGACAAGACCTGGGAAGCTGCTGTGGCGGCCATGCGAGCTAAGATCAGCGAGCTCAAGGGAAGCTCACTGAGGTGGAAGCTGCACGCGTGAACGGGGCGATCACCGTGCAACCACGCATGGACACCCCAAAGCCAAAAGAGTCCAAAGGTTCACGGGTGGCTAAGGACGTGGACAACTTTCTGTGGTATATGGAGCGGTACTTTCAGTCCACAGGTATAACCGATGATATGATCCAGGTGAACACGGCGGCCATGTACCTGAGCGAGAACGCCTTGCTCTAGTGGCGTCGTAGGTCTGACGATAGGAGTGGCGACCCTATCACAACATGGGCCAAGTTCGTCGAGGAGTTTCGACAGAACTACTACCCCGCCTACGCGGAGGAGGAAGCTCACGACGAGCTCAAGTGTGTCGAATAGAGGGGGACTGTTCGGGAATACGTCAAAGCGGTTTTCTGAGTTGCTACTCCAGATTCCATCCATGACGGATGTAGAGGCGTATCATCAGTTCATGAGCGGCCTCAAGTCATAGGCCAAACAGGAGCTGAAGCGGCACAACGTGAGGGATCTCACAACGACCACAATCGTGGCCGAATCGCTTGAGGAACGGAGAGTAGCGGTGTCCACAGCCAAGTTCGACTACAAACCAAGAGAAAGGGCCAACGGTGGGGGAGATCGGAATCGATTTAGACCTCCCAACGAAGGAAGACCACCAGCAGTCCCGCCTATGGCTCAACCAGAGTCGAATGGCTGGGGACAACGCCGGAATCGCACTTATAAGTGCTTTTTCTGTGACAGGCCACATATGGCTCGGGACTGCCCCAAGAGGGGAAAGTTGGCCACCCTATGCCGGGATGATGAGCCATGAGAGGAGGCGCGGTTGGGATCGCTGAGGATCCTAAGTACCATTAAGGCCAAGGCGGCCAAAGAACCAAAGAGGATGATGTTAGTTGACGTGAAGATCGGAGGTACCACGGTTAGGGCACTCGTGGACACCAGAACATCTGATCTCTTCATCTCTCAAGAGGCCGCGAAGAAGCTGAATCTTCGGGTCGAAGGAGGAGCCGGTTGGCTCAAAACGGTGAACTCGAAAGGAGTTCCGACCAGCGGCATGGCTAAGAACGTGGAGATGTGTCTTGGTCCCTGGACGAGTAGGGAGAATATTGAGGTAATCCCCCTTGACGACTACAATTTTGTGTTGGGTTTGGGATTCCTTGATCGCATAAATACGGGCATTATGCCCTTTGTGGATTGTATATGCATTTTGGACAAGCGGTGCCAATGCATGGTACCGATCCATCGCTAGTCGGGACCCGATTGGAAGATGCTCTCCACAATGCAGCTTTCAAAAGGTGCACGAAAGGGCGAGGTGACTTTCTTGGCAACACTGAAGGTTGAGGATGTGAAGGACAGTGAGGAAGATGTTCCAACTGAGGTGGTCCGGGTCCTCAACGCGTTCCAAGATGTGATGCCGCCCAAGTTGCCTAAGAAGTTGCCACCTCATAGAGAGGTCGACCACAAAATTGAGTTGGTGCTTGAGGTGCGACCCCCGGCCATGGCACTTTATTGCATGGCCCCGCCTGAGTTGGAGGAGCTGAGGAAGCAGCTCAAAGACTTGCTAGATGCAGGGTATGTTCAGCCATCCAAAGCCCTATTTGGTGCCCCTATGCTGTTCCAAAAGAAGCATGATGGGTCCCTTCAGATGTGCATTGATTACAGAGCCCTGAACAAGCTCACCATCAAAAATAAGTACCCGATCCCCCTCATTGCCGACTTGTTCGACCAACTTGGAGAAGCCCGGTGGTTCACCAAACTGGATCTTCGATTGGGGTACTACCAAGTTCGGATTGCCAAAGGGGACAAGCAAAAGACAGCGTGCGTAACTCGCTATGGATCATATGAGTTCCTAGTCATGCCGTTCGGCCTGACCAACGCACCGGCAACATTCTGCACATTAATGAATAAGGTACTGCACCTGTTCCTTGATCAATTTGTGGTTGTGTATCTTGATGATATTGTGGTGTATAGCCGGACCCTCGAAGAGCATATCGAATATCTAAGACAGGTGTTCCAAGTTCTGCGAGAGAACGACCTATATGTGAAGCGAGAGAAGTGCGCCTTTGCACGGGAGGAAGTCCCCTTCCTTGGGCACATCGTCGGGGGCAGACGTGTGCGGATGGACTCGGCCAAAGTTCGTGCCATCACTAAATGGGAACCACCAGCCAAGGTAACGGAACTGAGGTCGTTCCTTGGACTGACAAATTACTACCGGTGGTTTGTGATATAACTAGTATAAACACCTAGAGGGGGGGTGAATAGGTGTAGAGAGATTATTCGCACAAATATATATAACTTTAGCAATCAACAAACTAAAATCAAGTAAAGAGAGTTAGAGAATATTGCAAACGCTATTTATAGTGGTTCGGCTTTAGACAAGCCTACGTCCACTCTCCGGGCGACCAGCCAATCGGCTGTATTTCACTATATGATCAACGGTGATTACACACTCTCGAGTATTTGTACTCGGTGATGATCTGTCTCACTAAGTCACTCTCTTTTGGTAATACACAGAAATCACTCAAATGCGCACTATGAACAACAATTGAAGAATGGAATTAGCTTTGGAATAATGTTCATCTACTCTCCCCCTAAGTCTCAACCTATCTTTAAATACTCTCCAAGCCACACTCGACCGTTGGCTCTTTCCTTGAGAGTTTTGTCTTTCCTTTCTTGGACAGACTTTATAAGGCAAGTCTTTTTGACCGTTGAGGGTAGATCAGATCCCCTTAGATTCTATTTGCCCATACAATCAGAATCTGGGCTTCCATAAGTGCTCTATTCTTCTTTGGAAGTTGTCCACTAATTGATCCTGTCAATCAGATTAGTATAATAGAATCAACATAAATAAGGTAAGTGAAATACTCTACCATTGGTGATCTTATCTTGTAGATTCATCTTAAGTCTAACAGTTTAAAGTTTTGAGTCTGCCTAGATTTTCAGTTTGGTATATTCAGACTTAAAATCTCAGTCTGGTACGGTCAGACTTAAATCTCAGTTTGGATGAGTCTTTCCGTCTGGTACGGTCAGACTCTACGACATCTCATGCTTTATCTTCTGCTACTAGCAGACTTTAAAGCCTATGTCTTTTTGAGTTCTTTTCCTTCAAGAGATTGGTATAAATTCATAAAATGTTTTGTAAACATCAAAACTAGGAGTTTTCTCAACAGTTTGTACATGGATATTTGAGCATCACAGTCCCTCTCACGGACATGTTAAAGAAGGAAATGCCGTGGGAATGGACAGATCAGTGTCAAGAGGCCTTCGAACGATTGAAGCAGGCCATGGTCGAAGGACCAGTGCTGGTGCTGCCCGACCACTCCAAACCATATGAGGTAGAAACTGATGCTTCCGATTTCGCGATAGGAGGTGTTCTGATGCAGGAAGGACACTCGGTAGCCTATGAATCCCGGAAGTTGAACGACACTAAACGGCGGTATACAGTCCAAGAAAGGGAGATGACCGCCGTGGTACATTGTCTCCGGACGTGGAGGTACTAACTGTTGGGATCCAAGTTCGTTGTGTAAACGGACAATGTAGCCACAAGCTACTTTCAGACCCAAAAGAAGCTTAGTCCGAAGCAAGGTCGGTGGCAAGACTTCCTTGCGGAGTTTGACTACGTGTTGGAATACAAACCAGGCAAGGCCAACTCAGTGGCCGATGCCCTGAGCCAAAAAATGGAGTTGGCCAACACGGTAAGTCATCCTAACTGTCCCTTACTTGATCGAATTAGGGAAGGGCTCTCGCATGATCGAACGGCCCAACAGTTGCTCAAGTACGCTCGAGATGGCAAGACGAGAAGGTTCTGGTCAGAAGACGGCCTTCTTTACACGAAGGGACGGAGACTTTATGTGCCATCCCACGGGAGATTGCGGAAGGAAGTGCTCCAAGAATGCCATGACTCCAAATGGGCGGGACATCAGGGAATCCACCACACCATGGTGCCGATTGAAGATCAGTACTACTGGCCATACTTGAGGGACAACGTTGAAGCATATGTTAAAACGTGCCTCGTGTGCCAGCAAGACATGATCAAGCAACAACGTCCATCGGGGCTTCTTGAGCCACTACCCATACCGGAACGTCCATGGGAAAGTGTCTCCATGGACTTCATCGTCAATCTCCCAAAGTCCGAAGGTTATCGGACTCTCATGGTCATGGTGGATCGCTTCTCCAAGTACGCGACGTTCGTGCCCACTAGCAAGAATTGCCCAGCCGAGGAGGCGGCCAAGCTGTTCGTGAAGCACGTCGTCAAATACTGGGTGTCCCACGAACAATTGTGAGCAATCAAGACCCTCGGTTCACCGGGCGGTTTTGGACCGAGCTTTTCAAATTGTTGGGGACAAGTCTCAACTTCTCCACAAGCTTGCACCCTCAAATAGATGGCCAAACGGAGAGGGTGAACTTGCTCATCGAGATCTATCTCCGGCACTATGTGAGCGCAACCCAGGCCAATTGGGCGAAACTGATCGATGTGGCTCAATTCTCGTTCAACTTGCAACGGAATGAGTCCACTAACCAGAGCCCGTTTAAGATCATGATCGGGCAGCAACCGTTCACTCCTAGTGCGGTTGCCACGGGCTACAAGGGGAGTAGTCATTCCGCGTACAAGCTGGCCAAGGAGTGGCAGGAACAATCTGACTTGGCGCGGATGTGTTTTCACAAGGCTTCCAGGCGAGTCAAGAAGTGGGCAGATAAGAAGCAGCGGCATGTGGAGTTCCAGGTTGGGGATCTCATGCTGGCCAAATTACATGCGGTCCTTCGGTACCGAGACATACACAAGGGCCTAATCCGACATTATGAAGGCCCTTTCCGCGTGGTCCAATGGGTCGGCAAGGTGGCGTACAAGTTGGACCTACCGTCAAAGCTCAAGCTGCACCCGGTGTTCCACGTAAGTATGCTGAAGCCTTATCTTGCGGACGAGGATGATCTGAACAAGGGCGAATCGCAACGAGCGCCCCTTGGCGCAAAGACTTCATATGACCATGATGTTGAGTGCATCATGGCTGATCGGATCATCCAGAAGAAGTATCGGGCACTTAGACGGGAGTACCTTGTTCGATGGAAAGGCTTTCTGAAGAGTGAAGTGAGTTGGGAGACCTCCGAGGCTCTTTGGCAATTCAAGCGACACATCGATGCGTTCCATGCCGAAGATGCAACGAGGGCGTCGCCGGAATAGGTGGGGGAGAATGACACAGCCCAAGAGAGTTGAGCCCAGGACAAGGACAAAATTCAGCCATCAACAGGCCCAGCTAAGGGACTCTCTTGAGCCCATGACCGTTCAGTTCCAAAAGGTTGTCCTGTCCCGTTTGTCCTTTCTGCTCGTCCCTTGTGGCCAGAAGATCAAAGGATTTTGTAGGGTTCCAAGGCCTGGCCATGCAAACTGGTCATGGCAGGCTATTCTTGAACTGTCCCATGCAACAAACCCTGCTGTAGCCTTGTAATGATTGTGTATATTTGAATATGACCGTTGGATCGATGAAGGGATCAACGGATCAGATTCATTCGACCCTTGTATAAATAGGAGACCCTCACCTCATTTGTAAACAGCTTGATCAGAAGTGAATATTCGCCCCTTTACTCTCAATACTCTGTTCTGGTCGAGTGAGTGATCAAAAGGCTGACTTGGGATCGTTCCTAAGGCCGCACGGGTGTGATTTGTTCGTTGTGAGTCGACCGGCCCGTGACACATGCATGTATGCATATAGGCAATTTAAGAGGAAATCAACAAGAAGTTGCTACCAATAGAAATATTCAGCATGTCTCATAGCTACCAATGGAATAAATGCATGCCTCATATCTATGTGATCAAGATCTTGCAGGTCCAAGCAATATTTATTACCGCATTCTCATCCTGTAATTCAGATGCGAATCCCTCCTAACTGTTGAACTGACATGGCTTTCAAGCAAAAACAACAACTAATTTGAGAAGATACATGTTGCTCATTCCAGTGTGTCCTATTATTGGTACCTCAGAAGCTTATCTTTCATGGATTAGGTTTCACTCAAACATTCAAGAAGCTCCCAGGAGCTTTAGCTTCTAGGTCAATTTCCTCCATAAACACTATGGTACATAAGCATAAAAAGAGAATGCTAAACTATTGCGAAGGCCTCAGAATTAGAATTAACAATAAGCTTCTTGTGCTTTTGTCTCTATTCTACTGAATAACATATGTAAACTCCATGTCTCTCGTGATTTTTTTCTTTTTCATACCCACAGTCCACGGGGAGGGAAAAAAAAACCACCTAATAGTTATCCATGGGCACAACCAATATGTTCACATTATTCTCATGCTCCAAGTAAATTTGGTTTTTAATTCTCTATAGATGCAAAAGTCAACAAGTGGTAAAAGGACTCGACTGTCCAGCAACCTTTCCTGGTGGCTTGCCATCTCACTGCATCTTCTTCATTCGAGAACGGTTTTGCCTCTTCAAGCACCACATAAAACATAGAGACAAAGCCCTATCCCAACGATGGAAATAGTCCCGGAACACCTTTCACCCGCTGCACATCTGTATGAATTGTACATATTATATATCCACATTTCCTAGACACCTCAAACGCACCCCTCCCCAAACCCCACCATGACTGGCTGTCCTCTGCAATGCCTGGTTTTGCGTGAGGGAGTCCCAACCATAACACCCGCATTGGCTCAGTTTTCAACTGAAAAGCTGTAACATCTTGAAATTCGAGCCCTTTGGGGGAGGAATAAATGTTAATTTCGCCAATGCATTGTTGGTTGATCTCATTCAGAACTGATCACTCCTAAGATACTGACCTTGAGAGGAAAGGCTAATGAGGACAGAACTCGTGCGACTAAAGAACTTGACCTGGGAAAGCGACTCGACCGTGAGACTTGCGTAAAGACGATCCTGTAGTCATGCAGGCCGATTTCAGAGATGACTAGAAGTCGATTCGCGAACAAAAATAATGGGACGATGAGTGATTCCGTCTACTGTTATTGAACTTGCGAACGACCCTATGCCGATCCTTGATAATCGTGTATTTTGAAATAAAAATTGATCCTTCGCAATTTCATGTAGTCAATGACGTCCATGTGTTGAGAAGTCTTGAATGTGAATTGGCACGAGTTGGTTACGCATGAATCCTTGAAGCCACCTGTCAGCTTAAGTGGTACCAAAATGGCATTCGGGTGAAATTAACATGGCATAAGAATTCAAGATTGGACTTCGAATTTTCGGGAACGTCTGGGACGGACTTTTGGATGATGCTTCCTCGATAGTTGACAGTGTCAGTTGAGCCGAGTTTTTGGGAAAGGGGTTTACGGACTGAGGAATCGAGCCTACGAGGAAGTGGGTTGGGAAAAATCAATGTGGGCCTCATGTCCAAGGTGGGACAGCCATCGTGGAAGACCAAGACAAGGAAGTGAGCCCGTTGGGCCAAACCGATCATTAACCCTCCTGAGCCCGTTGTCTAAACGTGAACCAATTCGAACCCAACAAATTCCCAAGCCCGTTCCTATTCATTTTTGGCCCATTTCCTAGGCCTGCCTTTCATTTTCAGCCCAATGGCAGATTGGGAAATGTGCAAGGTAGAAATGACTAAAATACCCTTGGATATTTTGAAGAAAAGTCAAAAGGAAGAGAGAGAATATGATGTCATTTGGTTGGGGGTTGAAGCAAGACATTTAATGGCATTAATGAGGCTTGAAGACCAGCTCTCATCTCTCTCTCTCTCTCCCCTTCATCTTCTCCAAAAGTCGCAGCCCCTCTCTCCCCTTGTTTGTCTTCTTCCTGCAAATTTTAGTTCTGACCTCTCACCGAATTTTGAGTTGTTCATTGCCTTCCCGGTGGAATCTTGGGCCGTGCCACCCACCTTTGTACTCGGGAGAGAGAATCCGTACGGATGGTGTTGGCTGTTCGTCAAACAGAACCGCTGGCCGATCCGTACGATGGCCGGAAGCCGGATGCTCACCGGACCGTCACTGTAGCGACCAGTTCTGCTGTGTTCCGCCTTTTGACCTGTTTTCCTCCATTTTCAACCTAACCATCGCCCACACCAGCCATCCAAAACTCCCCCTCGACCCCCTGGAGCCTCCGGTCACCGGCCACCAGCTCGCCGGAGCTCCAGCCAGCTTATTTTTGCTCCGACCAACAACCTCCTCCTCCTGCAGTGCTGTTTTGTGAAGTTCAGTGGGGCATCTGAAGTTGTTGCTGCTATGTTGAGCTCCGAACCGCCTTGGATCATCGTGGGAGAGGTACCCGGGTGTCGGGTTCGTCACCGCCGCCGCGCCCGTGTCGCCGGTCCACTTAACGAGTGAGTTTAGCCCCTAATCCCTATTTAGTGCCTAAACTTGCTTAGGGTTGGGTTAATTAGTGTTAATGCTGGTTTAGGAGAGTTAATTAAGTGTATTAGCCCTAAGATAGGTGGTTAGATAGTTGATTAAGATTAGCTTAGCTTAATCTTGCTTAATTATGCTTGATTATGCTTAAATGTTGATTATGTGTGGTTTATGTGATAATTAAGCTTGTTTAGCTTAATTGATTGATTAATTTGTGTTTAATCAATGTTTTGTTTAATTTCTGAATTTAATTTATTATTAATTGAATTTCGGAAATTACTGTCCACGGATTATTGTTCATGATTACTGTTCATGGCACTGTTCATCCGGAAGTGAAATTGTGCATAATTTCATGTGTCTTGATCATATGAAGTGAAATTGATATGTCGTAGCATGAACATTCACATGAATCGTGTGAATTTCACAAAAAGGAGAAAATGGTTTTTCCGAGGGACACCGGAAATGGACCGCTTTTGTGAGAAATGATTTGAGGTTTTATATGCAAGCATGTGTGCATTGGCTAATGCTCAAAGATAATAAGTGGGTTGTGATGGTATGCTTGCATGATCACTAAGTTGAACTCGCTTTATCGGAGATTATGGAAAGGGAGGGCACAGAAGAGCACGGTTGCGCCTCTGCGGAGGAAGGGCGCCGTAGTGCCGTTGCACCTCGGAGGGCACGGAAGGGCACAGTTGCGCATCTGCGGAGGAAGGGCATCGTAGCGCCGTTGCGCCTTGGAAGGTACAGAAGGGCACGGTTGCGCCTCTGCGAAGGAAGGGCGCCATAGCGCCGTTGCACCTCGGCCAAGTTGTAGCCCTTTGAGGCAGTAATAATCGGAACACATGTGGATGCGAGAGTGCATGAGAAAACATGGCATCATTGGTTCCGATTATGCATGAGATGATCACATCATTTATGGCACGCACGCATGAATTGATAACGTGCAGGGTATGGCAATGGCCAGGTGAGATCGCTTGTGACGCGACTCGTATGTGATTGGTGAACTACATCATCTAACGGCCATGTGCATTGCATGTATTGTGCCGACTTATAACGTGCAGGATATGGCATACCGGGTAAGGTTGCATGCGAACTGACTTTTGATCGTTGGTTGACCCTGTCTGCTGTTTGATTGTTGATTGCTGGTTATTTGTTGTTGGGTTGAGTGAGGGGTGGTTCTGGAGAGATACCCCAGGTTGAGTTGGTGTACTAACCGGGGCTTAGGGGAAGAACTCACTGAGATTTTATCTCAACCCGTCGTGGTTAACCATTTTCAGGCCCCTAGAATGGCGCACCTGCAGTGGAGAATCCTGCCCCCGCTTCTCTAGTGATTGACCTAACGGAGTTGAGTCCAATGGGTCCGAGTGACCGTGGTGTTGAGCCCGAAGGTTCATTTTGTAAGGCTGGATTAGCCTAGCCTAGTTCCTTTTTGGTTTGGCTTAGAGGATGGATCGGCCCCTGTTGTCGGGCTTGTAAATCAGAAAACGATCCTCTGTTGATTAATCTAGTAAATTGTATAAATGAGTAGTGATGGTTGTTCTTGTGGTTCATCCCTGTTTGATTCTTTGATTGTTTGTTTGGACTGGGGATGGTTCGTCTTCCGCTTGCGTATAATGAAAGATTAAAATGAATGGTCGTCGACAAGTCCTGGGACGTCGATTTCAATTGACCATGGTAAGGGGTTGTCACGTGCTTGGGGTTTGGGACGTGACAAAAGCGGACTGAACCAAACCACTTAGCTACTTCCCATTGTTTCCCTCTCCCTAGCTCGTTTTTTCCATTGAACCTAGACTTCGCCTACTTCTTTGAATAGATTGCCACTTATCAAAAGAAAGAAAGAAAAGCTATACCTTGTAGCAGGGATTGTTGCTGATTTTGCAACGTGTAATGTCGATTGCCAATGAATTCACCACCAAGCATCCACAGACAAAACTTACAAAGAAACACTTCATTCAATGTCACTCGAACAAATTCATGGACACATTCTTCAAGAGTTCCCGTGCAATTGCAGCACCGTACGAATCGAATTCAAAATCGAGCCAATCTATAGCTATCTGCATGAAGCCTAGAACCCCAGGAGAGAATCGTTCGCCCCAAGCTGCTCCATCAGTTTCCATGGCTTCGGTCTGCGGTGGTAGTCCGTCACCTTTGCTCGCTGGTCTCCGCCGCCGTCGATTCGCTAGGAACTCTGTTTCGGGAAGACGTACTTCTTCTGTTTGTCGCCTCCGTCGGTGGTGGTGTCGGACAGAAGATGATCGGTCGTGATGCTGAGAGTGGCGTCGGTGGAGTTCGAAAAGTTTGCCTATCACGGAGAAAAAGCGGATTCAGCAAAAACAAAGAAAAAAAAAGAACAAATTTGAGCAAGATCACTTACCTACGAATTGCTTCCTAAGCGAGTTTCTCTGTCATTCTCTTCTCCATCGGTCAAGTGGGAAATCGACAGTCGATTCGCTTCCTTCGACCGAGAATAAACCCGCGCTTTCTCTTTGGTACTCTTACCTCATATTCATCAATTCTCCTTGAATAATCTTGCAATTCTTTCTGTAGATCTGTTTCGGTGGAACTATCTTCGTGCATAAATAAACTCTCGGCTCCTGAATATATTGATTCATGATCAATCTCGTAGAGCAAAGCTGGATCGATTAGCTGATTATCTTGGAGCATAACTTTTAAATCATCTTCCGGTTGCTTGCAAAATATTTAAAATCCCCACTTTTTCATGTATCCATCGGATACTGTAATAATGAATTGTACATGACTCATGTCAATTTGATTGAAATCGATTGCTCCCCACAAATTTGATGGTGTGAGATAATGAAGCTGGATATTATCCAACTCCAACGATTCACATCGGAATGTAATACTTTCCTCCGTTTTGCCGTTAACGTAGGTATCAATATGATATGTCTCTCCTAGATTCTCCTCATAATTAACCTCATCGAGAACAACACATTAGTTATATCTAAAAAACTTGTCATACAAGTGTTTTGAAGCCATGAAAGATATGGAATCCTTTTCAACTGGGAGAACCCACTCTGGCATCTCTCCTTGAGGGAGAACAATAGTGTATACCAAATACTGAAATAAAGATAGATCATTAGAAAGTATCCATTAATCATTGCTTGCATTAAAATACAAGTCTCGTGTGACAACAATCATTCCCATAAAAAGTATGGTAGTCAATTCCTTTACATATGCATACATGTGTAGAATCACTTTATATTTGTTCGATTTTCTCAAGCCTCGGATCTTTGCATTTTCTGCTATTGCAACATACAATCACACATTGTATCCAGCAAATGCTCCACATCAATATGCATGTGTGTGCATGAGAGAGAGAATCTAACCGGGTTAAATGAGCAAATATCAGCCATGGTCAACCCTCTACGAACAAAATCATGAACTGAAGTTAAATCTCCACAATTTTGCAGAGATTCGCAATTATCCGCTGCAAGACAAGTCAAAAATGGTGGAAGCTTGGGAATCTCCTGCAATTGATAGCAATTTTCAACTAGCAAAAAGGACAAACGATGACATTTATTGATGGATGTAGGAAGGTTTGTAATACCGTTCCTTGACAGAATTAATGATGTCAAGAATGGAGAACGTGAGAGATTCTCAAGAAAGTTTACTTTAGGCAAATTACATCCCCAAAGGTTTAATTCATGTAAATTTGAAAGTCCGATATTCATGCAGGGATCAACCGAAACCTCGTACTTTGGAAACCCGATTAAATTTGTGCAATAATCAAGATCCAAGTCTTTAAGGTTTTGTAACTTGTAAATGCTAGATGGAAGACTCATCAAGTTCTTGCAATCACTTAGATGCATACACTCTAAAGAGACAAGATTTTCAATTGATGTAGGAAGTTCTTTAATAGAGGTTCTTTCTAAATGAAGCTCTTTTAGGGCCTCGAGTTTGTTAAGAATATTTGGGAACCTTTCAAACTTCGAGCACTTTCCAAGATTGAGAGTTCGAAGACTTTTTGACTTGAGTTCATTTGGAAAAACACTAAGTTCAGAGCACTCGTGAAAATTCAACACTTGTAGCTTGTCAAGATATGCGATGGACTCGTGGGCTTCTATCAAGTTTTTACAGCTCTGGAGATTCAATTCCTCGAGATTTGGAGTACATGAGAGGTCGGGCATGCGAACTAGTGACACACATTGACTGAAATTAATGTACTTCAAATTTTGGAAGTCCTGCAAAAACAGCAAAATCGGGTTTGATAAACATTCTGAAAGGGACAAAAAGGGGGTGCATGTATGATGATGTTGCTTCCTTACATTTAAACCATGGAATTCCCGTTATGAGAACAGGATGCTACTGAAGCATATCCAATATTGATCTTTCAAGAAATTATTATATTTTAGATTGTCAATCATATATACTAAGCAATTTGTTTATTTATTGTAGAGGTGATCCGTTGCGGAGTCCACAAATTGGCCTATGTAAGTTGTTGTGCATAGACAGGGGAGTCAAACTTGTGACATGATGGTAATTTAATATTGGATGTCATTCACATTGTCCATAGTTTCATAATATTGATGAGTGAAAATTTCAAATAATGGCTTAAACTGCCCTTATTTTTTCAAATAATTGCCTCGAGCGGATTCTATTTCAAATAAAAGTCTGAAGTCTAAAATGACTATGTTAGTTTCAAAGATAAGCCTGAATTTTCAATTGGTTTAGGGTATTTTCATCTTTTATCCTTTTTTTGAATGTTTTTCTTTCTTTTTTTTCTGGTTTTCCCTTTCTTCTTTGCTCGTGGTCTGACTACTAGTGATGTTCGCAGAGGTCTAGGCAAGGGTCGCCCTCGCTAGCCACAGGCAAGGGATGGTCGCTAGGCCCTCACTGGCACTTGTTGGAAAGGGAAAAAAGAAAAGAAAAGAAACAGAGACAAAAGAGAAAAAAAAAAAAAAGGAAAAACATTTAAAATTAAAATTTTATTTGATGAAAGTACCCTTGATCAGTCAAAATATTTAGTTTACTGACAAGTTTAGGCTCTTATTTGAAACAGATATAGCCACTTTTAGCCTTTATTTAAAACCAACATAATTACTTCAAATCCTTATTTGAAACAAAGTTTACTCTAGCTCTCATTTGAAAAAAATGAGGGCACTTTAAGCCTTTATTTTGAAATTTTCCTATATTGATGATTAATAATATCATAATTTATTTATAGGGGCTTAGTTTGATTGAGGGCTATAAAATTGTCTCCACAACGCACTGGGCAGATTAGGTTTATGAGGGAAAGGATACACCGAATTACATATCCTTGACTGTTATATAGTCTATATTGACCGGGTAAATATCTCATAATTACATATCCTTGGGCCACAAAACTCTTCATGCAAAAGGAAGCAAGGAGCATTGGTAGATCAAGCAACTTGGAACCTTACTATTCAGATTTCCGAGTAATTTTTTTTTTTGCACAATCTGAGTAAAATTTGTTAATCTCTAAATTAACTTTTAATTTTTTTCTTATAAATTCTATGTTGTATTGAGAATTGACTCAACACTCCAAACTTTACAGTAATCACAAATCTCTCTCTTTATTTGTATGTGTGTATATATATTTTGGCAAAGCTTGCATGAAGTGGTATCGCATGGCACACAGACAACCAAGCTATACCTAGCAATTTAGTTTCCATCATCACTTTAGCAAAATTAGAGATAACTCTTATCATTTTAGATAGGAGTTGAATAATATATAGGTACACAACATAAAATTTTTTTACAATTTCCAATTATATATAACTCTCGATTCTCTCTCTCATTCTCCCTTTCACTTCTCCTACGTACTTTCTCCATTGTGTATCCCCTATTCTTTTCAAATTACTCGTCACCAGGCCTCTAGTTATATCACTCATGTCTAGTCCTTTTTTTTCTTTCTATAATCTAGAGTTACAGGCATAAAGACTCGAGTCTTCAAAAGCTGTTTGAAGACCCTTCTAAACCGTGAGCCGATTAAGTCCATGCCATTTGACCATTGTAGGCTCATCACCTGACACACACGGTTTAATGTCTAATTCTTTCATAAATAATTTCGAAACAATTCTTTCTTATGCCCATACTATGAAATGCAGGAAAGAGTTACTCTAGTATAAATATAGAAAATAAGATATCCTTATTTACCAAAGTGACCGGTTTAAAAATTGTTATGCAAGAAATTGCTATCCTTTTTTTTTTTTCCAAATCTAAAAATTCTTTCTCATACTCTATGGTTAATTCAACTTTGTCCTTGCACACCAAGCATTCGCACCATCCATTAGGGTGCGTTTGTTTCAATAAAAGTAGTTTCCTAGAAAGTGTTTTCTGGACTTTCCACTGTTTGTTTTTCCAAAAACGATTTGGTCAATGGAAATACTTTCTAGTCAACATAAATATTATGTATTATTTTAGGAAAATGAATTCCTATGCATGAGAAGGGGAAAACACTTTCCCTCTTTATGAGGTCTTTAGGTCCTTCTCTTTTTGTTAGTTCAAATGTTATTCAATCATTTTCCAAATGCGATTCAAACACCTGAAAATATTTTCAATCACATATCATCAAACACAAGAAAACTAATCATTTTCATGGAAAATGATTTCCTAGAAAACATTTTCCAAAAATGGTACGATTTCCGCGAAACAAACGCACCCTTAGTTGGGGATAAAACTGTGTCACATGTCATGCATGTGGCAATCACAAAATTCAAGTATAGTGTCATGTCATGAGCATGTGAGTGTAGGTCACATGACAAAATTATGACACACGTCATGCCATGTGACAATCATAGAAGCATAGGGAAGTGCCACATGACGAGTGCGGATGCAGACCACATGACAAAATTATTCCATGTGTCATGTGATGTGGCAATTACAAAAGCAAAGTGAAGTGCCACAAGACGAGTGTAGTAATGAAGATTATAGTAGTTATGGCTTTAATTGTTCATCGTAGATGAATGGGGTATGTGAATACTATCACAATGTGATTGCGCAAAAATTAATAAACTTAAATTTTTTTTTTTGAAGTCACGCAAAGACAATGAAGCCAACTTTGAAAAACGTTAGAAGGAAAATAAAAATTCATATACTTAATTCAAAATGGCTCTAACTTTGTATTAAGAAACTAGTGGTATGACCCTATGGGGTCACTTAATTTAGTTGGGCACACATCACTGGCAAAATTCCTAATAAATACTTTATTATGTCCACTTAGGAATAGTGCTCCTCAAAAACTAATTTGAGGAATTAACGATGCTTTGTTTTGCACAATGGTATATTTAAATCTTTGACCGAGCTAATTTTATTGATGCTAGATAAATCTCATTGTTAAGATATGTGTATTAAGTAAGGCTCCACCACTTAATGACTACGTGGCTACTACTCAATCTAGCTCCTTGGATGTTTTTACTCCTATATACATGTCAACAAGTAGGTTTGTCATATTTTTGTCTCCCTGTTATTCGATCATTAGGTAGACTTGATTTGATTTTGAAATATAACAATATCGATAGAGTGTTTAAACTTTATCTATACTATTATATAAAGTAAAAATGATCTCCTACTTTAATAGATTTCGGTCTTTTATATATATATTCATCAGTTATCTTCAATTACTTGTTCTACAGATATTATACCACATACAGATACATGAAATTGATCATTTTATTTTATTTTATCTCTCACAGATTTCAATATTAAGATTTGAATTTTCTAATGATGCATGACATTCATAAATAAATTTTAAATTTTCAAATATCTTTCTCTTTCCTTGTATATTTAGAAAAAATCTTTGTATTGTGCATTTTATAAAATGTTTCCATTGAGTATTTCTAGTAAATTTGTTCGTTTAATTATTCAAATGCCAATTGTGCTGCAAGTAAAATTTTTTGTAATGCAAGAAGTTAGGTTTCTTTTAAAAGAAAATAGAGAATTAGTTTCTAAAACATAAGAACACCACTTCCTTTAGTGTACTGGTACATATAGTATGCATATAAGCACACAAATGAACTTAGTAAAGAAAAGATCTATTCATGTATATACTCACCTTAAATTGCTTTACCACTCCTGTGGTATTGCTTTTGCTCATATAAAGTCCCACTAATTTCTTTGGATCAAAGGAAAATTCTGGAATCTCGTGAGCACATCCAGGCCATTCAAACCATCTTAGCTCATTAGGAAGACAGACAGGACTTGGGAGAGAATCATGCACGTTGCTCAAGATGAGCAATCTCAGGTTTCTCATTTTTGTAAAAGCATCAGGATCAATGCACAACTCTATCGGTTCAGGTAGCTCCAACACTATGGCTTTTGTAGTACAATCTCCCTATATATTCAAGAATATATGGGTTTCTTGTCACGCCCCGACTCTCTGTTGAGAAAACTCCTGGTTTTGATGTTTACAAAACATTTTATGAGTTTATACAAATCTCTTGAAGGAAAAGAACTCAGAAAGACATAGGCTTTAAAGTCTGCTGGTAGCAGATGATAAAGCATGAGATGTCTTAAAGTCTGATCGTACCAGACGGAAAGACTCATCCAGACTGAGATTTAAGTCTGACCGTACCAGACTGAGATTTTAAGTCTGAATGTGCCAGACTGAAAATCTAGGCAGACTCAGAACTTCGAACTGTCAGACTTAAGATGAATCCACAAGATAAGATCACCAACGGTAGAGTATTTCACTTACCTTTTTTATATTGATTCTGTTATACTAATCTGATTGACAAGATCAATTAGTGGACAACTTCCAAAGAAGAATAGAGCACTTATGGAAGCCCAGATTCTGATTGTATGGGCAAACAGAATCTAAGGGGATCTGATCTACCCTCAACGGTCAAAAAGACTTGCCTTATAAAGTCTATCCAAGAAAGGAAAGACAAAACTCTCAAGGAAAGAGCCAACGGTCGAGTGTGGCTTGGAGAGTATTTAAGGATAGGTTGAGACTTAGGGGGAGAGAAGATGAATATTATTCCAAAGCTGATTCCATTCTTCAATTGTTGTTCATAGTGCGTATTTGAGTGATCTCAGTGTATTACCAAAAGAGAGTGACTTAGTGAGACAGATCATCACCGAGTACAAACACTCGAGAGTGTGTAATCACCGTTGATCATATAGTGAAATACAACCGATTGGCTGGTCGCCTGGAGAGTGGACGTAGGCTTGTCTAAAGCCGAACCACTATAAATAGTGTTTGCAATCTTCTCTAACTCTCTCTACTTGATTTTAGTTTGTTGATTGATCACGTTACATATATTTGCGCGAAAAATCTCTCTACACCTATTCACCCCCCCTCTAGGTGTTTATACTAGTTCTAACAATTGGTATCAGAGCCACGTGCTCGAGATTTTGAAGTGTCTATTACTTCTGAGCTAAAGATCCTCTATAGCTAGTATTCTTGCACTAGGTTTGATTGAGGGGCAGAGCAACACCCGTCCACCCTACTTCGATGGCAAAGATTACAATATTTGGAAGAATAAAATGAAGGCCTTTCTTAGATCAAAAGATCCACTCGAATGGGATGTGGTTGAAAGGGGAATTAACCCCACTGATAATATGGGAAAAACATCAAAGAGAAACGATGGCAAAGAAACAGAAGCATCAGCCACTATCTCTCCAGAAGAGATAACAAAGAGGCAAACTCTTGATGCAAAGGCTATTTATTCTCTGTATTGTGCTCTATCACCTAATGAATATAATCGAATATCTTCTTGTGATACAGCAAAGGAAGTATGGGATAGACTACATGTGACCTATGAAGGAACTGATCATGTCAAGGAGACCAAAGTAAACATATTGCTTGGTCAATATGAATCTTTCAAGATGAAATAGGGAGAATCCATAGGAGACATGTTCAGTCGTTTTACAGAGATTGTAAACGGATTGGCATATCAAGGACAACCTGTCCCTGGACCAATGAAGGTCAACAAACTTCTGAGAGGACTGTCAAAAGAATGGAACAATGTGAAGACCTCTATCAGAGAAACTTTGTGAATTTCACCGCTGACAGTCGATGAGCTCGTTGGTACTCTGCAGTCCTATGAAGCAGAACAAATGAACGAGGAAGTGGAATCCAGAGGTAAGAAGTCTATCGCTCTTAAGTCTAATATTGATTCTGATGTTACAGATTCTGAGGAAGAACTAGATGACGAAGAACTTGCACTGCTGATCAGAAAAGTAAGGAAGCTAAACAAGAAAGGCAGAAAGTTCAACAACAGGAAACAAAACAGACAATCTGGACAACGCAAAACTGATGATGAGGAGGATTATACCAAAGACGTCATTTGTTTTGAATGTAAGAAAAAGGGTCATATTAAATAGAATTGTCCCAAGCTCAAAAAGAACAAAGGAAAATTTGAGAAATACAAGAAGGCCCTGAACGCTAAAACATGGAGTGACACTGAAGTTGAGGACAGTGAAGACGAATATGGCAACATCTGTCTTATGGCCCATTCAGACTCAGACTCTAAAATAGATTCAGGATCAAACTCAGATTCAGACAGAGAAATCGAGATAAATCATTCCGATATCCCTATAGAAATCTCAGATTATATAAATGAGCTTTGTTTAAATTTAAAAACTACCTTGAAAAAGATCTCCAGTTTAAAAGTGGAAAATCGTAAGTTGAGTCATCAGAATTGTTTGTTAAAAGATAAATTTAATGATCTCAAAAAGGAATTTTCAGAACTGAAGGAAAGTCGTGATTCTGTTTTAAATGAAAGTGAGTCTTTTAAAAGGGAACTTTTAGAAATAAAGGAAAATCAAGGCTCCTTACAAAATGAAAATCTAGTTCTTAAAAAGGAAGTTTCGGATATCAATGCAAAGTTTTCAAAAGGGACGAAAAACCTGCAGCATATTCTTTCTATACAAATTCCATATTATGATAAGTCAGGACTTGGGTTTTGCAAGGAAAGTAAATCGTTGATTGATTTCCCTAAAGTAAGGAAAGAATTAAACAGAGACCTTCCCGACAAGCCTATAATAATCATTTTAAAAAGAATTTTGTTAGAACTGTTGGTCGAGAAAATCTAAAGTGTTCTAACTGCGGGGAAGGAGAACATTTTGAGAATAAATGTCCTAAAGTCTGGAAACCTGTTCAAAAGAAATGGATAGAAAAAGCTTATACTACTAACTTCAACGGAGCCAAGAAAATTTGGGTACCAAAGAAAAAATGAGTATGTGTAAACTTTGCAGGTAAGCGTCAAAAGTAAGAAGAAATGGTATTTGGACAGTGGATGTTCAAGACATATGACAGGAGACTCAAAGATGTTCATTGGTTTCGAAAGAATCAAGGGAGGAACAGTTTCGTTTGGGGGAAACACCAAAGGAAACATTATAGGACTGGGAACTGTCAAAATCAGAAGTTTAATCATCAACAACGTGTCTCTAGTAAAAGGATTAAACTACAATCTTTTGAGCATCAGCCAGTTATGTGATGCCGGCTTCAGAATAAACTTCAAAGAGAATCTATGTTCCGAAACAAGCAATGACTCTTCACAGACTTTTACTGGACGAAGGCATGGGAACATTTATCTTCTAGACATAAATGAAGACACTGCAAAATGTCTATTATCAGTCCAAGACGAAGCAGATATGTGGCACCGCAAACTCGGGCATGTCAGCATGAAACAGATTTCCAAACTTGCCAACAAAAAGCTTGTTCGTGCCTTGCCCTCACTGAGTTACAAGAAGAAAGAGCTTTGCTCCGCATGTACACTGGGAAAATAGGTAAGAAGTTCTTTTAAGCCTATAAAATAGATTTCTACTAATCGTGTGTTGCAGCTTATTCACATGGATTTATTTGGACCAACCAGAACCTAGAGTATTGGAGGTAAGAAGTACTGTCTTGTGATAGTAGATGATTACTCTCGATTTACATGGGTATATTTTCTAGCCAATAAAGGAGAAACATTCTCATATTTCTCAACTTTTGCAAAGAGGGTCCAAAATGAAAAAGGGTATTCTATTTCAAGTATCAAAACAGATCATGGGAGTGAATTTGAAAATCAGGATTTTGCAATTTTTTGTGATAAGAATGGTATACAGCATACATTTTCATCTCCCTACACTCCAGAGCAAAATAGAGTGGTGGAAAGAAAAAATAGGTTTTTGCAGGAAATGGCCAGAACATTGCTCATAGAAAGCAAGGTGGCAACTAGGTTCTGGGCAGAAGCAATTTCTACTTCGTGCCATATTATTAATAGAGTATTTCTTAGACCAATTCTTGAGAAAACTCCCTATGAGATTTTTAAAGAAAGAAAACCTATTGTTTCCTACTTTCGAATCTTTAGTTGTCTTTGTTATATTCTTAAAACTGTTAATCATCTACCTAGTAAGTTTGAAGAAAGGTCAGATGAGGGTATTTTTCTGGGCTATTCAAACTCTAGTAAAGCATATAGAGTGTTCAACAAGAACACTCAGACAGTGGAAGAATCCATGAACGTAAAGTTTCTGGAGAAAGGAGTTTCAGAACAAAGCAGTACAGTAAATGAAGAATCAGAATCAAATGCTGCTCCTGAAAGATCTGGTCTCATCAAAGAAGTAGAATCTTCCCAGGAAATAGTCAAAGGAGTTGCTCATGAAGAACAAGTAATTCAATCTGACATCCCTATATCAGCAAAAGTTTCTAATAATAATGAAGTTCCAAATCGAAACTAGAAGCAGAAGTCCAGTCATCCGAAGGAGCTTGTGATTGGAAACATCAACGAGGGGATTCAAACCAGATCAAGGAATAAAAATGACACAGGTATCGTTGCACTGATTTCTGAAATTGAACACAAGGGAGTTAATGAAGCTCTGGAAAACGAAAGCTGGATAGATGCAATGCAAGAAGAGCTTCAACAGTTCAAGAGAAATGATGTTTGGGAACTAGTGCCCAAACCCAAAGGAAGAACCATCATTGGTACTAAATGGGTTTTCAGGAACAAAGTTAATGAACTTGGAAAAGTCACTAGAAACAAGGCAAGGCTCGTGGCAAAAGGTTATTCCCAATCTGAAGGAATAGACTATGATGAAACCTATGCACCAATTGCAAGACTTGAAGCAATCAGACTACTACTTGCCTATGCTTGTTATCAAAATTTCAAACTATATCAAATGGACGTGAAAAGTGTTTTTCTAAATGGGTTTATCAAAGAAGAAGTCTTTGTAGAGCAACCTCTTGGGTTCGAAGAACTAAGAAAGCCAGACCATGTATACAGATTAAAGAAGGCACTTTATGGTCTGAAACAGGCACCTCGAGCATGGTATGATCGGTTGAGTAAGTTTTTACTAGACAATAAATTCAAGAAAGGTATGGTAGATACAACCTTGTTCATTAAGAAGGAAGGTAAAGATATACTGTTGGTACAGATTTATGTAGATGATATTATTTTTGGTTCATCTAATGAGCATTTGTGCAAGAACTTCTCAAAGTCTATGCAGGAAGAATTTGAAATGAGCATGATGGGAGAACTGACATTCTTTCTAGGACTTCAAGTCAATCAAACGAAAAGGGGTACTTTCATCAGTCAAGAGAAGTATGCCAAAGACCTGATTAGAAAATTTGGAATGGAGAATTGCAAGAAGACTGAAACTCCTATAGCAACATCCATCAAACTAGATCAGGATGAAAAGGGAAAGAAGGTTGATCAGAAAAATTACAAAAGCATGATCGGTTCTCTTCTCTATCTTACTGCATCTAGACCAGATATTCTATACAGTGTTTGTCTTTGTGCTAGATTTCAAGTAGATCCTAGAGAATCACATCTTTCTGCTGTTAAACGTATAATCAAGTATATAGCCACTTATCCACACCTGGGTTTATGGTATCCAAAAGAAACGGATTTTACTCTTCTTGGCTACTCAGATGCAAATTTAGCAGGTTGCAAAGTAGACAGAAAGAGCACTTCAGGAATATGCCAACTAATAGGGAAAATGCTGATTTCATGGTTTTCCAAAAAGCAAAATAATGTGGCTCTTTCAACAGCAGAAGCAGAATATATTGCACTTGGAAGTTGCTGTTCACAAATTCTGTGGATGAGACAGCAACTAAGAGACTATGGAAAGAAAGAATCCTGTACAGAAATAAGATGTGATAACACGAGCGCTATAAATCTCACCAAGAATTCGATTTTACACTCCAGGGCGAAGCACATTGAGATTAAACATCATTTTATTAGAGACCATGTGCAAAATGGAGATGTATATGTGGAATTCATTGATTCCAAGAATCAATTAGCAGATATCTTCACAAAGCCACTGGACAAAGGTACATTCGATTCAATATGTGGGAGATTAAATATTATTAATTCTTTTTTATAAATCTTATGAGAACAGGACAAAGTCTGATGGAAGAAATAGTCTGGATAGACTAATCTTCGAAGAAGATTGAAGATGGAAATAATGGTATTTTAGGATGGTATGTTATTTCCTTATTTAAATCTGGCAAATCTTTAGTAAGTTTTTGATCTGCATGATTGATTTGCATATTTTTGGCATATGTCTATGATGATTGAATATTCTTATTAAATTTAGAATAATTGCCATTTTAATTTGTTTTGGGCTGCAACTGTTCATTTGTTCTCTCAACGAAGGGTATAAAAACGTCTAAAAGTCGGGTCTTTTTCTCACAACTCTTCAGAACGTTTTGTATACAAACCCTAACACAGAAAAACGATTTCTAAATCAACTTCTTCAAAACCAACATTCTTCGAACATGGCCTCGAAATCCTCTGTATCTAGATCAAGATCTCCATCTCCAAGAAGAAGATCAAACAGAATTGCAGGGAGAGGAGGAAGAAGAGTCGACAGAGGGCAGACACATTTCGACCTCACACAGACTTCCGAAGATACTCAAGGACAATCTCCAAGAGTTTCTTCTCAAAATGACCCTGAGGAATCTCCTAAAACTCTCCGCCCACAATCTGAAGAAACGAATGTCTCACGAAGAGGTATGTCTGGTTTAACTCTACCGATACCCATTGAAAATCCTCATGTAGTACTGAGGACATATGAAAAATTAGTCCAAAGAAATGTGAGGGATGATGTTAAACTGTTCTTCTTAAGAGAAAAAGGGTATGCGAATGAACTCCGTCTCATTCAAGCAGTACAGACCACAGAATCACCATCTACTCGTTCAGAACGAGTAAGTGATAAAGGAAGAAGTAGAGACAATGTGAAGGAAGATGATGAGAACATATATAGAAATTTTGAAGTGAAAATGGGGATAGCTGCTGTAGCCAGAAACACAACTGGGAAATTATTTCGATCCAGAGAGCATAAGACTTTCTTTAACAGACTGATGGATCGAGGAATCATGAACCACAGAATTGTGGATTTTGATTATTTGGATGCTGCTGAAGTAAATCTGCGAGAATGCTTTGAAAAGTTGCAGATGGACCAATTTTGTACTGATTTTGCTGCTGTTTACCCTGAATTAACAGCATATTTTTACTCGAATTTGACATTTTTATCTCTAGACAGAATGCAGTTCAGTGTCAATGATAGGTTCTATGATGTTAGTTCAGACACTCTGGCTGACATTATAAAAGTTGAGAGAGAAGCATTCAGGCCAATAGACGTCTCTTATGAGACAGTGTGTAAGTTTCTTACAAAGTCTGTGAGAACCAGTATAACTTATCCTCTTCTAACTTCTGCAAGAACTATTCTACATAAGATCATTATCAGCTGCATTCGTCCAAAAGCCTCATCTAAGACTGATGTATCCAAGTTTGAGGCCAAACTGATGTGCGCTATTGAAAGGGGAGTACTGTTCTCACTGTCTCACACAATTATATTGCATATGTATTGGACAGCGTCTAAGGAAAAAGGACAGTTACCTTATGGAGCTTTAGTGACAAGGATCTTTGAACACCTAAAGATAGACATACCGAGGAGATTCAGCACTAAAACTCTTCCCACAATGGCCATTGACATGAAAATGATCAATAAGATGAGACTGAAAGATGTTGCAGAGACTTGGAGATGAAAAGAAAAGGAATTGGCTAGAGCAGAGACAGCAAAACGAAAAGGTAAGGAATTAGCTGCTGTTGAGCCAAGTTCAAAAAGGAGAAGACAACTCCTACTGGTAGATGAAGAAGATGAAGAAGAAAGCATCTCAGCAATTTTGGCGAATATGCGTCAAACTTCTCAGAGGATGTCAGATCCAGAAGAAGAAGAAACTGAATCAGAAGAAGACGCAGATGAAGAGGAAAAAGGAGATCAAGATGGGGAAAAAGAAGGGGAACAAGGTCAGAATGAAGCATCAACTCAGGGGGAGCATCCTACTGATAATATTAACATTCAAGTACCTGCAGCTTCATCTGGAAATGCTGATTATCGGAAAGTCATAGCACTGCTAACGGAGATCAGAAATCAGCAAGTAGCAATGGAAACCTCCTTCAATAACAGACTGGAGACTCTCGAGAAGACAGTTAATCAATGTATTGACAGGATTGAGAAGTCTGCATCAGATATGGAGGATTTCACCCTTGTTCGAACCCCAACCAAGAAAACATCTTAAAATCATTTTAGAAATTTTTTTGTTTTTGCCTAAACCTTTTTGAAGTTGACAAAAAGGGGGAGTAGATATGGCTGTGGTTATTGTGACTGTTGTGACTATTGTGACTTGGTTATTATGACTGTTGTGACTATTGTGACTGTTTTTTTATGATGCTTGGATGCAAGATGGTAGGTTCTATCAGTGTGTGAATGCATGATTGCTTGGTTTTATCTTAGTGTTGATGCATGATATTAATCATTGTGTTAATGAGTAATATGCTGATCACATAGTACTGGTAAAGTCTGAAACATGTTGCTACTGTATTGTCCATACAGGGTTGATATGAGCTATTTTTATGAGATGAGCAAGATAGTTGGAAGTAGGCTCTATCTAACCATATTTTGCAGGGACAATAAGCCATATGCATAAAAAGTTTTGTCACCATAAAAAAGGGGGAGATTGTTGAGAAAACTCCTGGTTTTGATGTTTACAAAACATTTTATGAGTTTATACAAATCTCTTGAAGGAAAAGAACTCAGAAAGACATAGGCTTTAAAGTCTGCTGGTAGCAGATGATAAAGCATGAGATGTCTTAAAGTCTGACCGTACCAGACGGAAAGACTCATCCAGACTGAGATTTAAGTCTGACCGTACCAGACTGAGATTTTAAGTCTGAATGTGCCAGACTGAAAATCTAGGCAGACTCAGAACTTCGAACTATCAGTGTCACGCCCCGACCCTCGAGCACGCGACGATCCCCTTTTTCTCTTTCGGTCATTCGAATGCGACGTCCCAGGACGCGTCGCCGACCATTATTTTTATTTTTCCATTAAACACATGCGAAAGCAATAAATAATCCCCGTACCATATGACAATCGGGATAGTCAAGAAAATCAATCAGAAAACACTATCAACAGTACAGCTTTATTTATCTAATGATTAACCCTATGAAGTTCACAAGTACAAGCCCTTACCACGGGCACCTCCCTATCGAACCAATGACACCAACAAGGTCAGGGTTAATCTACTTCTTCCAACCAAGGCCACGAATCGCAACATGCGCCGATTCTTCATCCAATGGACCTGAAAATGGTTATACAATAACCAGTGAGATAAAATCTCAGTAAGTTCGGGCGCTAATCCTCGGTTAGGGCACCAATCCACCTCAGGGGTACCTAACAGGCATGGCTCTCATAAAGACATCCAATCACAAACCATCTAATCACAAACCAACCACAAACAGTCTTACCTTGCAGTTGTATCTACCTTGCACGATAGTAACCACATGTGCCAAATATAGGGCAAACATATAATTGCATGATTATAATACAACAGATGCATTTCATGCATACCACAATTAAGCATGTTCTAATCATTACGATCCCTTGGGTTCCGGCACAACCCAAAGGTTGGCGGTCTACCGGATATAACCGGGCATTGCGTACCTGATAA
>CM026414.1:42573489-42628616 GCA_014858505.1 Corymbia citriodora subsp. variegata
GGAAATGAGGGAGAGAGGAGAGAGAAAAAGGAAGAGAGAGAGGGGCACGCACGTGGGAGAGAGAGAGGGATAAGACAAAAAGGAAAAACAACGGGGTCTCGGGTCCGAAATTAGGTGCGGCGATCCTACATCCTATGTCTACGAGAACCCGAAAAAATTGAAAAATAATGAGGCCAAAGTCCAATAATTAATTGCGACGTCCGAAAAGTCCAATATCCGAATTTGGATAGAAATCGTGGCCAAGTCAATCAATCGCAGCTCTAGCGTGTCTCATACTAACGGGTGGCTTTTTCAAGAATCGCGCGTCCGCGAAGTCTTTAATAGCCTTTCCCCTTCGGTTAGTAGCTCGTGAGTGATCAATTCAGAGCGAGACCGACTAGCAGTGCATTGATGACTACGCACTCATAAAATCCTCACGGGTCGGAAAATCCAGGACGTCACAATCAGACTTAAGATGAATCCACAAGATAAAATCACCAACGGTAGAGTATTTCACTTACCTTTTTCATATTGATTCTGTTATACTAATCTGATTGACAGGATCAATTAGTGGACAACTTCCAAAGAAGAATAGAGCACTTATGGAAGCCCAGATTCTGATTGTATGGGCGAACAGAATCTAAGGGGATCTGATCTACCCTCAACGGTCAAAAAGACTTGCCTTATAAAGTCTGTTCAAGAAAGGAAAGACAAAACTCTCAAGGAAAGAGCCAACGGTCGAGTGTGGCTTGGAGAGTATTTAAGGATAGGTTGAGACTTAGGGGGAGAGAAGATGAACATTATTCCAAAGCTGATTCCATTCTTCAATTGTTGTTCATAGTTCGTATTTGAGTGATCTTAGTGTATTACCAAAAGAGAGTGACTTAGTGAGACAGATCATCACCGAGTACAAACACTCGAGAGTGTATAATCACCATTGATCATATAGTGAAATACAGCCGATTGGCTGGTCGCCCGGAGAGTGGACGTAGGCTTGTCTAAAGCCGAACCACTATAAACAGTGTTTGCAATTTTCTCTAACTCTCTCTACTTGATTTTAGTTTGTTGATTGATCACGTTACATATATTTGAGCGAAAAATCTCTCTACACCTATTCACCCCCCCTCTAGGTGTTTATACTAGTTCTAACACTCTCGAGCTCGTGGCAACCCCATTTCACTTGAGATCTAACTGTACGACGTCCCAGGTACTGTCATCGACCAATTCATTTTATCTTGTAATTAAGCACATGCAGAAACGAACAACTCCCAAACCAAACAACAGGGATAGCAATAACAACAGCAGAGGAAAGACAAACAGTATTTTATATATCTGAAGGTTAGCCGGCACACCAGCAAATACATACACGCCTTACTACATGCGACAATCTAAGGCCTACTCAAAAAGGGATCGGCCTAGCTAACCTAACCCTGTACAAGTGGGGGAAGGCTCGTCAAAAAGGAAATAGGCTACAGCTGCCTACTCACGGGCCTCAGAGGGATCACTCTCTTCGATCCTCGGGTACTGCATCATCTATGGCCTGAAAAGGTTAACCACGACGGGTTGAGATAAACTCAGTAAGTTAAAGTCCTAAGCCCCGGTTAGGAAATTCGCTCACCTCAGGAGTTTAACATACAACCTAATTCAGCAGTCAGTACAATGCAGAAAGAAACAAAAGCATAGGACAGTTCAATAAGTAGACACAACCACAGGCGATCCTACCTGACCTTGGCATACATGACCTGCAAAAACTGTCATTTAACTCATCACGACATTAAGAGCATGCGAATAATCAGAGCATCTCACACAGCTTTCTTATGTCTCACACTCACACATACTCCGGTTATTACGCCCCTCCTAGGCCAACGGTACAACCTTATGGTTGGCGGTTCTTGGCTAAACCAGCTTTGTTCTCTTTACCTCGAGGCACGGCGACGTTAAGGGCTCACTCCCAAGACCGCATTCCCGAAGGAGCATAGGACTCGCCCACTACCGTAGCCTCGCAACTGACAGAGGCCCGGGACCCGCCCCCATACCGCAGTCCCACATAGAACCCCTCCCTGTCAGGCATCCGACTGAAGTCAGGCAACCCACTGGCCACGGCACAACCCCATAGGGATTGGCGGTCTTCCGGCAATGCCGGGTTCTCTCATTTAATTTGATCATACAACACATTATTAAGCAATCCATTTATATCATTGCTCTGTTGTGAATGCAACATTGCTCATGCTCATGCGACATGCCATTTTAGATAACCCATGTAATATGTCATGCGGTATCACTTCACAATTCCAAAATTTCAAATTCAACCAATCAATAATCACGTACATTCCCTAATTCTCGGAAATAACTCAATAAATCAAATACTTTCACTTCCACTCGGTCTTCGATCATGCATTTCATCATTATTCGCGCATATAATTAACAATCGGCACTTCAAGAAAGCATAACAACCAAGAACACGTCAATTTGAAACCAAAATTGGCTTCTGTATGAACAGCGTGAATAGTGATCGTGAACAGTAATCGTGAACAGTCATTTGTAAACAATAAATTCGTCCGAAATTAAGTAAATAAATAAAAATAAATAAAATTAACCATGGTTAACAAATTAACTCAACCCTAGTTAATCTAACCTAACCATGATTAATTTCTAACATTGGTTACTTTTAAAACTAACCATAGTTACTTTAATTAATTAACCTAGGTTACTTTAAGATTAACTATGGTCAATTAACTAACCCTAGTCAGACTTAATTAACTAAGCCACCATTAACAAACTAACCCGTAATTAACCAAGCACAAAAATTAAACTTATTAACCCATAAGCAAGATTAACCCCTAAACAAGGATTAGGAAGTTAACTTACTTGGATCGGAAATCCGGCGACACCGGCGCGTAGAGAGGAACGAGGGCTACGAGGGGTAAGCTCGGGGATGAGAACGGATGACAAACGATGGCCGAAGCGGGCCAAAAACACTGCTGGTTACTGTTCACGCGGAACTGACCAGCAGTGCAGAAAAGGCCGAAATGGGCGGCAAACGGCGACCAGGGTGACCGGGGGTGCGCGGCTGACTTCCTAACTCCCAGGACTACACTTTGGGTGGTTGTGGCGGCTCCGATGATGGCAACAAGGCTGTTTTTGGGCTGGAAAACAGCAAGGACAGCAAGAAACAGCAAAAATGGAAGAGAAAAGGAAGAGAAAAAGGGAGAGAGAGTGAGGGCTGGCTGTTGCACGAATTTTGGGGGAGAAAGAGGAGAGAGAAGGGGCTGCTGAAGACTTGGATAAGGGCCAAGGCAAGTGGGCAAGCCACTTGTTGAAGAACCAATCAAAACAAAGCAAAAACTAGCATAAACTAAGCCCACTTGGGCACAAAAGCAAAAGGCCAAAGAGAGAAGCCCATGGGCTGGAAATGGAGGGGAACATGGGCCAACTTGGGCCCCTCTTGGGCTGGGCTGAATGGGTGCAAGGCCCATTGGGCCACTGGTCTTGGGCCGCCCACCCGCGGGCCCGAAACCCGGTCCAATTCTTCCTTTTTCTGACGCTTCCGTGTCCAACGGAAAATCCCAAAATAAATGAGGCGATGTCCAAGTATTTAATCCTGATATCACTGAGAAATCGATTCCCAAAATCGGATTAAATTCGGGCTAAAATGAGTCAATTTTCAGGATGTTACATATCTATATTTAATAAATAGAGTCAAAGACAAGGAGAAGAATTTTGATGGTATTTGCAATCTTACCGCGTTGCTTGATAGATCATTGAATACATCACCATACTGCCATAGTCTACTTCGTCTTCCAGGATTATCCTGACATTCTTGGTTTACAATTTCCATGCCCATAAATTGAATCAGGTCATGCATTTCTATTTCAAAACCAATTCTTATCAAGGACCTCTCAATGAGAATTTCTAATCCAATTGCTACCTCAAGTTCGCAACTATTAAGAACTTTCTTTACGTACTCACTATCCCTCCCCTTAAAAAAGCAAGCAATGTCGAGAAAAATCTCTTTCTCATTTTCCTCTAATCCATCATAACTTATTTTGAGCACATCATTTATTTTACTATTAGGAACTCTAGAAAGTTTCTTCAGTGTACTTTCCCATTCATGTTCTCTTCTACCACGTAAGAAGGAACCCAACACCTCAAGTGCTGAAGGAAGGCCTTTAGCAAGATTCAGAACACTTTTCACTAGATCTTTCTTGATTTTTAATTTTGGCTATGTTGGAAAAGCATGCTTAATTAGAAGCTCATGGGCTTCACTATGATTCAGTGCTTGAACTTCATAGACATGATCTTGATCAATCCCATGACCAGTTAACATATGTTTATCTCTTGTAGTAATGATGATTCTACTCCTATTACCAAACCATTTGCCTTCTCCTACTAAAGCATTTAACTGGCACAAGTCATCCACATCATCAAGGATGAGGAGAACCTTTTTGTGACAAAGTCTATGCCGTATTAGATTAATACCTCTATCGACATTGAACACTTCTAATCTTTGTTGCAATAATAAAATTTCAGACAATAATTTTTCTTGCAACAGAACTAAACCCTTGGAATCTTTTGAATCTTCACGAACATTTAGCAGAAGACACGAAGCCTTGAATTGTCTAAAAATAGCATTGTAAAGAGCTTTTGCTAAAGTTGTCTTTCCTATGCCTCCCTGTCTCCATAATCCCACCATGACAACATCATCATTAGACTTGAGGTTTAACATCGATTTCAGCTGCTCCACTCGGGAATCTATGCCAATCGGATGCTTAGCAACATGCAAAGGTGTTCGGTCTAGGTGAGTGGAGATTTCCTTCACAATTCTTTGTATAAACTCCGACTCATCTCTAACAAAAAAAATAAAATTTGTAGCATGATTTTAGCAATTTGAATAAGCAAATCATAAGCAATCATCAACCAAATTTTCACATAATCATAACAAAACCAAAATGTATTCCCACTCAGTCGAATTAGAACTTCAAAAGATCCACACCAATTAAAAACAAGTTCAAGGTTCAGCTTTTTAGTTATCCAAGTGATTCTTGTCCTTTATATTTATACACGATAATTTGCTTGTTTTTCTTTTTGACTGTTATATATGATTTATTTAATTGTTTGATCAAGCTTTTTAGGACTTTGAACAATGTAAAAATTTTGAAACTATTAAATACCCCGAAGCAAGATGTCATTGTCTTATACGGCTTATGCACACTAATTATCATGTATCAAGCATCGCCAACTTTCTTATTCCTTTCAAAGAAATGGTGTAAGTGCAATAACACTACTTAACATTTTATCCATGGGTTGATCAAGTTTAATATTTTATACTTACAATCAGGTGTGTGTTGACTCATTTATTTTTTTATTTACAAACCGTCTTTCTACTCATTTGTACATATTAGTTTTTTTATGCAAAATATGAACTCCACTCAACTTACCCATCATTCAAATGCCATCCGGACAAGCTACCGGCATCCAAAAGAGTTTTCTTCCATCTCTTCACTTTCTCCGAATCCTTCGCAAATTTGGACTCATGCTTAGCCAGAGCTATCTGATAACTCTCTCTACCCCCTCTCACTTCTCTTGGGTCCACTTTTTAAAACACTGGAAGAACAGTAAGGTTATTTTGCTCCTTGCACTCCATCATCTTCGCCATTGTCGCGACCTAAATTTTTTGGAAAATAATAGGTTTAGGGGTATTGTTTTAATCAACTCGGGCTCTCCCAAGCCCATACCCCACGCGACGTTGGGATATTAAAATTTTTCAAATAGGGAGTCGCCACTAGTCTATTAAGGTCAACTAGGAACCAAGCGAGACATGGGAGCGTGTCTCACTATTTACGCAACCAGAGAGTCTACGGTCGGGGACTTGATTACGTTAGTCGCACGACTAACGCCCTTTCGGTACCTAACTTAATCGTGTGTTAATGAGATCTCGACAGTGCATTCGAGGAAACTAAGGTTTGTCCCAACCGTTCTAAGATAAGGAAATAGTATCCAAAATATCATTGCAAAAACAAGGTGCAGGAATATCCTAATATCGTAAGGCAAGGAAAGCCTATTGTAGAGCCCTAAAAGCTTATTCAATTTTGGTCTTTTTTCTTTTTAAGGGTTTTCTAATTAATTTTTTTTTTTTTTGCAATTTTTTTCTGATTTTCTGAATTTTTATGAAATTTTATATTTTTTTATATTTTTTATATTTTCGAATTTTCCGAAATTAAAGAAAACAAAATTTCAAGATTTCTTTTATATTTTCTGGCTTTTCTGAAAATTTAAGAAAAACATTTATTAATGTTTTTGGGATATTCTAATTTTTTCTTTTTTTTGGAATTTTTTTTGAATATTCGAAAAAAGAAAGAAAAATAAAATAAAAATAAAATTTTAAAACCTTTCTGAAAATTAAAGAAAAACACTTTTTTAATTTTTGAGGATTTTCGAAAAAAATTTTAAGATTTTTTAAATTTCTGAATTTTTTTTTGAATTTTGAATTTTTTTATTAAAAAAATGATTTGGACCGGGTCGGGTGACCCGACCCTACTAAACCGACCCGGATCCTATTGGTCTGGGTTGGGCTAGTGACCGAGCTGGCCGAATGGCCCGGTTGAAAATTCTTTTACAATGGCCCATTAACAAAATAAATTAAAATAGCTCATTTATTTCTATTTTCTAGCCCAGCTAAAAGAACTCAGCCCGTGACAAATTCGACCCAATCGAAGCGGGCCCGCAGCGAAGCCCATCTCCTTGGCCCCATCCTATTTTTGGCCTTTTTGTTTTTTTTTCCTTTTTTTTTGTTTTTCTTTAATCTTCTCTTTTTTTTTATTTATTTTTTTGGTAAAGGTAAGTATACTTTTTTTTTTTTTTTTTTATAATTTTGGTCTTCTTCCCTGCAAGTTTCTTCCTCCTGCTCCTGCGTGCACGCCCGACGTCCCCTTCATGCACGAAGACCCTGCAACTCCGTTCTGCCAAGCCGACGCCGATGTCGACGCCGACGCCGACGCCGACGCCGATGCCAACGCCACCGTGAGTCCTCACCGGGTCTTGGGGTCGTCACTAGGCCGTTGTCTGGCGTCGGTCGTTCGGTCCGACCGACGCCGAGCACCGCCGACGTCGACGCCGACGCCGATGCCAACGCCACCGCGAGTCCTCACCGGGTCTTGGGGTCGTCACTAGGCCGTTGTCTGGCGTCGGTCGTTCGGTCCGACCGACGCCGAGCACCGCCGGCCCGTAGCCGGCCGGTGCTTCCGAAGGTCGCCGGAGAAGGCGATGAACCAAGACACTAAGGACACCCTCAGCCAAACTAAACCGAACCTTCGCTGACCGGTCGAACATCCGCTACTGGGACATCCTCACGAGGTCAGAACGACAATGGTGATTCGGTTTCTACTGGATGAATTGAAATCGGCGCCGGACCTCGCTCTGGCATTTCGACGAATGGTTAACGGGCGCTACGAAACTTGAAGGTTTCCGGCTCAATCGAGCCTTGAACATGCTTTGGGGGGGTTCAAACATGACATACAAGGAACGTGGGAACAAAATGCAAGGGCGGCGAGGGTCGAAGCTTGCGCGAGCCAGATGGCCGCGAGCTCCGGCCCGGTGCACCTAAAAACGGAGCAAGGATGGAGCTAGACCTACCTGGTCAACTCAAGAACGTCGCCGGGAAGGTCGTTGGGCAGGCCCGTGCGTGTTTGAGCCGCTCTCAGTCGCTCGTATCGCTTTAGTCACCGGGTTCGCCTTCTCTCTCTCGGATCTCCGTCTTCTCTTTGTTTCCGGTTTTCTCTCTTTCGAACACTCTCGGCTGAGCAAGAAAACCCTGGCTTCTTTTTTTCTTTTTGTCTGAGTTACTCCTTCGTCCCTCGAGCTCCCCCCGGAGTCCTCCCAGATCTCCTTTTTTTTTTAACCCACTCGGCTCTCTCTTGCCCCCCTCCTCTTTCTGTTCTGTCCCGCACCGCCCTTATCCCTGGCAACACGCTGTTGCCATCTGACCTCCCTCTTCTGCCCATGCTGCCACTTGCTCCTGCTGACTTGCTGCTGCTACCAGCCTGTTGTTCCCACACACGAGAGAAGGAAGGGAGAAGAAGACAAATGGCCGGGCTGGGCCGGGGAAGGAAAAAAAGAAAAAGTGGGCCGAGCCCACGCGGGGAAGGGAAAGAAGAAGAGAAGGGGCTAGGCAGGCCCAGCCCTGGCCTGGACCCATTTTTTTAATTTTTTTTAATTAATTTTTTTTAATTTTTTTAATTTTTTTAATTTAATTAATTTTTTTAATTTTTTTTTAGAAATTAATATGTATTTATACAAGCAAAGTAAATTGGCATTTAAGACAAAATAAACAAAATTTCGGGTGTCAACAGCTGCCCCTCTTTGAAAGGGAGCTCGAAGAGGTTCGTTTCAAAGACTAGGTGACACCCGACTTTTGCCGACGAGCAATGAAGGTGTAAATTTATTCCATTCATTTTTCTCTCTTTTTTGTTTTGCTTTGTTTTGCTTTGTTTTGTTTTGTTTTGTTTTGTTTTGTTTTGTTGTTTTTTGTTTGTTTTTTTTAATTGAGATCTCGGCTCGTGTGAACGAGTTTTGACCAAGTTAGTGAAGTCTTACCATGTAAGAACGAGCTTCGACTAGGTTAGTGGAGTCTTACCGTGTAACAATGGACTTCGACTTGAAGGGAGGTCTTACCGTGTAACAACGGGCTTCGACCGAGTTAGTAAAGTCTTACCGTGTAATAACGGGCTTCAACTTGAAGGGAGGTCTTACCGTGTAACAATAGGCTTCGACCGAGTTAGTAAAGTCTTACCGTGTAATAACGGGCTTCAACTTAAAGGGAGGTCTTATCGTGTAATAACGGGCTTCGACCAAGATGGCAAAGTCTTACCGTGTAATAACGGGCTTCGACTTGAATGGCAAAGTCTTACCGTGTAATAACGGGCTTCGACTTGAAGGGAGGTCTTACCGTGTAATAATGGGCTTCGACCGAGATGGCAAAGTCTTACCGTGTAATAACGGGCTTCGACTTGAAGGGAGGTCTTACCGTGTAATAACGGGCTTCGACCGAGATGGCAAAGTCTTATCGTGTAATAACGGACTTCGACTTGAAAGGAGGTCTTACCATATAATAACGGGCTTCGACCGAAAATGCATGGTTTAAGGAGGACCCATGAACCTTTTGGAAATTGCATGGTTTTAGGTTGACCATGAACCATGTGGTTTAAGGATAAGCCCACGAACCATGTGGTTTAAGGATAGACCACTAACCCTTTTGGAAATCGCATAGTTTCAGGTTGACCATGAACCCTCGAAATTGCATGGTTTTACTGAGTGAACCTATCAAATTCAACTTGAGCAAATGTCATTAAAGACAATATCAGAAACATGCATTGGTAATATTGTAGCATTAATTGCACAGGCAAATCAGGCCAAGTCCAATCACAATGAAAACATTTGATGTCTTTTGGTATCATGTACCACAAAATTGTCATCAAGCTTGGAAGGCATCATTAATCATCAAATTCCTTTAGGAGGAAAATCATACTAGAACAATCCTACTCATAAAAGTGGTTTATTAAGCATGCCAAGCAAGAATTCTTAGTTAGAAAGGGCTTATCACATGCTCTCAAGAAGGGGCTATCTGATCCCATCAATTCATGTGGGAAGTGATTTGATCAATCAATTTACCTCGCATTTCCAATGTTGAAGGATTTGAGAATCATTCGCAATAAGTACATCTTGACCAATCTAAAAGGTCTTTTGAAGAGACCGTAATGCAGGTTTGGTCATGGCTTTAGCAATGGATATGCATCATTGGTCATGAAATGAAACAATTATATATCAACATCTTTGCAGGGTTTACAAATCAAGTAACCTCAAGATGAGATAAGACAACTTTGCCCCCACTTCTTCGAGCAGTAGCTTCTTTGGAGAGTTCTTATTTCCACTTGAATCATCCCAATCTGAAGAGACTTCGAGAAGGGTTGTAATGTTGGTTTGGTTAAGGCTTGAAAGGCTCAGAATTTTTAACAAAAAAGGGTTTGAAAGTTTGTGATTATCATGACATCAGCATCACATCACTCAATCTTTTCGAAAGCACTTGACTTTTTGAAACCTGATTCGTCTCGAAAGTCCTTTGACTAATCAAACAAGAGCTTTGCCCTTCTCAATTTTTTTTGCATCTGCAATGATTTTTTTTTTCAATGCAAGCATTTTGAATTTGACATTTTTTTTCACATAGGAGTTTTTTTTTTTTTGCCCCCTGATGCAAATCTTTCTCCTTTTTTTTTCTCTCTTTTTTTTCATGGGCATTGACCTTGCGTTTACCAGGCGCATTGCTTTTTCATGCTTCTTAATTTTCATTGGACTTTTGCTCTTTTGAACTTTTTGAGCTTTTAGGACTTTCGAGATGCTTTCCGCCTTTTTACGTAAATGCCAATGGCCTTGGTCAATCATGTGCATTGCCCCAATATGGGAAGATAATCACCACTTGGGTTTCAGAAATGAACACTTAGGCTCAACTTGGTTTAAGCAAAGGGTATCAGTGTTTGGGTAGAGAAATGAATGCTCCTCTTCACCTTGGGATGTTTCAAGCTTTCACAAGAATTCACCTGAAGTCACCGCAAAAAGATTAATGTAAGTGAAAGCAAAAAAGTCTTTCTTATCTTTTCACCACATAATGTCAACCAAAACCTCCAAATTTGTCCCATTGTGGGGTGGCTCTTGACAGGGGTATTTTTGATTTCTTCATATTTAAAGGTTCAAAGGGGCTAACTATGGTCACCTGTGGTGTGTAAGATAGAGAAGAGAAATGCCTCTTTTCATTTTGGTCCATATACAAGTTGCGAATGACTCATTCGTCCTTAAACGACATATGTTTCCTTTTTTCGCTCAGCTCTCACAGTGTTTAAAGGATGTGTTTGGGAATGGATTGCCTTTCATCATCCTAAACATTTCCCGCTTGGCATGATTAAACATCTCAATTTCATTTAGTCAAGATCATCTGAGTAGATGAATCCCCATGAGAAATTTTGATTCAAAATGAATGATCCACCAAGCAGACATACAATTTTGAGATCCAAAACAATGCTCAGAAACTTTGTGAAAAGTTCGTTTTCTCAATTCTTATCTTCTCTTTCTTTTTTCTTTTTACTTGCTCACAGTAAAATGCTGAATTTTTTTTTTATGAAAATTCTCGATTTTTTTCTTTCTTTTGATTTTGAGAAGAAGGGTACTTACCTGCAACGGGGCAACGTAGTAACCCTGTAAAGAATACGAAAGAAAGTGTTAGTGCCAGAATCTTCAAGGATTGAAAATTGAAAACGATACATTATTACCCTTCACTCGCATTTATCACTCAAGTGCCAACATCATCCTCTTGGATATTTGGCAACCCCAAATTGCCCTTCACTTGCATTTTTCTTGCGTTTGATGTTTCCCTATCAAATGAAAAGGGGATCATGTTAGAGACAATATCAAAATGGGCAATTGGAATCGATACAATTTACCCTTCACGTGTTTCTATTCTTTGGGTATGAGCATTCATGTTTTCACATTGAGGGCATTGTTTCTTGGATGCTTTGCCTCATTCATTGCCTGTAAAGAAAATGATTAGGCATGTTATTTCCACACTCAGTTGGAAATCATTTAGGAACGAAATACATCCTTTATGCCAAAACGAACGATTAGGCTGTAACATGCTTCTTTGGTGAAAGGCACTGCTCCCACGATCAATGCGCACATTTTCCTACAAAAGATGGGACATGTTATTTGCATTCTAACATTGAATCAGATTAATTTAAGAATAATACACCCTTTTTAGCGTCGAATTGATTGACTCCATTTCATCATGCTTCACGAGTGTGATTTACTATGCTTTAAATGACTTGTGTCGGTGATCGCCCTGTGATAAAAGAAGATGAATCGTGTTATCTCTCTACTTAATTGAGCTCAATTCGGGAGCGATACATCCTTTTGTGATGAATTTTGCCCCAACACGCGTCATTGGTAAGGAAGGAGAGACGTTGCTCCAGAGTCAAATGTCGAAGTTGAACTCTCATTTTTGAATTCCAAGATCAAGACCCGTGGGAGTATTTGCTTGTGATTATCCTGGATTATCCTTCTCGAAATTCTCGACAAAGGACGAACACGTGAGAGGAGCAAAATGCTTTGACTTTCAGAAACTCATGGAAATTCAATAGAATATACTAACTTCCGAATTGCCTGCAGGGCCAAAGGATGTTTATAAATTTGAATTTCTTTATCCAAAAAAAATGAGTCACTTGGGTTTATGATTAACTTGGAATTAAAAACATCATCCATAAAAATCGCAAGCTGCAGTGGTGGTGGGTTCGGTCGAAACCAGAACCGAGCAAGGGGGAAAGAGAGAGAAGTGACTGATGGAGAGGGGGGAAGGGCACAAAAATAAAAGTTGCAAAAAGTTGGTTTTCGCCTTTTTTTTTTCTTTTTTTTATTTATGCGGCCACTGCCGCTTTCGGGATTCGAACTCCTGATCGGACCAGGCGGATTCCTCCCCGGATACCACTCGGCTAAAGGTGCCGACGGTGTCCAGAGTTGCACTCTTTTTCTATTTAAGGCCAAAATCCTTGTTTCCCCCTGGAACGATCACAACTTTACCATCCTAGAGTATCATCTTGTGGGTCAACCTACTAAAGTAGTTAAGAGAAGAGATAAAATCATACGCGAGTTCTTCCATAAACTCATTTTTTGACGCGTTTTGAAGCTAAAAGCATAAAAGCTTGACCTTGAAAGTTCATTTGAAATGCTTCAATTTTTCTTTTCTTTTTTTATTTGGTTTTTGGAATTGGATTTTATGACTAAAAATGTGTGTTTCATGATTTTGAAATGTGTCAGTTGGGCCTACAATCAAAACCTAAGATGGAAAACATTGTTGTTAATAATAATGCAAACAATGATAAAATACAAGAAAACCATGTGTCGATGAGTGTAAAAATCAATTCTCGTTCGAGTTCAAAGTCCACTTATTTGCATGGTCCAGCAGATGTCAGAGAGTAAATGTTACTTACACCCTGCAAGAATGAAATAATGTCAGTATATGAATGAGAAAATGATCTTTCAATTATGTCGCCTTTTACAATGAAATCAAGGCGATGGCACATGCCCCATGGTCCTTATTGCGGGATTTTGGTATTTTGCCGAGATTTCATCATAAGAGGAGACATAATTAAAAGATCGATTTGCGGTTGTCAATCGAATGTCCACTCTATTCTCAAAAGTTTCATATACAAAATGTGGCATTAATTTTGAAAGATTGATCTGTGCTTTCACTGTCGCCAAAATGAGGTGATTTTTATTTTAAGAAATCTATACACAAAATATGATTTGAATTTTCAATCTCAAAATGTGAGAGGGAAAAATTTGGTTAAAAGTGTGATTTCAATTTTTTTTTTTTGTATCCCAAAACATAATCATGAATTGGAAGAACTTTTTAGCAAGATGTGATTTTAAGCCCATGATTGGAAACTTTGACAAAATCATCCGTTGTGCAGGGCCAAATTAATGGTTTTACACTGAATGTTTGCTTATGAAGAGTAATTGCTAATTTTCCCAATTAGAAGCCTACACTGAGGGTATTCGATTGATCTCCGCGAATTTCAAAAATGAAAGTTTCAATAAAAAATGAACAAGTAAAGGGAGAAATCATTCTTACCAATGATGATGACCTTTTTCTTCTTCTTTTTTTTCAATCACATAGACATACGCATGAGATGTGGGTCAATTTCTACTCTAGACGGCTCAAATGAAGCCACAGGATTACCGGACTGAACCGACATGATCGCGATTGGGTCGGGGTTCCCATGACTCCGGCTTTGTCAAAGAGTCGACCCACGCTACGCGTTTGCAAGCCGGGGTGGAAGCTCTCGACGTCAGAAGAATTTCGGAATTGAGATGGGCGACTCGTACTACATGGTGGTAGTCGAAGTGGCATTCATCTCAACACCATCCTAAGTGATCCTATGCGACCCAGGTCCGGCGGCAGGTTGTGTGTGCTAAAGTGTAGTGCCATGTAAGGAAGACATGCACAACAGTTTATATAGCAAACAACACTTCAAAAATTTTAACCATACAATCATTCACCCCCATTCACCAACCTACAAAATAAAGTGTTAGCGAAAACTCCACCCCTTATTACTCCAATCTTGCACCAACATTTAACACGAGATTGGTGGACTTACTCACATTCTCGAATGCACTGCCAAAAAAACACATTAGATAACACACAATCAAGCTAATTAGGCCTAAGTCCTCTAAGGTTTAGAACCAGTCCCAAGTGGAGTCGCCAAGCTGTCGCGACCTAAATTTTTTGGAAAATAATAGGTTTAGGGGTATTGATAATCTCGGGCCAACAGACCTTTAATCAACTCGGGCTCTCCCAAGCCCATACCCCGCGCGATGTTGGGATATTAAAATTTTTCAAATAGGGAGTCGCCACTAGTCTATTGAGGTCAACTAGGAACCAAGCGAGACATGGGAGCGTGTCTCACTATTTACGCAACCAGAGAGTCTAGGGTCAGGGACTTGATTACGTTAGTCGCACGACTAACGCCCTTTCGGTACCTAACTTAATCGTGTGTTAATGAGATCTCGACAGTGCATTCGAGGAAACTAAGGTCTATCCCAACCGTTCTAAGATAAGGAAATAGTATCTAAAATATCATTGCAAAAACAAGGTGCAGGAATATCCTAATATCGTAAGGCAAGGAAAGCCTATTGTAGAGCCCTAAAAGCTTATTCAATTTTGGTCCTTTTTCTTTTTAAGGGTTTCCTAATTAATTTATTTTTTTTTTCAATTTTTTCTGATTTTCTGAATTTTTATGCAATTTTATATTTTTTTATATTTTTTATATTTTCGAATTTTCCGAAATTAAAGAAAACAAAATTTCTATTTTTTCTGGCTTTTCTGAAAATTTAAGAAAAACATTTATTAATGTTTTTGGGATTTTCTAATTTTTCTTTTTTTTGGAATTTTTTTTTGAATATTCCAAAAAAGAAAGAAAAATAAAATAAAATAAAAATAAAAATAAAATTTTAAAACCTTTCTGAAAATTAAAGAAAAACAATTTTTTAATTTTTGAGGATTTTCGAAAATTTTTTTAAGATTTTTTAAATTTCTGAATTTTTTTTTAATTTTGAATTTTTTTATTAAAAAAATTATTCGGACCGGGTCGGGTGACCCGACCCTACTAAACCGACCCGGATCCTATTGGTCCGGGCTGGGCTAGTGACCGGGCTGGCCGAACGGCCCGGTCGAAAATTCTTTTACAATGGCCCATTAACAAAATAAATTAAAAAAGCCCATTTATTTCTATTTTCTAGCCCAGCTAAAAGAACCCGGCCCGTGACAAATTCGACCCAATCGAAGCGGGCCTACAGCGAAGCCCATCTCCTTGGCCCCATCCTATTTTTGGCCTTTTTGTTTTTTTTTCCTTTTTTTTTTGTTTTTCTTTAATCTTCTCTTCTTTTTTAATTTTGGTCTTCTTCCTTGCAAGTTTCTTCCTCCTGCTCCTGCGTGCACGCCCGACGTCCCCTTCATGCACGAAGACCCTGCAACTCCGTTCCGCCGAGCCGACACCGACGCCGACGCCGACGCCACCGCAAGTCCTCACCGGGTCTTGGGGTCGTCACTAGGCCGTCGTCTGGCGTCGGTCGGTCGGTCCGACCGACGCCGAGCGCCGCCGGCTCGTAGCCGGCCGGTGCTTCCGGAGGTCGCCGGAGAAGGCGATGAACCAAGACACTAAGGACACCCTCAGCCAAACTAAGCCGAACCTTCGCTGACCGGTTGAACATCCGCTACTGGGACATCCTCACGAGGTCAGACCGGCAATGGTGATTCGGTTTCTACTGGATGAATTGAAATCGGCGCCGGACCTCGCTCAGGCATTTCGTCGAACGGTTAACGGGCGCTACGAAACTCGAAGGTTTTCGGCTCAATCGAGCCTTGAACATGCTTTGGGGGGGTTCAAACATGACATACAAGGAACGTGGGAACAAAATGCAAGGGCGGCGAGGGCCGAAGCTTGCGCGAGCCGGATGGCCGCGAGCTCCGGCCTGGTGCACCTAAAAACGGAGCAAGGATGGAGCTAGACCTACCTGGTCAACTCAAGAATGTCGCCGGGAAGGTCGTCGGGCAGGCCCGTGCGTGTCTGAGCCGCTCTCAGTCGCTCGTATCGCTTTGGTCGCCGGGTTCGCCTTCTCTCTCTCGAATCTCCGTCTTCTCTTTGTTTCCGGTTTTCTCTCTTTCGAACACTCTCGGCTGAGCAAGAAAACCCCGGCTCCTTTTTTTCTTTTTGTTTGAGTTACTCCTTCGTCCCTCGAGCTCCCCCCGGAGTCCTCCCAGATCTCCTTTTTTTTTTAACCCACTCGGCTCTCTCTTGCCCCCCTCCTCTTTCTGTTCTGTCCCGCACCGCCCTTATCCCTGGCAACACGCTATTGCCATCTGACCTCCCTCTTTTACCCATGCTGCCACTTGCTCCTGCTGACTTGCTGCTGCTGCCAGCCTGTTGTTCCCACACACAAGAGAAGGAAGGGAGAAGAAGACAAATGGCCGGGCTGGGCCGGGGAAGGAAAAAAAGAAAAAGTGGGCCAAGCCCACGCGGGGAAGGGAAAGAAGAAGAGAAGGGGCTAGGCAGGCCCAGCCCTGGCCTGGACCCATTTTTTTAATTTTGTTTAATTTTGTTTAATTTTTTTAATTTAATTAATTTTTTAATTTTTTTTTAGAAATTAATATGTATTTATACAAGCAAAGTAAATTGGCATTTAAGACAAAATAAACAAAATTTCGAGTGTCAACAGCCATCTCTTCTAAGCACCACATTGAGGAAGCGTAATCTTCTGAGAAAACGATGATTGCAATGCATGATTCTTCTATGGCCTTCATTAGCATCGATATTTGTTCTCCCTTTCTCAATTCGTCGCTATCAACAAAAGTGTAAATTCCGATTCGGTGTAAAGCTTGGTAGAGATGATAGCTGAAGTTGTTACGCAGGTCTGTGCCTCTAAAACTCAAGAAGACATCATAAATCTTTTTGGATTTTGATGAAGAAGCCATTGGATGATGGAGTTTAACAATTGGCAATGACTAGTAGCTAAAAATTTGAAACCCTGTTTTCAAGTAGGTGATTCACCACTTGATCTTCTTGTTGATCTATTCTTATACTAGAGGACTAAGATGCTTACTTCTTTTTTGGGTATGGAAAACAAAGAATAATAGCATAACTTCGGAAAATGAAAACCGCGTACGACCACATGACACAAGCTTCTTTGTGGCCGACAAAAGTAGGGATTAGTATTCGATCACAAACCGACAAACAAAACTAGGGTGGTGGATTCTCATGATCCCCCAACTTTGGTCATAGGCTCACTCATTAAAACAACTTTGGCGGTCTTCCTTGAAATTTCATCCCCCAACCTCTGAGAAGTTGTTTTGTTATATAATAAATTACCACATGATTACTCAAAAGATATATAATTTCACACACAATTAAGTGTACCAGCAAAAAGAAAGAAAGATTTGATCTGTTACTAATAGTAGAACTTTGGAAAAACATGATGCTCAAGTATGGACAGATGTCATAGGTGTGAATAGATGGACTTTTTTTCACCACTACATAATTCCAATTCTCTGATTGACACAAGCTTCTTTGTGGCCGACAAAAGTAGTGGAGAAACAACTTTAAGGAATGGATTCTTATGATCTGGTCATAGGCTCACCAATCAAGAAAAACTTTGCTGTCTTCCACGAATTGGCATCCCCAACCTTTGAGTGGTTCTTCTTTACTAAGTAATAATTCAATACGTGAACTCTCCATGGACATATAATACATATGACATTGGAATCTAAGTAAGTCCTTAAACTATTTCGTTTAAAATCTATGACGTAAAATACAGGAGTATTTCCACTTTGTTAAGGAAGAAAAATATTAAACTTGAAATGAGAGATGTGAGATGTGCGGGCACCGGCACATTAAAATAAAAAATGCAGCTAAATTGGGCACTCTTATTGGAGAGACTACTACTGGCGGCCCTCGTAGGTGGAAATACCCTTTGGAGGAGGACACTTTCAATACTTTTCAATAGTCAGATAATCACAACATTCCCACCAAATATCAAGAGTCCGTTTTTCATAGTTTGTTCCTCTAACATATAAATTTTTACTTAGAAAATTTTCATTCATTTTATGAGAAAACTAAGAATCGAGTTCATCAATAGTGGTGTGATTGGATTCATAAACAAAAACATTTGCTTAGCGTAGTCCTATGATTGCATCTTTTCATTAGATATCTTTGCATTCCAACAATAGGCACATTCATGTTTCGGGCACAATGCATTAGAACTAAACAAAGCTTGTTGGCATCAAATAAAACAAGGGCTCAACCACGAACTTCTTCATTTTGATTGGCTCGATGGACTGCTCAATATCTGAGATGAGCTAGAATTCAAAACTCCAAAATCGTGGGAGTTATCTTCAGTTTCACGATGGAGTGATTAGACACAAATCCAAAACTTTCCTAACTCCTTGCTGAGGAATTAGCTATGATTCTGACAAGGTGGATCAGACTCCAAGAATTGTGGAAGTTTGGATCAAAGAACTTCAAGATGAGGGTGAGATGAGTCGAGACCTGCCAAGAGAGCAGACTGTTATGGAAAAATCAACCGGTTTTTGAAGAGGATTTTCGAAGGAGCAAAATACGGTCAAGAGACTTGGATTACACAAAAAATCAAACACGATCAAACACTCAGGGGACCCTCGGTTGATGGCCAAAAGACACAGCAAACCAGACGATCTGGAGTTTGAAAAGATTGATTCGGTCAAGTGAGCTGGCCGTGAGCTTTGGAGGACCGAATGAGAAAAGGATTCGGTGGTTCTTTTTTGAAAAAAGAGATAAATACGAGAGATGGGGACGCTTCGAAAAAGTAAAACTGATCGTGAGCTTTGAGCGCGGGATGGCTTTCGGTGGGTGGGGAATTCCAAAAAGAGATTTGAGCGTGAGTTAGAAAGTGATGAAAAATCAGAATCAGACAAGATTCGAAAGCCGGTGAGTGGAAGAAAAAGCTTGAGAGTCAAAAAAAGGCGTAGGATTCGGTGATCTTGAGGAGGAACAAGAAGTTCACACACTCGGCCATCCGCTCGTCATGTTAAAGCTTCCTAATTCCTTGCCTTTTCCGTGCATGTTTTCAATTGATCAGAATCAAATTCCATGTTTGCCACTCTTGTGATTTATTCGCAGAGTCCCGAAGCCATGCACGTGTGAATGCTAAGGTGTTCGTGTGAAATATAGCTCGAGTTCGGAATTTCCATGCTCGTTTCTAGATTTCAAGATCCATTTCTCACTATGTTAGTCAGACCTGAAATTCGCTATGTGTTGACCACATGCCATTGGGACGATGAGCTCATGAGAAATGGTGGAACTAGAAATTCGTGTGTCTAGACAAACACAATATTAGCCTACTAAAAATTTAGGATATGTGAATGTTCATGAGAAATTAAAGGTACAATATTTGAATTGCGTTATAACAACGTTTGAATTACTTGATGATGTATCAATAGATATATTTTGTACTAAGGATCCTCACATAATTTTTTTTTACTTTCTTTTTCACAAACTCAAATGGTTCCTTGGCTGAATAAAGTCTAGGATTTTTATTTAAATCTCTCTTAAGACTCATGGTAGAAATCATGAATTGATTAGTTTTGTTGATATATATATGAGTGTGCGTGCTCACACGCCTTGAGCCTGATAATGAAATGTTATTCATAAACAAAACAAAGCGCAATCCTTCGAGAAGATGATGATTACAATGCACAATTGCTTGATGGCCTTCATAAGCACTGGCTACATTTGGTCATCCTTTCTTAGTTCCTTGTTATCAATAAAAGTGTAAATTCTATTTTGTTCTAAAACTTTGTAAAAGTGACTGAAAAAATTGTTGCTCAAGTCCATGCTTCTGATACTGAAGAAGACGTTGTAAATCCTTTTAATTTATTCTTATACTAGAGGACAGAGACACATGACGTTCTTGATACCTTCGGAAAAATGATGGTGCATAAGGGGGGGTGTTCCAAGACATGTAAGGGTGTGAACACATAGACTTCTTTTCACTTAAGTCCCCGTACCAACACATTATTCGGGCTGTTAGAGCGACAAAAGCTTCTCTGTGGCCGACAAACGTAGTGAATGGTGTTGATCAATATGGGTCCTAGTGGACTCAATTATTGCGCAAACCGACAAATAACTTTAGGATGGTGGATTCTAGTTAGCTAGGTCATGGGCGGCTGACAAAAACACCTTTGCTGGCTTCAAAATTTTTTTTTCTCTCCTGATCAGATGCTGGCTTCCTTGAAATGTCATCCCCCACCTCCGCATAGTAGTTCTTTTTGGACTATATAATAATTTACCACATGAAAAAATAATTACACGCTTTTAAGGGTACTAGCAATAAATAATATTTGATCTGTTAATAATAGTAAAACTTTGGAAAAACATGGTGCTTGAGTGTGGACCAATATATGTGCTACGAATGAACACATGGACTTATTTTCGATGAAGACCGCATGCCAACTTTGAGGATATGGCTTTGATCCCTTTAGTTTTGCTTTTTGTAATTGAAGTATTTCATGTCATTAAATTAACTTTTGTCATAAGCTCACTATTAAATAATTAAAAGAAAAAATTTTGCGGGCTTCCTCCAAAGTGCATTCCTAACCACCAAGTAGTTTTTTTTTTTTTTTTTCACTACGTAAGTACTTGACACATGACTACTCAAAAGAGATTAATTATAAGCACAATTACGTATATCAGCATAAAATGATATTAGATCTATTAATAATATTAGAACTTTGGTAAATCATGGTGCTTGTGGGTGGATAAAAATATCAATTAGTTATGAACACCTAGGATAATTTTCACTCAAGGCTATATGCCATGGCATTATTAGTAATATTAGAACTTTGGAAAATCATCATACTTAATTATGGACCCAGCTTTCAAATAGGTATGAAGACAAGGACTTATTTTCACTTAGGACCACATAATACGGCATTATTCATATCGTCACATTGGCACAAATTTCTTTGTTTGATGCTGAATTTGTCATTAAATTGTTGATTAATTTGACCATGCGGCATTAGATAATTTTTTATTTAATGTACCCATGGAATTTTAACAATTAGCAACAAATACTAGCTTAAGATTAGGTACAATGTTTTACTAGGCACTTTGTTCACTTCTTGTTGATTTATTCTTATACTAAAGCAAAAAGATGCATGACTTACTTTGGTAGTGTGGTAAATGGTGGTGCTCAACGATGGATCAAGACACCCAAAGGTGTGAACACATGGACTTTTTTTTCACCGAAGACCGGTCCATCGACGGCCTTATGATTGACGCCAGCCACTTTGTTGCTGAAGAAAGCAGTGACTTGTATATTTCTTTGCTAGTCCACAGATTCAATTATTGCACAAACTGACAAAGAACTCTAATGAAGAGACAGAGAGGCTTTTAGGAAAAGGCCAACTTTCAATTCCGAATTTGAAAAGAGGAGGCAGATTTAAGTGCTCCTATTTCCTCTTGAGCTTGTAGTACTCGCCCTAAGAGAGGAGCGCGAGGATCGGAATCATTCTCTAACCCTTCCTCTTCGATCGTCTACTCAATTGTCTCCACAGAGTCTCTGAGCTAGCAAGCATGAGTTTCTACTCGTGTTGTTGCTTCAAGACCAAATGTCATAATAAAAAGGAAAGAGAAAGAGAAAAAAAATTTCTACTCAGATCTTTTTGAACAAAAATGTCCTTGCTCAAGTGGTGGAAAGACACACAGGCCGCAGCAAAGATTTGGCCTGCAATGAGTTAAGACTTTTATTTGAAACTGTTATTTTAAGTATTTATGTGAGATAAGATTTAATCTGAGTTATTATTTGGGAAAATAGCTTCAATTTAGGCCTTACTTGAAATTTTTCCCAGCTGAACCCCGTAAAAGACAAATTCATCCACAGCAAAGGAAAAAAAAGGGAATTGTTAGGGAGACGAAAAATGAAGAGTCAACTTATCCCCATTGAAAGAAATAGTTTACACTGATCGTACAATACATAAGCAAGCATTGATAACTGAATCAAATGTGCTGATCCAATGAGATTTTAGTGTGCTTTTATGGCTGCTAGTTCCTATCACTAAACGTCTACTCAACTTGAACAGGACAAAGAACAGGGGAGCACTAATTTTGAAGTCACAAAGTAAACTAACGTCACTTTGTATTTGCCAATTTGTTGAAGAGATCTACTGTACAAGACATTTATTTCGAGGAAAATTTTATTATAAAGGAAATTTTTTAGAAAAATGATTAATTTTTCTTTATTTGATAATATATGGCAGAAAATACTTTTTAGTAGTTAGATCTCATTTGAAAAATAATTTTAATTTCATGATTTTACATTTACAAAGTGACATGTATTAATGAATATGCAATTTCAACCGGTTCATCAAATAAATGAGCTAGTAACTGATGTAGCTGGTATTAACACCTAGAGAGGGGTGAATAGGTGTAGAGGAAGTTTACACACAAGTAATATTGATCTATTGCAATCAACAAACAGAAATTAAATAGAGAGAGTAGAGAAGATTGCAAATACAGTTTACAGTAGTTCGGCTTTAGACAAGCCTACATCTACTCTCCGAGCGATCAACTAATAGGCTGTATTTCACTATATGATCAACGGTGATTACATACTCTTGAGTGTTAGTACTTGGTGATGATATGTCTCACAAAGTCACTCTCTTTTGTAATACACTGGGATCACTCAATTTCACACTATGAACAACAATTGAAGAATAGAATCAGCTTTGGAATTATGTTCATCTACTCTACCTCCTAAGTCTCAGCCTATCCTGAAATACTCTCCAAGCCACACTCGACCGTTGGCTCTTTCCTTGAGAGTTTAGTCTTTCCTTTCTTGGACAGACTTTATAAGGCAAGTCTTTTTGACCGTTGAAGGTAGATCAGATCCCCTTAGATTCTGTTCGCCCATACAATTAGAATCTGGGTTTCCATAAGTGCTCTATTCTTCTTTGGAAGTTGTCCATTAATTGATCCTGCCAATCAAATTAATATAACAGAATCAATATAAATAAGGTAAGTAAAATACTTTACCGTTGGTAATCTTATAGTGTAGATTCGTCTTAAGTTTGACAGACTTAAGTTGTGAGTCTGCCTAGATTTTCAGTTTGGTACGGTCAAACTCAAAATCTCAGTTTGGTTGGGTCTTCTGTCTGGTACGGACATACTCAAAAACATCTTATGCTTTATCTTCTGCCACCAGCAGACTTTGAAGCATATGTCATTCTGTGACATTTTCCTTCAAAAAGATATATATAAGTATCATTCATAAAATGTTTTGTTAGCATTAAAACTAAGAGTTTTCTCAACAATCTCCCCCTTTTTGATGGTGACAAAACTTTTTATGCATATGACTTATTGTTCCTGCAAAATATGGTTAAACAGAGCATACTTCCAATTATTTTGCTCAACTCATAAAAATAGCCCATATCAACCCTGTTCAGATGATAATTTTAGAACAGCAGCAACAGCCCAGAAAATATCACATCACAGCCAGACATATTTCAGAATATATCAGTAAAATGTCATCAGCATATCAGAAAATATCATCAGCCATGCATACCATTACTTTCACATCACAGCCCAAAATATCATGCATTCAACAAAATATGCTATACTCTCCCCCTTTTTGTCAACGTCAAAAAGTCAAGAACTGGAAAAGAGTCAGTAAGTTCAAAAGGTAAAAAAAAACAGTATCTAAACAAAATAAGGCAGAAGATGTTTTTAGGATGTTTTCTTTTTAGGGGTCTGAACAAGAGTGAAATCTTCCATATCTGTGGCAGACTTTTCGATCCTGTTAAGACATTGATTAACTGTCTTCTCGAGAGTCTCTAGCCTATTATTGAATGAGATTTCCATTGCTATCTGATGATCTCTGATCTGTGTGAGAAGTGCTAAGATCTTCTGAGAGTCAGCATTCTTAGACGAAGCTGCAGGAGCTTAAGTTTCAATATTTTCAGAATAATGCTCCTCCTGAGTTGATGCTTCATTCTATCCTTGTTTCCCCTCTTTATCCCTATCCTCATCTCTGTTGTCCTCATTTTCTTCTTCTTCTTCTTCTTTTGCTTCTTTATCTTCTGGATCTTCCTCTTGTTCAGATTCACGATTTTTCTCAGGTTCTGTGCTGAGAATGTTTTCTGCATGTGTTTTTGCTTCTGGTTTAGACATTCTGTGAGAGGTTTGACGCATAGTTGCCAAAATTGCTGAAATGTTTTCCTCCTCATCTTCTTCATCTTGCAGTAGAAGCTGTCTTCTCTTCTTAGAACTTGGTTCAACAGCAGCTACTTCTTTTCCTTTTCTTTTTGCTGTTTCTGCTCTGGCCAATTCTTTTTCCTTTCTTCTCCATGTTTCCGCGACATCCTTCAGTCTCATCTTATTGATCATTTTCATATCAATGGCCATCGTAGGAAGAGTTTTAGTGCAGAATCTCTTAGGTATATCTATATTGAGATGATCAAAGATTCTACTAAAGCTCCATAGGGTAACTGTCCTTTATCCTTAGAAATAGTCCTATACATATGCAATATAATAGTGTGAGGCAGTGAAAACAGCACTCCATTTTCAATCGCCCACATCAATTTGGCCTCAAATCTGGATACATTAGTCTTAGATGATGCCTTAGGATGAAAGTACCCCTCTCAACTTTTATAATGTCAGCCAAAGTATCTGTACTAACATCATAGAACCTGTCATTTACACTGAATTGTATTCTATCTGGAGATAGAAATGTCAAGTTCGAGTAGAAGTATGCTGTTAATTCTGGATAAACAGCAGCAGAGTTAGTGCAAAATTGATCCATCTGCAATATTTCAAAATATCTACGCAGATTTACTTCAGCAACATCTAAATAATCAAAGTCCACTATCCTGTGGTGCATGATGCCTCGCTCCATCAATTTGTTAAAAAATTTCTTATGTTCTTTAGATCGGAACAATTTCCCGATTGTGTTCCGAGCCACAACAGCAATTCCCATCTTGACTTCAAAATTTCTGTAAATCTTCTCATCGTCTTCCTTCGTATTATCTCTACTTCTCCCTGTGTCACTAACTCGTTCTCTACGAGCAGCTGGCGGTTCTATAGTCTGAACTGCTTGGATAAGACATAATTCATTTGTGTACCCTTTTTCTCGTAAGAAATAGAGTTTAACGTCTTCCCCAGCATTTCGTTGGACTAACTTCTCATATCTCCTCATAACTACATGAGGATTATCAGTAGGTGTTGGTAGAGTTAATCCGGACATACCTCTACGGGAGACATTCCTTTCTTCAAATTGTGTGGGGAAAGCTCTTGGAGATTCCACATTATCATCTCTATTTCCTTGAGCGGAAGCTCTTGGAGATTGTCCTTGGGTGTCTTCAGAAGTTTGTGTCAGATCGAAGTGCGTCTGCCCTTCTTCGATATTTCTCCCTCCTCTCCTAGCAATCCTGTTTGATCTTCTTCGAGGAGATGGAGATATTGATCTGGACACGGAGGATCTCGAAGCCATGTTCGGAGAAGATTGGTTTTGGAGAAGATTGATTTTGGAAAATGTTTTGCTCTGTTAGGGTTTCTAAAAAGGTGTTCTGAAGAGTTGTGAAGAAAAGACTCGACTTTTTGGGGTTTTTAAGCCCTTCGATGTGAGAACAAATGAACAGTCGCAACCCAAAAAAAAACTGAAAATGGCAGTTATTCCAAACTTAACAAGAATATTCAATCATCATAGACATATGCCAGAAAATATGCAAATCAATCATGCAGATCGAAAATTTACTAATAAAAACTTATCAGATTTAAATAAGGAAATAACATACCAACCTAAAATACCATCAATTCCTTTTTCATTCTTCCCAGAAGATTAGTTTGTCCAGACGATTGCTTCTCTCAGACTTTGTCTTGTTCTCATAGACTTTATAAAAAAGGGTTAATAATATTTAATCTCCCACATATTGAATCGAATGTACCTTTGTCCAGCGGCTTTGTGAAGATGTCTGCTAACTGATTTTTTGAATCAATGAATTCCACATATACGTCTCCATTTTGCACATAGTCTCTAATAAAATGATGTTTGATTTCAATGTGCTTTGCCTTGGAGTGTAAAATCGGATTCTTCGTGAGGTTTATAGCACTCGTATTATCACATCTTATTTCTGTATAGGATTCTTCTTTTCCATAGTCCCTTAGTTGCTGTCTCATCCACAGAATCTGTGAACAGCAGTTTCCGAGTGCAACATATTCTGCTTCTGCTGTTGATAGAGCCACAGTATTCTGCTTTTTGGAAAACCATGAAACTAGCATTTTCCCTAGAAGTTGGCATGTTCCTGAAATACTCTTTCTGTCCACTTTGCAACCTGTTAAATCTGCATCTGAGTAACCAAGAAGAGTAAAATTCGTTTCTTTTGGATACCACAGACCCAAGTGTGGATAAGTGGCTATATACTTGATTATGCGTTTAATAGTAAAAAGATGTGATTCTCTAGGATCCACCTGAAATCTAGCACAAAGACAAACACTGTATAGAATATCTGGTCTAGATGCAGTAAGATAGAGAAGAGAACCGATCATACTTCTATAAGTCTTCTAATCAACTTTCTTTCTCGTTTCATCCTGATCTAGTTTGATGGAGGTTGCCATAGGAGTTTCAGTCTTCTTGCAGTTCTCCATTCCAAACTTCTTGATCAAGTCTTTAGCATACTTTTCTTGATAGATGAAAGTTCCACGTTTTGTTTGATTAACCTGAAGTCCTAGGAAGAATGTAAGTTCTCCCATCATGCTCATTTCAAATTCTTCCTACATAGACTTTGAGAAATTCTTGTACAAGTGCTCATTAGATGATCCAAAAATAATATCATCTACATAAATTTGTACAAGCAGAATATCTTTACCTTATTTCTTAATAAACAAGGTTGTATCTACCATACCTTTCTTGAATTTATTGTCTAGTAAGAACTTGCTCAATCGTTCATACCAAGCTTGAGGTGCCTGTTTCAGATCGTAAAGTGCCTTCTTCAATCTATATACATGGTCTGGCTTTCTTGGTTCCTTGAACCCAGGAGGCTGCTCTACAAAAACTTCTTCTTTGATAAATCCATTCAGAAAAGCACTCTTCACATCCATTTGGTATAGCTTGAAATTTTGATAACAAGCATAGGCAAGCAGTAGTCTGATTGCTTCTAATCTTGCAAGTGCGGCGTAGGTTTCATCATAGTCTATTCCTTCAAATTGAGAGTAACCTTTTGCCACGAGTCTTGCTTTGTTTCTGGTGACTTTGCCAAGTTCATTAACTTTGTTTTTGAAAACCCATTTAGTGCCAATGATAGTTCTTCCTTTGGGTTTGGGCACCAATTCCCATACATCATTTCTCTTGAACTGTTGAAGTTCTTCTTGCATTGCCTCTATCTAGCTTTCATTTTCCAAAGCTTCATTAATTCCTTTGGGTTCAATTTTAGAGATCAGTGCAACAATAACTATGTCCTTTTTGTTCTTTGATCTGGTTTGAATCCCTTCGTTGATGTTTCCAATGACCAGCTCCTTAGGATGACTGGACTTGTGCTTCCAGTTTCTGTTTGGCACTTCATTGTTATCAGAATCTTCTGCTGATACAAGAATGTCAAGCTAAGTTAGTCGTTCTTCTTGAGTTGCTTCTTTAACTATTTCCTGGGAAGATTCTGCTTCTTTGTTGAGACCAAATCTTTCAGGAGCATCATTTGATTCTGATTCTTCATTTACAGTTCTGCTCTATTTTGAAACTTCTTGCTCCAGAAACTTCACATTCATGGATTCTTCTACTGTTTGAGTATTCTTGTTGAACACTCTATATGCTTTACTAGAGTTTGAATAGCCCAAAAAAATACCTTCATCTAACCTTTCTTCAAACTTACTAAGTTGATGGTTAACATTTTTGATGATATAACATTGACAACCAAAAATGCGAAAGTAGGAAACAATAGGTTTTCTTTCTTTGAAAATTTCATAGGGAGCTTAATCAAGAAATACTCTGTTAATGATATGGCAAGAAGTGAAAACTGCTTCTGCCTAGAAGCGAGTTGCCACCTTGCTTTCTATAAGCAAAGTTCTTGCCATTTCTTGCAGGGACCTATTCTTTTTTTCCACAACTCCATTTTGTTCTGGAGTGTAAGGAGAGGAAAATGTATGCTGTATACCATTTTTGTCACAAAAATTTGCAAAGTCTTGATTTTCAAATTCTCCCCCATGATCTGTTTTGATACTAGAGATAGAGTAACCTTTCTCATTTTGAACTCTTTTTTCAAATGATGAGAAATGTGAGAAGGATTCTCCTTTATTAGCGAGAAAAAATACCCATGTAAATCGAGAATAATCATCCACTATCACAAGACAGTACTTCTTACCTCCAATGCTCTGAGTTCTAGTTGGTCCAAATAGGTCCATATGAAGAAACTGCAATACACGATTAGTAGAAATCTGTTTTATAGATTTGAAAAAACTTCTTACTTGTTTTCCCAGTGTACATGCAGAGCAAAGCTCTATTTTCTTATAACTCAGTGAGAGCAAACCACGAACAAGCTTTTTGCTGATAAGCTTGGAAATTTGTTTCATACTGACATGCCCAAGTTTGTGATGCCAGATATTTGCTTCATCTTGGACTGATAAGAGACATTTTGCAGCATCTTCATTTATGTCCAGAAGATAAATGTTCCCATGCCTTCTTCCAGTGAATGTTTGAGAAGAGTCATTGCTTGTTCCAGAACATAGGTTCTCTTTGAAGTTAATTCTGAAACCAGCATCACACAACTGGCTGATGCTTAGAAGATTGTAGTTTAATCCTTTGACTAGGGAGACATTGTTAATAATTAAACTACCAATCTTGATAGTTTCCAGTCCAATGATGTTTCCTTTGGCGTTTCCTCCAAACGAAACTGTTCCTCCCTTGATTCTTTCAAATCCAATGAACATCTTTGAATCTCCTGTCATATGTCTTGAACACCCACTGTCCAAGTACCATTTCTTCTTCCTTTTGAAGCTTACCTGCAATGTACACACATACTCATTTTTTCTTTGGTACCCAGATTTTCTTGGGTCCATTGAAGTTAGTAGTATATGATTTTTGTATCCATTTCTTATGAACAGGTCTCCAGACTTTAGGACATTTATTCTCAAAATGTTTTCTTTCTCTACAGTTAGAACACTTTAGATTTTCTCGACCAACAGATTTAACAAAATTCTTTTTAAAATGATTATTGTAGGCATATCGAGGAAGTCTCTATTTAATTCTTTCCTTAACTTTAGGAAAATCAATTAACGATTCACTTTCCTTGCAAAACCCAAGTCCTGACTTATCATAGTGAGGAATTTGGATAGAAAGTATATGCTGCAGGGTTTTCGACCCTTTAGAAAACTTTGCATTGATATTCGAAATTTCCTTTCTAAGAAATAGATTCTCATTTGTAAAGAATTTTGATTTTTCTTTATTTCCAAAAGTTCCTTTTTAAGGGACTCATTTTCATTTAAGATAGAATCACGACTTTCCTCCAGTTTTGCAAATTCCTTTTTGAGATCATTAAATTTTCCTTTTAACAAATAATTCTGATGACTCAACTTACGATTTTCCACTTTTAAACTGGAGATCTTTTTCAAGGTAGTTTTTAGATTTAAACACAGCTCATTTATGTAATCTGAGATTTCTATTGGGATATCAGAATGATTTACCTCGATTTCTCTGTCTGAATCTGAGTCTGATCCTGAATCTGTTTCAGAGTCTGAGTCTGAATGTGCCATAAGACAGATGTTGCCATATTCGTCTTCACTATCCTCAACCTCTGTGTCACTCCATGTTTCAGCTTTTAGGGCCTTCTTGTATTTCTCGAATTTCCCTTTGTTCTTTTTGAGCTTGGGACAATTCTGCTTAATATGACCCTTTTTCTTACATTCAAAACAAATGACGTCTTTGGCATAATCTTCCTCGTCATCAGTTCTGCATTGTCCAGACTGTCTGTTTTGTTTCCTATTGTTGAACTTCCTGCCTTTCCTGTTTAACTTCCTTACTTTTCTAATCAGCAGTGCAAGTTCTTCGTCGTCCAGCTCTTCCTCAAAATTTGTAACATCAGAATCAGTGTTAGACTTAAGAGCAATGGATTTCTTACCTCTGGATTCCACTTCCTCATTCATTTGTTCTGCTTCATAAGACTGCAGAGTACCAACGAGCTCATCGACTGTCAATGGTAAAATTCGCAGAGTTTCTCTGATAGATGTCTTCACATTATTCCACTCTTTTGACAATCCTCTCAGGAGCTTGTTGACCTTCACTGGTCCAGGAACAGGTTGTCCTTGATATGCCAATCCATTTACAATTTCTGTAAGTCGACTGAACATGTCTCCTATGGACTCCCCCTGTTTCATCTTGAAGGATTCATATTGACCGAGTAATATATTTACTTTGGTCTCCTTGACATGATCAGTTCCTTCGTATGTCACGTGTAGTCTATCCCATACTTCTTTTGCTGTATCACAAGAAGATATTCGATTATATTCATTAGGTGATAAAGCACAATAAAGAGAGTAGATAGCCTTAGTATTGAGAGTTTGTCTCTTTGTCATTTCTTCTAGTGAGATGGTGGCTGATGCTTCTGTTTCTTTCCCATCGTCTCTCTTTAGAGTTTTTCCAGTTTTATCAATGGGGTCAATTCCCCTTTCAACCACATCCCATTCGAGTGGATCTTTTGATCTGAGAAAGGTCTTCATCTTATTCTTCCATATATTGTAATCTTTGCTGTCGAAGTAGGGTGGACGAGTGTTGCTCTATCACGACCCGACTCTCGAGCCCGCAGCAACCCCTTCTCCATGGTCAATTGAAAACGACGTCCCAAGACTTGCCGATGACCATTCATTTCAATCTTGATTATGCACAAGCGGAAGACGAACCATCCCTAGATAATCAATCAATCAAACAGGGATAGAGGGATGAACAGCAAGAACAACAACAACTACTCATTTATAAATCTTCATTGGATTAACCAACGAAGGATCGTTTTCCAATTTACAAGCCCAACAAAAAGGGGCCGATCCATCCTTTAAGCGAAACCAAAAGGACTAGGCTAATCCAACAGTACACAAAGAACCCTCAGGTTCAACACTACGGTCACACAGACCCATCGGACTCAAGCTCCGTCGAGTCGATCACTAGAAGAGCAGGGACAGGATCCTCCATTACGGGTACGCCATTTTAGGGGCCTGAAAATGGTTAACCACGACGGGTTGAGATAAAATCTCAGTGAGTTCTCCCCCTAAGCCTCGGTTAGTACGCCAACTCAACCAGGGGTATCTCTCTAGAACCACCCCTCACTCAACCCACAACAGACAACAGACAACCCGCAATCAAACAACCACCAAGGTCAATCAATAAACATCATTCGGTTCGCATGCAACCTTACCTAGTATGCCATACCCTGCACATTAAATCTCAGTACAATACACGCAATCAAGGCACATGGCCGTTAGATGACACAATTCATCAATCACATGTGAGTCGCACCACAAGCGATCTCACCTGGCCATTGCCACACCCTGCACGACTGTCAACTCATGCGTGCGTACCATAATTAATACAATCATCACGACATTAAGAGCATTCAAATAATCAGAGCATCTCACACAACTTTCTCATGTCTCACACTCACACATGCTCTGATTATTACGCCCCCTCCTGGGCCAATGGCAAAACTTTATGGTTGGCGATTCCTGGCTAAACCAGCTTCGTCCTCTTTATCTCGAGGCACAGTGACGTCAGGGGTCATCCCTTCCCTCTGACGGCATTTCCGAAGGAGCAAAGGACCCGCCAACTGCCGCAGTCCCGCAACTAACAGGAACATAGGACCCGCCCACTACTGCAGTCCCGCAACATGTCCCCCGCCAGGCAACTGACAAAAGTTAGGACGACCAAACGGCCATGGCACAATCCCATAAGGACTGGCGGTCTTCCGACAACGCCAGGTTCCCTCTCTTAATGTGATCATGTAACACATCATCAAGCAATCCATTTATATCTTTGTTCTGTCGTGAATGCAACATCGCTCATGCTCATGCGACATGCCATTTCAACTAACCCATGCAATATGTCATGCGATCTCACTCGACGATTTCCAAAATTCAATTCAATCAACACTCGATCACACAATTCATCAATATTCACAAGTATAATTAAGAATCGGCACTTCAATAAATCATAACAATCAAGAGCACATCAAAATAAGACTAAATTAGCCTCTGCATGAATAATGCCGTGAACAGTAATCGTGAACAATGCTCGTGAACAGTAATTATGAATAGTGATTTTTCCGAAATTCAATTAATTAAAACATTTAATCCAGAAATTAAACAAAAAATCAATTAAAACAATTAATCAACCAATTTAAGCAAATCATGATTAATTAAACCCAAAAATCATATAACCTTCAATTAAGCAATAATTAAGCACAATTAAGTTGAATAAGCAAAATTAAACTAATCTAATCTTAACCATCTATCTAACCACCTATCTTACGGTTAATACAACTTAATTAAACCAACTAAATCATCATTAACACTAACTAACCCAACCCTAAGCAAGTTTAGGCACTAAACAAGGATTAGGGCTAAACTCACCCGTTAAGTGGGTCGGCGACACGGACGCGGTGGCGGCGACGAACCCCACACCCGAGGACCTCTATCACGACGATCCAAGGAGGTCTCGAGGCTGGAACAACAGCAGTAACCTCTGGTTCTCCCTCAACTTTTGAAAAAACTGCACTGCTTGGAGGAAAGTGGCTGACCGGAGGAAAACGGGTTGGTCGAAGCTCCGGTGAGCGGCGGGCTAGCGACCAACGGCACCTAGGGGTCGAGGGACAACTGCTGGTGGCTGGGATGGGTGGTGGTTTGGCCGAAATGGGAGAAAAACAGGTGAAATGGCAGAACAAAGTTGCTGTAGGCGGAACAGTGGCGGTCCGGCAAGCAGTGACTTCCAGCGACCGTATGGATACTCTGGAGGCTCCTTTCAATGGTTGGTTGGCGCCATCTGAATGGTTTTTCTGTTCTGAACGCGATGGCAGGTGGCACAAGCCGAGATTCACATGGGAAGGCAATGAACAACTCAATTTTCGGTAAAATGTCAGAATTGAAAACTGAAGGAAGGAAGGGAAACTAGGGAGAGAAGTGGTGCGGTTTTGGAGAAGATGAAGAGGAGAGAGAGAGTGAAGTGAAGCTGAAGATAGGCCTCAATTAAGGCCAATTAATGCTTGGCTCAAGTCCCCAAAAACATGGCATCATCTTCTCTCTCTTCCTTTTTGACTTTTTTTCAAAATATCCAAGGGCATTTTGGTCCTTTCCACCTTGCACATTTCCCAATGTGCCCTTGGGCTGAAAATGAAAGGCGGGCCTAGGAAATGGGCTAGAAAATGAATAGGAATGGGCTCGGGAATTTGTTGGACTTAAATTGGCTCAAGTTTAGCCAACGGGCTCGGGAGGGTTAATTGTCGATTTGGCCCAACGGGCTCACTTGCTTGCCTCGGGCCTTCCACGGCAGCTGTCCCACCTTGGGCGTGAGGCCCACACTGATCTTGCCTCGGGCCTTCCACGTCCTCGTAAGCTCGTTTCCTTGGTCTGTAAATCCCTTTTTCCAAATACTTGGCTCATCTAACACTATCAACTGTCTAAGAAGCATCGTCCAAAAGTCTGTCCCAGACGATCCCGAAAATTCGAAATCCAATAGTGGATTCTCATGCCATGTCAATTTCGTCCGAATGCCATTTTGGCTCTACTCAGACTGACAGGCGACTTTGAGGATTCACACATAACCGACTCGTGCCAATTCACGTTCAAGACTTCTCGACACATGGACGTCCTTTACTACATGAAATTGCGAAAGATCGATTCTTATTTCAAAGTATACGATTATCAAGGATTGACGTAGGGCCATTCGTGGGTTCGATAACAGTAAATGGAATCACCCGCCGTCCCATTATTTCTGTCCGTGAATTGACTTCTATTCGTCCTTGGAATCGGCCTGCATATCTACAGGATCGTCCTCACGCAAATCTCACGGTCGAGTCGTTTTTCTAAGTCAAGTTCTTTAGTCGCACAAGTTTTGTCCTTATTAACCTCTCCCCTCAAGGTCAGTATCTTAAGAGTGATTAGTTCCGACTGAGATCAACCAACAATGCATTGGCGAAATTAACGTTCATTACTCCCTAAAAGGGTTCAAATTTCAGGATGTTACAATTCTTGCCCTCTTATAAAAATTTCGTCATCAAAATTTGTAACCACTGACAAGTCCTCAAAAAGATGGGGGTGCTGATACTTCATTACTTCTTCACTTTCCCATGTAGCTCCCTATGTTTTGCAATGCTGCCTGATCACCTTAACTAAGGTGATAGTCTTGTTTCGAAGTACTTGCTCTTTACGATCCTCTATCCTAATGGCCTTTCCACGTATGACATCATGTCGTCTATGTCCAGTTCCTCAAAATTTAACACATACTTTCTCAACATGGACACGTGGAAAACATCATGTACTTGAGCAAGCTTCAGTGGTAATGTAAGACGATACGCTAAAACCCCAATTCTTTCCAAAATTTCAAAGGGTCCAACATACCTCAGACAACTTTCCCTTCTTGCCAAATCTGGAAGTACCCCTCATCCACGATACTTTCAAAAACACATGATCGCCCATCTTAAATTCCAATGGTCTACGACGCTTGTTTGCATAACTCTTCTGACAACTCCGAGTGGTCTATAATCTATCTCTGATGATCTAAACTGCATTCAATAACTGTTAAATCAATTTTTGAACTAGCGATTCCCAGTTTTCTGACCTCGTTCCATAAACTAGAGTGCCAGAAACTTGACCATATTTCTGCTATACCACTTTGATAAAATCTTATCCCACAAGCACTCTCTTTTTGCACAATGTGTAGTTCAGTTCATTTTTACCCCTTTCGATATCCTAGAAGCCTGCTAGGAGTCGCTCCTTGCTCAGGCACTCTAGCCCCGGCGACCACTCCCCGCCCTCATCGGATTAGTCGTTACGGGTATCTTCGAACTGCACCACTACTAGCAAAAGCCCCTTTTTGACATATACCATCTCATAGAGGTATTATCTGCTTTGGCTTGTCCCATACCAAGCCTCACGATTTTAACCTCGTCTGAGCACCTCAAAGTGCGAAACTTTCTCCAGCTTGTCAACCCATGAGTTCATTTCCACGGGGTCACTTATCGACACTTGAAATCTGATTCATTGAATTTCCATCAAATCGCTGTTCGAATTCCACAAACCACCAATTTTTCTTTCAACAATCCTTTCACGTCCATTTAATAACCAAACCCAGTATTCACCTCAACCACTTGAAAATTAGTGCATACCAAATGTCATTTATTGCACTAAAGGCTTTCAAATACGTCTTCAAATCCTTTCTGATACCTCGAGAAGAAATCATCGATAATGCTATTTCACCACTCATCCATTTAGCATCAAGGGATAATTAATTCTTAATCCACCGAAAACAAAAATCCATTCCTCAAATCCCTATCTTATATATCTCCTGAAATAATCCAACTTGGGTAAATTCATATCTTAATCGAATCTAAGACTTCTGAGCAATAAATCATCCATTGTAATTCTTATCAAAGATTATCGCCATTTAATAGATCATCTCTTATGATCCCATACTTACAAATCCTCAAATCATCAAGATAAAACTTAGCTGACTTCCATTAAATCCAATTACCTCAATTGTCGTGACGCGTAAGCAACCAATCTTCCTTGTTGCCTTACCACATAGTCAAATCCCCTATACGACACCTCACTGCAAATCTCGTATTCTCCAGTACTAGACTAAATCCTCAAAACTGATGTGGTAATTAGCTTATACTTAAGCTCTTAAAAATTTTACTTATTTGTCCATTCAAATTCTTACGTCCTTTATTAACCTTCGCATCAGAGGCATAGCTATCGTAGAGAACCTTTCTACGAATCGTTTGTACTAACCTACCCGGCTTAGAAAACTTCGAACCTCTGTCACCGTCATAAGTCCCGACATATTTATGACTACCTTGATTTTAGCGGATCCACAGAAATTCCTTCGTCCAAAATCATATGACCAACAAAACAACACGAGTAAACCCAAACTCACACGTATTAAACTTGGCATACTGTTTATGCTCTCAAATGGTCTATAGCACCACCCTTGAGTGCTATTTGCGTTCCTCTAATTTCCTCGAATGTTCCAATATATGGCTCACAAACACAATTACCATTTGCTCCAAATATGCCTTAATCACTCAATCCATCGAATCCATAAAAGCAACTGGCGCATTAGTTAATCCAAACGACGGTACGGTAATCTCGTAGTGACCAAATCATATACGATATGTCATTTTTAGTTTATCCTCCTTTTTAATCCTCAACTACTGATAGCTCGTCCTTGGGTCTATCTTGGAACACATCGAAGCTCCTTGAAATGGATCAAACAAGTCATCCATCCTTGGTGATGGATACTTGCTCATGACCGTCCCTTGGTTGAGCTATTGATAAGCGATGCATAAGTGCAACGATCCATTCTTGATTCTTCAACTAACCAATTAACCTCAATTGTCCAATAACCTTAGCAACCTTCATCCAATAAATGAGTTATTTCCAACGACAAATTTCAAAGGGGTCGAGGGTCCTCCTCAACTTCCCACAAACTCCAAACTATCACCCACTACTGGGTTAAGCTGAATTGTCTTTCCAAGACAATCCATTTTCTGTTGGGTGGGATGAGATTCCTTCTCCCCATCATTGGTCCCTTTTCCAACCGACAATTGTCTCTATTAGTGAGCCAAATGCGGTCGCCCTCTCGATCATGTTCTTCTCGATCATATTCTTTTGTATCATCTAGGTCCTCTCGTACATCTCATCAAAACTCTTTAAACTCAAGAGCACCAGCTGGCTTTCAATTCCGGTTTCAAACCATCTCTGAACCGTCTCGCCCTATCTAAGGGTCCTCCACTAATCTCGGCAGTTATTAGGCTAACTCAGCGAACTTCGCCTCATACTGATCCACTGACATCTAATTCTGACAAAACTATTGAAACTTTGTCATCTTTGACTCCCTCGCACTGTCCAAGAAGTACTTTCCATTAAACACTTCGCGAAAGGCACCCTAAGTCTGAGCTGTGCCTTCAGGGAACACTCTTCCTTGAGTGGCTTCCCACCAATTAATGGCATTACCTTGAAGCTGATAAACTGCTAGTAGCACTTGATCTTCCTCTGAACACCTCAACTCTGAAAAAGGTCCTCTCACTATCGCTTATCCAAAGGGTCGCAGCTTCAGGGTCGCCCACGCCACTGAATCTCGGTGGCTTCAGTCTCAGGAACTACTCTACTAGCCTAGGCATCGGTCTCTCTCAGGCATCTCCTCTCACTTGGGGAACCACAAGGACCACAGCAAGAGCACACAGCTTACTGTCCTAACAAGGTCTCTAGCGCCAATAGGATCCTGTCTAACCTAGGATCTGCCTGCGCGCTGCCTCTAGCACTGGTCTGACAAGACACTGCCCTACGCTTAGAGGCTAACTGCTCAGGATTGCTCATCACTCTAGACTATGAGCAACCCGCCATCACACAAAACCACAAAAGCAATCACAAGCACGTAATATAAAAGCCATCCCTATCTCACTATCCCAAAAATCCCATGCACCTTATCACTCCAAGTCTCGACCTCGCTTTGATACCAAAACCGATGGGGTTGTCACGCCCCGACTCTCGAGCTCGCGGCAACCCCTTCTCCATGGTCAATTGAAAGCGACGTCCCAAGACCCGTCGACTACCATTCATTTTAATCTTTGATTATGCGCAAGCGGAAGACGAACCATCCCTAGACAATCAATCAATCAAACAGGGATAGAGAGATGAACAACAAGAACAACAACAACTACTCATTTATACATCTTCATTGGATTAACCAATGGATGATCGTTTTCGAATTTACAAGCCCGACAAAAAGGGGCCGATCCATCCTTTAAGCGAAACCAAAAGGACTAGGCTAATCCAACAGTACACAAAGAACCATCGGGTTCAACACTACGGTCACACAGACCCATCGGACTCAAGCTTCGTCGGGTCGATCACTGGAGGAGCGGGGGCAGGATTCTCCACTGCGGGTACGCCATTCTAGGGGCCTGAAAATGGTTAACCATGACGGGTTAAGATAAAATTTCAGCGAGTTCTCCCCCTAAGCCCCGGTTAGTATGCCAACTCAACCCGGGGTATCTCTCCAGAACCACACCTCACTCAACCCACAACAGACAATAGACAACCCGCAATCAAACAACCACTAGGGTCAATCAATAAACATCATTCGATTCGCATGCAACCTTACCCGATATGCCATACCCTGCACGTTAAATCTCAGCACAATACACGCAATCAAGGTATATGGCCGTTAAATGACACAATTCATCAATCACATGCGAGTGCACCACAAGCGATCTCACCTGGCCATTGCCGTACCCTGCACAACTGTCAACTCATGCGTGCATACCATAATTAATGCAATCATCATGACATTAAGAGCATGCAAATAATCAGAGCATCTCACACAACTTTCTCATGTCTCACACTCACACATGCTTCGATTATTACGCCCCCTGCCGGGCCAATGGCACAACCTTATGGTTGGCGGTTCCTGGCTAAACCAGCTTCGTCCTCTTTACCTCGAGGCACGGTGACGTCAGAGGTCATCCCTTCCCTCTGAAGACATTCTCGAAGGAGCATAGGACCCGCCCACTGCCGCAGTCCCGCAACTAACAGGAACATAGGACCCGCCCACTACTGCAGTCCCGCAACATGTCCCCCGTCAGGCAACTGACAAAAGTCAGGATGACCAAACGGCCACGGCACAACCCCATAAGGATTGGCGGTCTTTCGACAACGCCGGATTCCCTCTCTTAATGTGATCATGTAACACATCATCAAGCAATCCATTTATATCTTTGTTCTGTCATGAATGCAACATCGCTCATGCTCACACGACATGCCATTTCAACTAACCCACGTAATATATCATGCGATCTCACTCGACAATTTCCAAAATTCAATTCAACCAACACTCGATCACGCAATTCATCAATACTCACGAGTACAATTAACAATCGGCACTTCAATAAATCATAACAATCAAGAGCACATCAAAATAAGACTAAATTAGCTTCTGTATGAACAGTGCCATGAATAGTAATCGTGAACAGTGCTCGTGAACAGTAATTATGAATAGTGATTTTTCCGAAATTCAATTAATTAAAACATTTAATCCAGAAATTAAACAAAAAATTAATTAAAAAAATTAATCAACCAATTTAAGCAAGTCATGCTTAATTAAACCCAAAAATCACATAACCTTCAATTAAGCAATAATTAAGCACAATTAAGCTTAATAAGCAAAATTAAACTAATCTAATCTTAACCATCTATCTAACCACCTATCTTAGGGCTAATACAACTTAATTAAACCAACTAAACCATCATTAGCACTAACTAACCCAACCCTAAGCAAGTTTAGGCACTAAATAGGGATTAGGGCTAAACTCACCCGTTAAGCGGGCCAGCAACACGAATGCGGTGGCGCCAACGAACCCCACACCCGGGGACCTCTACCACGACGATCCAAGGCGGTCCCAAGGCCGGAACAAAAGCAGCAACCTCTGGTTCTCCCTGAACTTCTGAAAAAACTGCACTGCTTGGAGGAAAGTGGCTGACCGGAGGAAAACGGGATGGCCGGAGCTCCGGTGAGCGGCAGGCCAGTGACCAACGGCACCTGGGGTCAAGGGACAACTGCTGGTGGCTGGGATGGGCGATGGTTTGGCCAGAATGGGAGAAAAACAGGTGAAAAGGCGGAACAAAGTTGCTGTAAGCGGAACAGTGGCGGTCCGCCGAGCAGTGACTTCCAGGGGCCGTACGGATCGGTAGGAGGCTCCTTTCGACGATCGGCCAATGGAATTTGAACGGTTTTTCTGTTCTGAATGCGATGGTGGGTGGCACCGGCCGAGATTCACACAGGAAGGCAATGAACAACTCGATTTTCGGTGAAAGGTCAGATTTGAAAACTGAAGGAAGGAAGGGAAACTAGGGAGAGAAGTGGTGTGGTTTTGGAGAAGATGAAGAGGAGAGAGAGAGTGAAGTGAGGCTGAAGATAGGCCTCAATTAAGGCTAATTAATGCTCGGCTCAAGTCCCCAAAAACATGACATCATCTTCTCTTTTCCTTTTTGACTTTTCTTCAAAATATCCAAGGGCATTTTGGTCCTTTCCACCTTGCACATTTCCCAATGTGCCTTTGGGCTGAAAATGAAGGGCGGGCCTAGGAAATGGGCCAGAAAATGAATAGGAACGGGCTTGGGAATTTGTTGGACTTAAATTGGCTCAAGTTTAGCCAACGGGCTCAGGAGGGTTAATTGTCGGTTTGGCCCAACGAGCTCACTTGCTTGCCTTGGGCCTTCCACGGCCGCTGTCCCACCTTGGGCGTGAGGCCCACACTGATCTTGCCTGGCCCACATCCTCGTAGGCTCGTTTCCTTGGTCCGTAAATCCTTTTTTCCAAATACTTGGCTCATCTGACATTGTCGACTGTCTAAGAAGCATCGTCCAAAAGTCCATCTCGGACGTTCCCGAAAATTCGAAGTCCAATACTGGATTCTCATGCCATGTCAATTTCACCCGAATACCATTTTGGAACTACTCAGACTGACAGGCGGCTTTGAAGATTCACACGTAACCGACTTGTGCCAATTCACGTTCAAGACTTCTCGACACATGGACGTCCTTGACTACATGCAATTGCGAAGGATCGATTCTTATTTCAAAGTACACGATTATCAAGGATCGACGTAGGGCCGTTTGCGGGTTCGATAACAGTAAACCGAATCACCCGTTGTCCCATTATTTCTGTCCGCAAATTGACTTCTATTCGTTCCTGGAATCGGCCTGCATATCTACAGGATCGTCCTCACACAAGTCTCATGGTCGAGTCGTTTTCCCAGGTCAAGTTCTTTAGTCGCACGAGTTCTGTCCTTATTAGCCTTTCCCCTCAAGGTCAGTATCTCAGGAGTGATTAGTTCCGAGTGAGATCAACCAACAATGCATTGGCGAAATTAATGTTCATTCCTCCCTAAAAGGGTTCGAATTTCAGGATGTTACATGCTCTGCCCCTCAATCAAACCTGGTGCAAGAATACTAGTCATAGAGGATCTTTAACTCAGAAGTAATAAACACTTCAAGATCTTGAGCACGAGGCTCTGATACCAATTGATGTAGCTGGTATTAACACCTAGAGGGGTGGTGAATAGGTGTAGAGGAAGTTTACGCGCAAGTAATATTGATCTATTGCAATCAACAAACAGAAATTAAATAGAGAGAGTAGAGAAGATTGCAAACACAGTTTATAGTGGTTCGGCTTTAGACAAGCCTACGTCCACTCTCCCAGCGATCAGCCAATAGGTTGTATTTCACTATATGATCAACGGTGATTACACACTCTCGAGTGTTAGTACTTGGTGATGATATGTCTCACAAAATCACTCTCTTTTGTAATCCACTGGGATCACTCAATTTCGCACTATGAACAACAGTTGAAGAACAGAATCAGCTTTAGAATTATGTTCATCTACTCTACCTCCTAAGTCTCAGCCTATCCTTAAATACTCTTCGAGCCACACTCGACTGTTGGCTCTTTCCTTGAGAGTTTAGTCTTCCCTTTCTTGGACAGACTTTATAAAGCAAGTCTTTTTGACCGTTGAAGGTAGATCAGATTTCCTTAGATTTTGTTCGCCCATACAATCAGAATCTAGGCTTCCATAAGTGCTCTATTCTTCTTTGGAAGTTGTCCATTAATTGATCTTGCCAATCAGATTAATATAACAGAATCAATATAAATAAGGTAAGTGAAATACTTTACCGTTGGTGATCTTATCTTGTAGATTCGTCTTAAGTCTGACAGACTTAAGTTCTGAGTCTGCCTAGATTTTTAGTCTGGTACGGTCAGACTCAAAATCCGCAAAAGACACGCTATAGGGACCATGTCATGGTTTATGAATAATTTGGTTTCATGTACATTGAATAAGTCAAGGTATTGGAAGAGACATGACTAATTGAAGGATTTCAGACGCTTTGTGCTAAAGATTGATGAAATACATGATGAGGCTATGATCCAAAGTTCAATGCCTATGGTAATGCAAAAGTATAGCTTTTTGGTTTTTGCTTTCATAATTAAATGAGTTCTCCAATTAGGTAGAAGTTTCTATGTGCAAAGGTAAGTGCCATAGTAACACATTTAATTGTTTTTTAACGGTGTAAGGGGTACATCCATAATTTCAGTAATGTAGCAAATAGAAGCCTGACATTGTGCACAAATTTTGAAATTTAAGGTAACCATTTGAACAAATATGAATATTTAAATACAAAATTATGAAAAGCTATGAAAAGTTCAGTCTGTCGAGATTCATTATCCCTCTTTATGAGCCACAACATAATAACTTCGTCAGAAAAGAACATCTATAAGTCCAATTGATCTTAATCATTAAATTTTATGAGATGTCACATGATTTCACGAGTAATATGCTATTGGCTCATGTGCATTGAGAGCAAGCAAGTATTGATCTTACAAAGTTGATATATAAGATGACAAGATGAAGTTCCATTAAGCGTCGAATAGGACCCATTTTTTTTTATGACCAAGCTGCATTATGCTTCGTTACTTAATATAACATTCTTGATGTAACCAGCACCATTCTAAAGAGTGTCTTTCTTTTCTTTCTTTCTTATTGGCTTTTGTCAGACTGAAAAATATGTGGATAACATCTCTTATTATGCATGTCTTACTCCCACATTGTTTACATTAATTTAACTTTTCCGCGCATATCCACTTGGGCATCCATAGTATTGTTTGAAGACCACTTCAGTTGAATTTGATCGGATTTGATGTTATAGAGATTTGGTTAGAAAGTTTGTGAAAACAAATGAATAATACATTAAAAATATTTAATATAAAAAAAAAAGAAAATATGTAAGAACAAAGTAGAATTCTTTTGAATGTTTTATTTATACAGACTCTTCAATATTTCTATCCTTCTTGGGATCCACCTACGGCTAATGAAGAGTGACCCCGTACCCTTTCCACGTGCTTAGTAGGTGGGACAAAGCATGGGATCATAACAAATCCTTGGAAATGCTTTGGGTGCTAAGAGCGATTTATGGGGTCGAAGTCCTCACACAAAATGGAATTTATTCCTACGTACTTCCAATAAATAAAACGTGATTTTGGAGGATATATTGATTCCATTTAAAATGATAGAATATTTAAGTAATAAATTATGTATTTATCTAATAATTTAAGTTTTTAGAACAATAGGTAGTTGTTCAACAAAATCTCACATAGTGTTAGAGTAATATATCTTGAGTTCAAGTCTTCTAGATCTCTATTTGCTTGCCCAATTGCATATTCTCACACTTTAGACTAAAGCCAAAGCAAAGCCTATGAGTGAGGCCCTCACTGTGAGGGGAAGCATTAAAAACATTTACATAATAAATCACACATTCATCTCATAAATTATGCTTTTAAAATAGTCATTAGTAATATTCCATAAAATCTCACATTAAATAAGAGAAATGCATGTGTTTGGATACTTGAATATTAAATTACACTTGTAGTTACTCACTTGCATTTTTAAAATAATTAGTAGTGATCTCACAAAATCTCATGGCTTATTTTAAGATATAGCTTTCAAATTAGACTAAGGATGATTAGTTAAAAAAGAAAAGAAAAGAAAGCTTAAATAATTCAAAAGTTTGTATCTTGAAAAGAGGTGGTTTTACCTATGAATCAAAGGACATGATCATATATTATAGAATCGAAAGATAAATGCATGTCCATATCAGCCTCCTTGCATAGGAAATTATTACGAAGCAGTTTTGAGTCGGAGCGGGCCGCACTCAAAATGTTTTGTACAATCAATTACTGTTTGATGAAGTACGCAATGCTTCCAAGCTTCTTGCCTTTTATTTCAATAAAAAGGTGTAAATTGGGTGAAAGAAAATTAGAGATTGAAGAAGCCCTCGACATATTGATTGACCCATTTAATGCAATCTCTAGAGGGCATGTCAGACACTTATAAACCTGATGGACCCACATAGTTAGAGAAGATGATTTTATATTCCTCGTTGAGAAACTTAATTCCATCTTTCCTCCCTGATTTCGCTCATGCACTCATGCTTCGTACATTTTGCACGCCGTGCAGTGGTCCTTGCATACGCATGTGGTAACAACCACAATGGTCGATATAGTTACTTGATGAAATAAATAAATTGGACACATCATAACATCAATGCAAATAAAGTACACGTTAAGGGGGCTTTTTATGCAGAAATGTGACAATTTTCTATAGATACATCTTGAGAAGAGACAGTTCACGTGTGTGCTCTAGTTGAATGCATCTCCATTATTTGCACTTACAGACTTTCAAGAAATAGATCTCTCACTTTGCATGGGAACTCACATGAGTCTCTTTCTTCTTGGAACTCATCAGCTTGTGGAGTCCTGCAAGGCTGAGAAAAGTATGACCCACCACAAACCTCAATACCTCTCTCTCTCTCTTGCCATGACCCTGCAGTTGCAGACCCTCCAACAACAGTCGGATGATAGGTTTGTTCCGTAATTGCAATTTTATTAGACTAATATGTGACTACTGATGTGTGTGTATATATATATATATATATATTTTTTTTTTTTTACTATGAATGTCGCAATATGCATGCATACATTTTGAGAGGAGGTGTGAGCTAACAAAATCTCTTCCCATTGTTTACCATGTATCCTCAGCTTTTTGACTTTTCAAAGCATGCCAAATACTTGTCTCTAATGCAAAGCTAGTGTCATCACAGCTCATCAGAAGAAGCATGAACTGTAAAATTCTCTTAAGTAGTCACTTATGATCTAACGAGGTTTTAGAGCCTCATGGACAAAAAAATAAGCTGCTTCCTCTCTCTCTCGCTCTCTCTCTTTACGATATAAAGCTCCTTTTCTAAGTCAAACCTTGGAGGACTACCACAAGACTAGCTCACAATACACGAATGCCAGGTAATTTTACTTTTGCAAAAGAAATCTGTGTATGAAGTGATGGGTTAGAGCATAAGCAATCATTTAAATAAGCAGGTGCAAGTGCAATTTTAATTTAAATAAATACAATATTTTCGATGTTTAAGAATGTCTATCATGTAATAAATTAAACTATGCAGAAGCCAAATATTAACGAAAAAAGAAAATAGCAAGGGGCAGAGTGAGCTAGATATTCTGAAAAAATATAGGATCCTGGTTGGATAGACTATGGAGAATAGAGTATAGGGAGGGGCCATTGAACTTTCTTTATTCGACACAAATTAAAATTGAAAAATATTGCATAAGCTTGTCCATCCACGTCAGCCATCTACTATACGTATTCATAATGGGGCCCACTTTACTATATCCCGTCCGTCAATCTCCCTTCTTCGTCACTCTCTCTCTTTGCACCTTCTCCTCTTCTGCAGTCTCTCTCCCCATCGAGAATCCATGAAGAAAAAACATCCAAAAATTCCCGGAGAGTTTTTTGATATTGAAGATGAGCCCCCCATGAATAGGACTCCAAAGGTCCACCAGTCGCTCGCTCGAAGTAGCCTACCTCCACAAGAAGTAGGAACTTTGTTTGGTCCCTTTCTGTCTCTTATCTAATGATTGTGAGCAAATTATGTTTGCAATTGTTTGCTATGGAGAGGATTTGGGTTTCAAGCTCAGCTCTTAGTGTTCTTCTGATTTCTTTTTTTTTTTCTTTTCTAATCGGCAAAAGATTAGATTATATATTCCAATTTTCCAATTTCTATGTACTGAGATAGTATTCAACTGGGAGTAATGCCTAAAATATTGATATCAACTGTGAGTGAAGCATAAAATCTTGATTTGCACATTCACAAAGCTATAATGTGATCTTTGCATTCTCTATTGATTCTATCAATTTGAGGTAGAGACGGCCTATATGTCGGCCTCATTTTAGTTATACAAGATTGGAACATCACTATCAAAGAATATATATGCTTATGATTTGATTATGAATTCGTGCCCTTCAAATTCTCTAATATTCTAGAAAACCATTACTATTTGCAACGGCATTGAAATGTACTTCGCATCATTACTAGAAAATTTGAGGTTTACACATTCATAATCAACTGTTTTGACATTGACATCCAATCTTGGTTGGACTACACGATCACTTTGTGAATGGATTCTTATGTATCTCTCCTAGTTGAATACTATCCAAATACATAGAAATTTGAGTGTATTATAATTTTGTCCATCACGGATTAAAAAAGAAAAAAAATCAGAGGCTTCAAAACCCTCTGTCCGCACAGTGAAAGCAAATAATCTGCTCACAATCATTGAAATAAATAAATAAATAAATAAATAAATAAATAAATAAGCATAGACAGGGAGAGAAGGGGACTGAACTGAGCTCATGCTTGCTTCTCGTGGACGTAGGCGTCAAGCGAGTTAGCGGCGGGGTTGTAGAGTCCACCTTAGATGTTGTCTATTCTTCCTCCGAAGAATCTGCCCGTCGCTACACGCCCAAACTCTTCGCGATCTCCATTCCAAAGTAATATTCTTTTGCTTGCATGAAGTAAGGTCACAAAACCCATAACATTGTTGTCGGTTCTGGACAAAATCCAAAAGAATATAAATCCACCGCTTGGACTTACTTGACCAAAATTAGTGTAATTCTTTTTTACCTGATGCTTCAAGCTCACCCAATCTTCCTCAGCCTTGGTCTTTTCCGACTTTATTTCTTCAATATGTGAGACGCCAGTGAAGGAAGCTCCAGTGTTGAAAATCACGGACGGAAGAGAGAGCATCGCAAGGGCTTATCAGGAGCGACAGAGCCATTGGCCTCGCCGAAGGCTTGACCGGTCGCCGTGACAAGATGCTGGGTTGTAGGAACTCGAGAGAACTAGTTGGAAGATTCACCGGCGTTGTGGGTATGCACGGCGGACTAGTGGTGAGGCTGATTCGCGGTGGCTCCATGCTCCTCGGGTTGATTTCAGCGTGCAAAGATTGCAGGAACGGCGTCTGTGTAAAGACCAGCTGGGTATTGCATCAGTGCGGTTCGGATGGTGAGCGTGGTGCAGCATGGAGACGGAGGCGAGACGCAATGCAGCGGCTACTGGAGCCGTCATGGCATTGTCGGGATGGAGTCCCTGCGGGGAAAGCCCCTCGGTGGCCTTGGCTTCGCTGATACTCCGTTGAAGAAGTAAAGGTGTGCATGAATTTCGACGGTGAGAACAGCCCACTTCACGAATTGAAGAAGTGAAGGCATGCTTGGATTCACGGTCTTCTGCAAATCACGCTTCACACTCCAATTCGAATTCTAAGTTGAATTGAAGAAGTGAAGGCGTGCTTGTATACGTACCACTAAGTCGATGCACTTTGCAACAAGATTTTGTAAAGTGTTCTATATGATGAGTTCAGATACATGTAAGTTAATATAAATGCCATAAAATTAAGAAGCAATCTCTTTGTAAAAGTTGTCTCCTATAATCAAACCAAGCCAAGACCTTCATATTTACTTTAGCATTTCAAAAGAGAAAATTGAACAAAACTTTGAGAGTTTTGATGTACTTTTCTTACATACTCGTCTTTAGGAAGAAAATGCAACAGTGGATAGCTAGGAATTCTCTCTATTACCAATATAGATGGTACATCTTCTGCTACAAAGAAATCCAACACACCAAAGTTGTGTGATTTTAATAAGAATCGATTGATATGCATGCACGTACAATGTTCTTCAACCTTTGGCTGGGTTGCTTGACCAGCTCACAACCTGGTCTTGATTCGTTCCTGAACTACCATTCGAATGCACAATGCTCAAGTTCATTGATTATTAAAGTTAACTTTGGTTCAAAATGTAGAATTGCTCTATTTTGCTCATAAAAGCCTCTTCAAGAGTGCATTAACCATGTTTCCATCGAAAAAGAACATCATTTCCCTTAGGTTGTCTAATGTAAATAAGTGCTAACTGCAGTATTTTAACATTCTTTAAACAAACAATTCAGCTGGTTAAAATAGTTGATTGGCGTTCATACCATTAGGGTTTCCTCGTTCATAGAAATCTCGCTGAAGAGAAATTGCTCCTGATGCCATTATACCTCCGCAACATTAGAAAGCCTTTGATCCAGAATTTCCATTACCGCAAGAAAAACAAGAAAAAGGTTGGAAACATTCATAAAATCAGGCAGACTGTTAGAGGGGAAATATAGACGAAATTTCTGTGAAAGCCACCTAATTTACCTAGCTCATCAGCTTGAACCCCAAGAGAGATTCCATTTGCAAACCATGTCCAAATATCAAGCAAGAGATAATTTAGCAGACTAATTGACAAAGCACTTCGCAAAAGAAGGTACCGTCTAAGCAAAAACAAGTTCGCTGATAAATGATTGTGAGCACATTAATTGTTTGGTCCCTTTCTCTCTCTATCTATGGTTTTTTTTTTTTTTTAACGATTGTGAGCAGATTATGTTTGCAATTGTTTGCTTCCACTGATTGGACGAAGAGGGTTTGGGTTTCAAGCTTACTTCTGATTTTTCTTTTCTTTTCACTTTTCTAATCAGCGAAAGATTAGATTATATACCCCAATTTCTATGTACTTGGATAGTATTCAATTGGGAGTGATGCTTAAAACCTTGATATCAACCGGGAGTGATGCATAAAATCTTGGTATGCACGTTCACAAAGCTATAATTAGTTCTTTGGTTGGTTGTGATCTTCGCATTCTATATTGATTCCGTCCATTTGAGGTAGAGTGCCTACATGTTGGTGGCATTTTAGTTATACAAGATTGGAACATCATTGTCAAAGAGAATATATATCATTGTCAAATAGTATCTATACTTACGATTCAATTATGAATTTGTGCCCTTCAAATTCTCTAGTGATATAGATAACTATTACCATTTGCAATAGCATCGAAATGCACTTCACACCATTACTAGAAAATTTAAGGTTTACACATTCAGAATCAAATTGTTCGCGCTTTTTGAACGAATTCTTCTGCATCTCCCCTAGTTGAATACTATCCAAATACATAGAAATGTGGGTGTATTATAATTTTATCTATCGCCGATTAGAAAAGAAAAAATAATCAGAGCCTTCAAAACCCAAACTCGTTCTGTCCGCACAGTGAAAGCAAATAACCTGCTCACAATCATTGGAAAAAGAAAAAAGAATTAAAAAAGCATAGACAGGGAGAGGGAGAAGGGGACTGAACAGAGCTCATGCTTGCTTCTCGTGGAGGTGGGCGTCAAGCGAGTTAGCGGCGGGGTCGTACAGTCCACCTTAGATGTTGTCCATTCTTCCTAGAATCTGCCGATCCCTGCACGCCCAAACTCTTCACGACCTCCTTGCCATAATAATATTCTTTTTCTTGCATGAATTAAGACCAAAATCCATAACGCTATCGTCAATTCTGGACAAAATTTAAAAGAAGATGAATCTGCCGCTTGACTTATTTGATGAAAATTTTTGTAATTCTTTTTTACCGGTACGGACCTGATGCTTCAAGCTCACTACTCTTCTTCAGCCTTGGTCATTTTCGGCTTTGTTTATTCAATATGCGAGACGCCCTTGAAGGAAGCTCCAGCTTTGAAAATCAAGGACGCGAGAGCGAGCATCGCAAGGGTTTACCAGGAGCGACGGAGATGTCAGCCTCGCCAGAGGCTTGATCGGTCGCGGTGACAAGATGCTGGACTGCAGGAACTCGAGAGAACTAGTTGGAAGGTTCACCAGCATCGTGGGTATGCGCGGCAGCCTAGTGGCGGGGCTGATTCACGGTGGCTCGGCATACCTCAGGTTGATTTGAGCATGCAAAGATTGCAGGAACCGGCATCAGTGCAAAGACCGGCTGGGTATTCCACCGGGGCGGTTCGGATGGTGTAAGGGGTGCAGCATGGAGAAGCAGGCGAGACACAGTGCAGCGGTGCAGTCACGGCATCGTCGGGATGGAGGATGTAAGGGGAAAGCCTCGGCGGCCTTGGCTTGAATGATACTCCATTGAAGAAGTGAAGGCGCGTATGAATTTTGACGGTGAGATCAGGCCTTTCGAGCCTTCTTTCAAGCTCTAAATAATCCAACAAGGAACAAATTTTCACCACTTGGATTCACGGTCTTCTGCAAATCACGCTTCACACTCCAATTCGAATTCTAAAATAATCCAACAAGGAACATAATGGAGTTTATATAGGCTGACAATTAGAATTTCTTTCAAGAGTAAGAGATATCCTCGTTTTCTAATAATTCAAATTCTAAAAGATATAGTCTATCTTAGCAATAGAATACTCCTCTTCTCTTATTGAAATAATATCAAGTCAATCTGCTCAATTACCTTCTACAATTTGAATTTTGATAATATCAAGATTAATTGCCACCAAGTTTGCTTTTAATAAATTAAAATTTTTCAATTTGGCATTTCAATTATGTAGTTTTTGACTCTCTAGCATCCATGGTCTTGGCCAAAATTTCATGTTTTTATAGGCTCAAGCCAATTAATCCAATCAAGTTCAAACTCATTCATTTAAATTCATCCGTCGCTAGTATAGTTTAAATGCAAATACATGCGGACTTATTACTACTAAATTAAATGCTTCCTAGCACCTATATGCAAATTTAATTAATATTTTTATTTAGAGACCCCCGACAAATTTTTACGGGCTCAGTCTGTCTTCATTGTTCGCCAAACCAGAAACGAGAAATGGCAAGAAAGGCGGCGTGTCTCTGGCTCCGCCACGTCTCGCGAGAATCCTCCTACTTCCGATGCTTGGCCGAGTTCTACGAAGACGTCTCTGTCTTTCTCCATCCGTCCCACTGGTCGGGTTTGTCACTTTCTCCCGGATCCTGAATTGCTCTTTCGCTGATTGCAGATTCTGGGATTGGAGGGGGTGGAGAGCCCCGAGTTCAGGTTCAAGGTGACATGGCCGACGGTCGATCCCAACTACCTTCCCCTGAGGCCACCATGTCTGCTTCACCATCTCCAGTTCCGATCCTTTCGCGCAAACTCTCAAGGTTAATTCTTTCTTGTCTGGTTGAGCGGAGACTTGAGAGAGATAGAGTCCGTGGACACGATCGAGGCTTCGTTGATCACATTTCGCAAGCTTCTTCGGACTTCGATCTTCGAGATATTTGCTCTCGCTCGATCACCAGTCCAAAGGTCAAGGTCATCACCGCCGGTTCGTCGATTATCTCTATCTTGAACAGGTAATTCCTCGAAACAGAGTCCAGCTTCGTCATTTCATCGAACACCTTCCTTGCAAACTCGATGCCTCCTCCACAGCGTAATCAACGGCAATGGAACTCGGAAAACAGAAAAGGCAGCAGGAATGGAACTAAGATCATATCTGCGGGCGTCACCAATGAGCCAGCAAAAGCCACAAACTGGTTCAAGCCATCGCCCTCAGAAACCGGTACGCAATCCTGAGGCCGAAGCCGAAAGCAAGCTGGGGAGGGACAGATGACGGAAGAGGAGGAGGAGGCTGGAGCTCGAAGGATCGCGAAGCCAGCGTAGTCGGATCGATGTCAAGATCGTCAGGCGGTGGTAGTGATGGTCGCTGGAGAGGGAAAAACGAAACGGAGGAGCCGTCAACGACGGTGGCGGAGACGTGCCGGCTGAGGGAGACGAGCTGCGACGGAGGCGGAGACGCGGCGACGGCGAGTTTGGCTGAAAGTGTTTCGATTGGCTGGAGTGATGGGCTGATGCAAATTAAGCTAAAAGGCCTGGGCTGCACTTGTGGTTGGACCGGGCTGCATTGGGCCGAACTTAATAGATGGGGGCTGGAGCTTTCCCCCCCCCTCTTCTTTTTTTTTTATCTTTTTTTCATTTGTCATTTTTTATAAAATGTATTGTTAAAAACAAATTCAGGTATTAACCTCCCGAATTGACTCCTAAAAAATAGTTTTCAGCCCTAGACCAAAAATTCCCACTTATAATTCTTTCATAAAAGATGTTGCAAAAGTAGCACTCCTACTAACACCACTTAATACAAATTAATATGAATCAGGTGGCTTACTACAAAAATACAATGAAGTTCCAAAGATCCTTAAAGGTGTTCAACTCTCGAATGGAAAACGCAATATTATCATCAATTCTTGACATCAAATATTGAAAGCATCAACATTTCAATTTCTTCGAGTCTAATCCCCCCCCCCCCCCAAAAAAAAAAAAACCTCAATATACAAGAGCATAACACTGGTAGAATTGCAATAAGGTTGAGTTTAATCAAACGTCCATCACCCTTGATGTGTGCCTTGAGTACGTGCATAGATCATAAAATAAATCGATGTTTCCAAGCCTAAACATCTTTATATCAAATATGTATCACTAAGTTTATAAAATTCCATCTCATATTATCAAAATTACCCAAGACCTTCACATTTCAATTTAATATTTCAAACTACTGAAGTTTGCCTCAATGTCCACCCTTCTTACATGGAAGAGAGAGGTGTGGGGTCCAAATCTCCATCTTATCTAAGGGTTGAGATAATAATGATTTAGTTATAGATATAGGTTTTGACTCTTATGCCTTATAAGGAGGTAAGGTAAAAATCTGCGAGTAAGAATTATAGTAGAAGTAGAGTAGAACCGATTATTAAAAAAACATTCAAAGGTGACTATCGAACAAATGTTGTCACGCCCCGACCCTCGAGCACGCGACAACCCCTGTTCTCTTGCGGTCATTTGATTTGCGACTCCCCAGGATCCGTCGCCGACCGTTAGTTTTATCTTTTGATTAAACGCATGCGGAAGCGAAACACAATCCCCGGTCAATTACAAAAACAGGGATAGCAGGAAAACCCAACAAGAACACATCAAAAGTATCGCTTTATTAACTAACTGATTAACTCTAGGAAGTTTACACGTACAAGCCCTTACCACGGGCATCTTCCTATCGAGCCAGTGAAACTAGCGAGTCAGGGTTAATCTACTCCCTTCAAAGACGGCCACGAGCCGTAACACGCGTCGATCCTCCATCCTATGGACCTGAAAAATGTTAACCACGACGGGTTGAGATAAACTCAACAAGTCAAAGTCCTAAGCCCCGGTTAGGAACTTCGCTCGCCTTGGGAGCAATCTAACCATGCAACCTAGTTCCGACAAACAACACATACCACACATCAAGCAGTATTATCAGACGACAGTTCAATAAGCAGATGCAAACACAAGCGACCCTACCTGGTCTTGGCACACGCAACCTGCAGAAACTGTCATTTCGATCATCACGACATTAAGAGGCATGCGAATAATCAGAGCATCTCACACAGCTTTCTTATATCTCACACCCACACATGCTCCGATTATTACGACCACTAGGGCCACGGCACAACTTTATGGTTGGCGGTCTACCGGTCAAGGACCAGGCATCGTCCTCCCCCATGAGGCACGGCGACGTCACGAGCTCTCTCCCATCGACGGCATTCCCTATGGAGCATGGGGCCCGCTCACTGCCGCAGCCCCGCAACTGACCACTGTCAAGCAACCGACCGAAGTCAGGACGACCAAAAGGCCACGGCACAACCCCATAAGGATTGGCGGTCTACCGGCAGCGCCGGGCTCTCCTCTTAATGTGACCATGCAACACATCATCAAACAATCCGTTCTTTTCTTTGCTCTGTCGTGAATGCAACATCACTCGTGCTCATGCGACATACCATTTCTGATAACCCACGCAACATGTCATGCGATCTCACTCGACAATTTCCAAAATTCAATTTCCAATCAACATTCAATCACACACATTCCCTAACTCTTGGGAACAACTCAAGTCACAGTCTGTCAATCAATTCCGACCGATCAACATCACGATACTTGCACACTTTTCCAAACAATCACGTATATTTAATAATAAATAAATACGTGTCCTCACGACGACACCAATCAACGATTTCCAACAATATTCAGTTATCCCAAATAAGTATAAAATATAATTATAATTAAAGATACTCATTTAAGAAGCATATAATGCTATAGTCGATTGTTCCGATAAAATAAGTCAAGTCCCACAAAATACTTATAATTATTTTTCAATTCCCATAATTAATTATTTTCTCCAAAAATAATTAATTTTCAGCAATGAATAGTAATAACAATATTACTATTTATAATTCGAAATTATATATTAAATAATAATATTTATTAATACTAACCATGATTAACACTAAGCAAGCTTCATCAAATAGTATTAAAACACTAATAATCATCATCCAAAACACTAATCAATAATTAAACTAATCAAACTACTCCTAAGCAAGATTAGCCCCTAAATAAGGATTAGGAAATCGACTCACGGTTTAGCGATTCAAACGACACGAGCGCGACGGCGGCGGCGAGGGGAACGCCCGGGAACTTCCGGCGCGTCGGGACGAGGCGGCCCGGGACCGGGTCTCGGCCGAGGGCGGCTGTCCACGCGACGGCAAGCTAGGACACGGAGGAACCAGCGGCTGAGGTGGCATGGGGCTGGCTGGTGGGTGGCCCAGCAGCTCCGGACGGCAGCCAGCAGCTCCGGCAAGGCAGGCGGCGGCTCCGGCGAAGCTGGACAGAGGCTGGAAAGGGAGAAGGAGGGGTGGTGCAGCAGCTGGTTCGGGGGTGGTAACCGGCTAGGGTGGTCGGTCGGCCTCCGGCGGGGTCTGGGCGGACGACGGGCGGCGGCCAGGCGACGGCGAGGCAGCAACTCGCTGCTCCGGCATCAGGCGGTTGGCTGGCCAGGTCTGGTTCGGCCAAACCGAGAGGAAGAAGAAGGATAGGAGGGCAGCAGCAGCGGCTCGGGGTGGTCAGGCGAAGGCTGGTGGCTTGCGGCGGCGGTCCAAGGTGGCCAGATGGTGGCGGAGGACGGCTGGACGGCGAGCTCGGCTATCTCGACCCTAGATCCGAACTGAAGAATGAGGGAAAGATGGAGGTGGCAACTGGTTCGCGGGGTGGCAGCAACGGTTCGGGCAGCTCGCCTGCGACT